>CM042152.1:38125899-38135899 GCA_023376005.1 Doryteuthis pealeii | reverse complement strand
CTCATCATGATCCCACTGTGTCTGAGGATTTGGTTTACCAAGTTCAAGCTTAAACTAAAACCAAATTCGTATCTTTCTATTCGGAGATCGCGTAAGCAAGACCTAAGATTTAATCAGTGAGGCATCATTTCTAAAGATTACGTTACGACAGGTCCAGAAAGTCTGATATCTATATAATAAAAAGAAAAAAACACATATTGAGAGAGAAACTTAGTGTTGCCTAGAAATGAATGATGTATTTTTTCTCCTCTTTTAGTTTTAAAATATTCATACAAATGTATGCGAGGAAAATTTCAGAAAAAGTGTTTTATGTATGTTCTGTTTCTCTTGGGAAACTATCGCGCTGAAATTGAAAAAAAAAATGTTATTGTTAAGATAAGAGAAATAAAAGCTGTTCTATATTTTTCATCTCATTTCATTAAATATAAATATTCTTGCAGTGTAAAGTCCTTCATATTCAGTGATATCTACTATATTGAATATTAATATTTCATTAGAAAAAGGTGGCAAAGGATAATTTATTCAATATCACGTGTGTAATTTGCATTTCGTCATAAGAAATTAAATTTGAATAAACTTGATCCTAATGGAAATAAACTTGTTTTTTATATATATACTAAGCTCTGGTCACTACATCTACAAATTAGAAAAAGGCTACCTTTTTTGTATATATCATCATATTCAAATGATGTTTTAGCTCTGTCGGTAGAGCATTAAGAATCGCAAGGTGCCTGGTTCGATACCGGTTCTTAACCATTCAGCGTATAAGTAGCACAGGGATCTGTGCGGTAAAATGAACACCTGCTTTTAGCTGTGGCGCTCCACATCAGACGTAAAATCGATTTCCTTGGTCTAGCACAAGGGAAAAGGGGATACCCCTCGCTGTCTGGCTGATACCGACATTAGTCGACTTTATTTTATATCACCAGTTAGATTGATGTCAGGATAAAAATATTTTCTTAAATTGACTTACCTAACAGAATAAGAACCAATACGTAAAAACGTTGAAAGATCATTACTAAGGATTTTAATTAGTAAGCAGCCCTGTCAGTTGGGGATTTAGAATACACCGATCGCACCTCTGTTGAGTCTTTGTTACGATTTTTGTGGACATTTTTAGGCTTCAATTGAGAGCATTTTAGAGTGGAGATCTCTTGTGTTAGAAGAAACTGATCCTTCCAGAAAAATCCTTTGGTTGTTCCTCGGTGTCCCGTAGTGTTGGGTAGAATCCTTTGGTTTTTCTTCGGTGTCCTGTAGTGTTGGGTAGATCCTTTGGTTGTTCTCGGTGTCCCGTAGTGTTGGGTAGAATCCTTTGGTTGTTCTTCGGTGTCCCTTAGTGTTGGGTAGAATCGTTAGGTTGTTCTTCGGTGTCCTTAGTGTTGGGTAGAATCCTTTGGTTGTTTCTTCGGTGTCCCTTAGTGTTGGGTAGAATCCTTTGGTTGTTCTTCGGTGTCCCTTAGTGTTGGGTAGAATCCTTTGGTTGTTCTCGGTGTCCCTTAGTGTTGGGTTCCTTTGGTTTTCGGTGTCCCTTAGTGTTGTGTTGGGTAGAATCATTTGGTTGTTCCTCGGTGTCCTTAGTGTTGGGTAGAATCCTTTGGTTGTTCTTCGGTGTCCCTTAGTGTTGGGTAGAATCCTTTGGTTGTTCTTCGGTGTCCCTTAGTGTTGGTAGAATCCTTTGGTTGTTCTTCGGTGTCCCTTAGTGTTGGGTAGAATCCTTTGGTTGTTCCCTTTGGTTGTTCTTCGGTGTCCCTTAGTGTTGGGTAGAATCCTTTGGTTGTTCCTCGCTGTTCCTTAGTGTTAGGTAGAATACTTTGGTTTTCCTCGGTGTTCCTTAGTGTTGGGTAGAATCCTTTGGTTTTTCCTCGGTGTCCTTAGTGTTGGGTAGAATCGTTAGGTTGTTCTTCGGTGTCCCTTAGTGTTGGGTAGAATCCTTTGGTTGTTCTTCGGGTCCCTTAGTGTTGTGTAGAATCCTTTGGTTGTTCTTTGGTGTTCCTTTGGTTGAGCAGAATCCTTGTCACACCGTGTCAGAGTGGACCTGGGATTAATGGGGATAAAGATGTTTCCCGTCTTTCAGAATTGGAAACTAAGGACTAGATGCAGATTAATTGGGACAATCATATATATTCTAGTGCTTAATGTGACCAGTTTATTGATCGGAGGCGCTTCTTCGACTCCCATCTAGTCCCGTCAGTAAGGCCAAACTGGAGTGTTGCATGTCATGGCCTGCTCAGCCACCAGGATTTCTTAAGCATTTGTTCAAGACCGCACGCAGCATTCTTGTGAAACTCCCATCTAACGTATACTCAAGGCGCCTCGTTAGCTCCAAGTGGTGCAGCCATACAGCAGTACTGATAAAACCATACTCACAATTAGATGAAATTACGTATTTATACATATTTTCAAAATATCTTTTTAAAAAGGAGGCTGGTTTAGCTCAGTCGGTAAAGCACCCACCTAAGAATCGCAAGATCCCTGGTCTGATACTCTACCTCGAGCACTCAGCGCCTGATTAGCACAGATCGGACAATCTGATCGGTGTGGGAAAATGAGGACCTGAAGGTAGGTGTGACACTCTACCTCAGCAAAAACAATCTCCCTTGTCTAGAGCAAACAAAAAGGGGATACATTCCATCGCTATGTGGCTGATACCGACAAAAGCCACTTCGCCAACTTTATTTTATTTTCATAATAAAAATGATTTACACTACTTACGAGTCAGTTTATGATATCACATATTGATCGACTGTAATATTGTAAACATTTCCAATCTAAAATCATATGATGACGATGCAGTAGACGTGTTTACTGTGTACAGGTGGCAGGTGAAAATAACTATTTTCCATTCTGTTGTGTGGCACACAATATTGATATACAATATATATATATATATATATATATATATATATATATATATATATATATATATATATATATATATATATATATAATAAAAATAACTATTTTCCATTCTGTTGTGTGGCAGACAAAATTCATATACAATTACCAATATATATATATATATTAAGAAATTTGAAAAACGAAGTGTTCCAAAAATAAGTTGAATTTATTTATCGACGCTTAAACGTTTCGGTTTATTTAAACCTTCATCAGGATAGATTATGGGGTGAAGAAATTGGTGGATGTTTTGTAGATGACAAGAGTTAGAAAAATCTTTTTAAAAAGTTTGTAGCTGTATTTGTTCAGCGTTATATTTTTGAAAGACAAGCCGCGATCCGCACACGTGAAGATGTCATGATGTGTGACGTAACTCAAAGAAATGCATTCAACAAAAGACGAAAAAAAGTATTAATGGACTAATTTTATAAGAACAAAGGGAGCAAAGTGGGAATGATAACTAAACAATAAAATAAAGCCTGGTATTTTGTAGCATTTAAAACTATTTTAGCTAAAAAACGGTGATATGTTGAAAAATCCAGGTCGATTATTAAATTATAACGCTGAACAAATACAGTTACAAACTTTTTATGAAGATTCTCTAACTCCTGTCATCTACAAAACATCCATCAATTTCTTCACCCCATAATCCATCCTGATGAAGATTTAAATAAACCGAAACGGTTAAGCGTCGTTAAATATATTCATCTTATTTTTGGAGCACTTTGTTTTTAAAATTTCTTAATATTGTGATTTATTTCCATATTTATTCCCATATATATATATATATATATATATATATATATATATATATATGTGTGGTGTGTGTGTGTGTGTGTGTGTGTGTGTGTGTATTCTGTTGTGCGGCAGGAAAATTGATATACAATTATATATATAATATATATATATATATATATATATATATATATAATGTGTTTGTGTGTTTGTGGTGTTTGTGTATAATATATATATATATATATATATATATAATATATATATATATATATATATATCATCAATAAAATCTCATTCAGAAATCATAATTTCCATTTTTCTAATTTCTATGGAGAAAGCACCCGTTTAATTTGTCACGAAGAATTGCTAACTGATGCCGTTATTATTTTTCGTGAATAAAACCCAATTAAATTTACAGCAAGGCATGCTTATTGGAGAATTCCTTTATTTTCGATTATTAAACTACCACAATAAACAATACTTCAAGTTTTATCAAAGATGAAAAACTGTAAATGAAGATGTGGAAAAAAATTTTTTTTCAATTTATAAAATCCAATTAAATTTCAGAAAAAAGTGTTAGCGCGTATAATTTTCTTGCACAAACAATTTTATAATGTAATTAGCAAATGAAAATAAAATATTGCCAAATAAAGTTTCTGTTATTCTACAATTTTAAATTTTCATAATGCTGGCATTTTTTTTTAAATATCAGCGTTTTTTTTTGTTTGTTTTGGTTTTTTTTATATTCTTTTTTATTCACAAGAATTAAACATTACATTCTTTGGCGAATTATATTCGAAAATATTTTAAACTTATTCATGATAATTTTGTGCTGAAATAATTTTGTGCTGAAATAATTTTGTGCTGAACATTAACAAACAGAAGTCCATCTTTTACTTGCAAGAAAATCTTGTAATAAAGAAACACAATCACTGATGAAACGAAGAAATACAAGGTGTGTCAAAAAATCTCGATATTTTGTTGTACATTTGACACAACTTGTATTCTAAAAATAACGTTCCGTTTATTCTTCATTTCATTGGTTTCCAAGCAGCATGTTAGCCATTTTAGTCAAGGCAACGGACCCGGTGAGGTAGGACCCGTTAAAGTCTCATTTATGCGTTGCATAGAAGAAAAAAAGATATTCTGTTTGAAATATAATTGAATACCATCAAGAATAAATAAAACAAAACTTCTTTGATATTGTTGTGAGGTTTTAAGGGGTCAAATAAGAACAAAACGACGGGTAACAAATGTAGGAAACTGTATTAACAGAAAGTAGACAAATACAATACAGAGAAGTGAAATTACGTCCAACAAATAGAGTTATTGGCTTACTCGCATTGGCTTACTCCAAAGCCATAATTATCCCTGTTACTTATAGTAACCCATCGGCGCATTCCATTGGTCAATAGGGTATATCACCTATAACAGATATAAAATAAACCAACAAGGGTTGAAAACATTCATTTAGATATATGATACATGTGCCTGTATTGGTAATTATACCTGTCCTAAACAAAATGGCATTATCTTCGTATTTTCCTAAGTACTTTATCACTAGTCGATTTTCCAAATCCAAATTACACACATACACACACACACACACACACACACACACACATATATATATACACACAAACACACACACACGCACATACACACACACGCACATACACACACACGCACATTGTCGTGTTACATGGTCTTAATTAACTGTTCGATTAGTTTTTCAAATAGATTATTGTAAAAACCTTTTTACTACTAACTCTTGTACAGAAATTGTCGACTTTTAATAAGAGGATTACGAAAATTGTCTATGTTACAGCAAATCACCTATGTATCATATCGTCAAATTATTTTCTCTGTCAGGTCGCTTTATGTGCTAATGGTACTATGTAACCCAGTACAACCTCATTTTTATAGTCGGATTTTCAATGACTAAACCGGTAACCCTAAACATTTGTCTTGAAAGGATGGTGCCTACACACTCTGCAGAATGAAAACCTGTACAAGAGCGACGAAATAGAAAAATAAAATAAATAAAAAGTGTAAACAGTTTTTGTCGTTCTTTTTCTATGCTAATTTGTTTGGCAAGGGGGGGGGATAGTTTTTGTAATCAAAGTACAGTTCCTCCAAGCCTTCTTAGTCAGATTCTTTCTCTGATGAGCTACTAAGCGAAACTATTAGTAGGTATATCTGTTTCATTAGGATTAACATTACTATTTGCTCTACTTAGGTAATGAGCACTTTTTATATTTCAGCTTTAGGTAATATAATCAAAGTACAGTTCCTCCAAGCCTTCTTAGTCAGATTCTTTCTCTGATGAGCTACTAAGCGAAACTATTAGTAGGTATACCTGACTCATTAGGATTAACATTACTATTTGCTCTACTTAGGTAATGAGCACTTTTTATATTTTAGCTTTAGGTAATGTAATCAAAGTACATTTCCTCCAAGTCTTCTTAGTCAGATTCTTCCTCTGATGAGCTACTAAGCGAAACTATTAGTAGGTATATCTGTCTCATTAGGATTAACATTACTATTTTCTCTACTTAAGTAATGAGCACTCTTTATATTTGAGCTTTAGACAATCCTAACGGTTTATTCATTCATTTTGGCCATGTGTTATAGTGTTAATCGATTATGTTCGATTGGCGCGAAACTCTTGGTCTTTTCTTTTTGTTTTTCATTTCTTTCCCAGGTGAAGTAGTGTAGTATATCTTTACTAACAAATTATTTGCCGTTTTTACCACAAGGGTGTACTAATAGGATTAGAATATAAATATATATATATATATATATATATATATATATATATATATATTATGAGGTGACGTAAAAGGAAAAGTGAACAAAAATAATGACTCAAACAAGTCCAAGTAAGAGAGAAATATTTCGTCTTTCTTACGCGAAGAACATCTGCAGTTTAACTTTATTCAAAGCAAAATACGTGCATTTGTGTTTATGCGGAGGAAGTGAGTTAGTAGTGGAATTGGGAATTTTGCCCACTTCTCCCAACCACCACCACCCCTTCCCATAAAGCATCTCTTCTCACATAAACTCTGAACTCCCCTCCACTTTATATGATGTTAATCTCATTTCAATCAAATCCACCCTAACCTCCCTACCCCTCAATTCTACCACTAACTCACTTCATCAGCTATAAACACAAATTTACATATTTTGCTTTGAATAAAGTTAGACTGAAGATGTTCTTCGCGTAAGAAGGACAAAATATTTATCTCCTACTTGGACTTGTTTGAGTCATTATTTTTGTTCACTTCTCCTTTTACCTCACCTCATACTGTCGGATTTTACACCAACCATCCTATCTTCATATATATATATATATATATATATATATATATATATATATATATATACATATATATATACATATATATATATATATATGTGGAGAAAAGTAGACAAACACGGGATGTTATGGAAACTTGATGTTTATTGTCGACGGTGCAACGTTTCGGTCTCTTATTAGACCATCTTCAGGACTTGGATATAGTTCTTACTCCAATGATGGAAATATGTATATACTTATATATATACATATATATATATATATATATATATATATATATATATATATACATATATATATATATATATATATATATATACATGTATATATATATGTGTGTGTGTGTGTGTGTGTGTGTGTGTGTATTATGATTAAATTATTAATTTATAACTGAATCTAAACAGCATTATGTATACATAATCATGAAATTCCAGGGTTTCTTTTTATATAGCAGTATAAATGATACAGTTTCTTATATCTAAGACATGTTCACAGTACAGACTATCGCCAAAATGTCTGCTTCTTGCCTGATTACTAAATGAACTTTATACGTATTAGCTTGAGATTATATTTTCCCGGCAGTTTCATTTTGTTAGTTTTCTTCATCGACGAGTGTTTGGCTACATCTAAACAAGATGCATTTTATCAACGTCATATTAGGAGAATCTCTTTTTTTCTGAATAGAATTCACTTTCGGATTTAACGATATCTTCTTTTTTTTTAGCTGGAAGTAGCTGAGTTTTATTATATTAATATCTGTACGAATCATCCTGAATGTGACACTCCAATGGCGCCAACCATTAATTACCATTATAAAAGGAAAAAAAAAACAATAAACAGTCATTTGATAACCCTTTCTGAAAGTTAAAGTTACTATTCGATAAAAGTCGATGGATATTATCATGGCTGTACAGCTGTCTCCAGAAAACGTATATTCAATATATAGTTTTCAAAATGAAGTCACCTTTGTATTATTATAGTAGTGGTACTATTCAAGCAAAAGGACATAAGGGATTTCATACCTTTCCCAAGGGTATTTGTCCGTAAGCAAAAAAAGGAGTCAAATAATTATAGAGATACACTAACCGTTTCTAAATTTGGGGAACAAACAGATGCTGTCTTAGAATGTGAAAATAAGAATACTAAAACACAGTAAATATTTTATCAGATCACATTCTCATCATATACAAGGTGTGTCAAAAAAAGTGTCGAGATTTTTTGTACTTTTTGTATTCTGAGAAAAATAACGTCTCATCCATTTTTTTTTCAGAACACAAAGTGTGTCAAAAAAGTACCAAGTTTAAAGCTGTATTTACCAAGATAGAAATTAAGAATGAATGGAACGTTGTTTTTCATAATACAAGGTGTGTCAAAATGTACAAAAAATATCGATACTTTTTCACACACCTTGTACATTAGTTAAAAAAAGAATTTCGATAAGATTTTTTTATAGAAATATATAGTACATGTGCTTTCAGTATATTCCACTTAAACATTGGTTGTCGTCTGTCCGTCTACGAGAGACGGAGTAGTGTCCAAATTGTTTTCTGGAACAACGTGACCTGGGCGGGTTTATATGGAGGATGAGCTGTTGCCCAAGCAGCAAATTCCTCTCTCTCCACACTGCGGTTGTGAAGGAACCAATACATTTTGGCAGCGGTAGTTTCCAGGATTTGCTGAGGGGCACTGGATTTCAGCATCCCATCACTTTAGAGACTCCGGCTCTGGTTTGTTTTCAGGGTTTGCTCCGCTAGATTTTTCCTTGGGATGAGGTAAAGCCCCTAGGCAGCGAGGGTTTTGTATCGGACTTTTCCTTGTCTAAGATGGGTTGTCGACCAAGGCTAATGAGCATTGGTTAATAGTGATTAAAAGTGTTTAAGACATTTATTCCTGCAGTTGGGGGAGGTGCTGGTCTTCCCTTGCAGAAACCAGCCGTATTCACACATCATGACTGGTATCTAGTTTCCATCAACAAAATTTGAATTTTCACAATATTTATCACTTAAGTCATCCAGTTTTGTAGAAGATGTGGCGCATGAAGTATAATCATAGAAGAAAAATCCTATACTTTCAAAACTCCCAAAATAAATAGAAACCGTAATTCCAATTCCGAAAATGTAGTTTACATAACCCAATGCCCAAACTGCAAAAGAAATTTAATATTGGATGCTCTCAGTCACTAACCAATAAATCTAGCAACCCGTCTTGTCGGATGGGGTTATCGAATAATGTGATGCTTAAGGATGGGATCTTGATGGTTGAACAGTACATGACATGCAACACACCACTTCGGCCCTTACTTGGGCTAGACTGGTTCCCTTGAATAAATCAGCTGGTCAAGTCAAGCCTTATAACTTTATAGAATTATCCCGACGGTATTGCTCTTGTGGCAAACCCAAATCTTTTATCGTATATGTGTTATAAATTACATTACAAAGACTAACGAAACTAAATAAGAACGCATATAAATTATTAATTTTTCGGAAATATAGATACCTTCTTATTTTAGCGGGAAGTAGCCGAGTTTTATTATATAAATAGTTGTACGAATCATTCTGAAAATGACACTCCAATGGGGCTAAAAGGGAAAGAATAACTAAATTATTATTTAATAACCCTTTCTGAAAGTTGAATTTCTATTTATCTTAATTGAAATAAAAAAAATATACATAGGATTACTTTAAATTCTTTAGGAAATAAAACAATAATATGTGGAATCAATTACATCGCGTAATTATTTATTTGACCATTTTTAGTTAACTATAAAAACACAAATTGAATTTGAAATAGTTTAGGCACAACAAAAATAACTAAACGTAAAAACACCAAATATTCCTGACCATACACAAACATCATAAAAAATGTAAATATGAACATTCAATGAATGTGATTCCCTAACCTCTATGCATGAAATAATCCTAGATGGTTTGACATGCTGTTAAAATCAATCAACCAATAAAAACATTCATTCAGACTAATGATAACATATATAAAGTGATTATTTATTCAACAAATATTTAGATAGATAGATAGATAGATAGATATGAACAA
>CM042152.1:38110899-38120899 GCA_023376005.1 Doryteuthis pealeii | reverse complement strand
AGATACATGAAGAAAAACAGTTAATGAAAATCATATTTAGCCACTACCTGAGGCAATGAGAGGGTTCATGCCTTCCCCAGGGTATTAGTCTGAAAGTGAACCTAACAGCGTGAATGAAGTTCAATCTTGCGTACTACAATGTTGCACAGTTTTGTCCGACTTCAATAAAAATGGAATTTAAAAATGTCTAGGTATCACGATTTCATTTTTTTAATTTATTTTTTTACATTTTTTTATTCGTTTGAAGAGAAATCTGACAAGCAGGAAACAAAGGGTTACGTTGTATCCGATTTTTGACATGTCCTAGAATTCAAATTTGTTACTGTTGTAAAATATGTTTTTTTTTATGTGAGCATTGAGAAGGCTGAGATATTTTCTTTGAGATTTCCTTTATTTGTAAAACCTGTCTGATGAGGCTAGACTCATTTTGAGTTTCTGGACAAAATAAATATCATATCAGAATGACGGTTTGTAAAGTTTTGTTGTATACCCTTTCTTACTTCTTACTTCTGGTCGTATTTTCTTCTGGCCGGCTTTGTTTCTATCTTCTAGCATCTTGACTTGGTCTGGTCTAGCGTCTCGGATCTCCTAAGGTCTGGTTTTTTATTGCTATGTTCCTGCTGGCTGGTCGTCCTGGATTCACTTCTTAGTCTTGTTACCAAGACATTCATCAACCACAAGAACCTATTAATTATACAAACTTTTATTTCCTTAACTATACATTTCATGTAACTAAATATCTGACTAACATAGCGTGCGTGAGATCCAGTTTTAGGCAGGACCTAAAATGGTCGACTTCTCTGCCTGACGTCTAACTGAAAAACTGGGGACTCCGAAAAAGGTCCCACGTGACTTCACATATTTGGCGGTCTTCTGTAATTTACCATAGAAAGACCCGGCCATGGTATGAAAGGGGTCATCCCCTCAGAATTACAGGGGATTGATAATAATCTTATGCAAGCGCATAGATTATGTAACAGTTTCTCTTTCTTTGAAAGCTATATATATATATATATATATATGTGTGTGTGTGTGTGTGTGTGTGTGTGGTTAGAGTGAGTATTGTCAAACATAGTGTGATTAATTCTATTTATATGCTTGTAAGTTAAATTATTAATCCTAATATTTAATAATACACAATGCTTTAATAAACTGGCCAGTCGTTTGATGTTTTAATAAATGGCTTTTCTGTTTTGTTACACGCTTTTTATCTTATCTCTTTTGCATTCATTTTTTTCTTCTTTTAACAAGTCACAGATGTGTAGACATATTGATGCAATCCCATAATGCATGTATGTGTAATAAGAATACATCAATGGATGAATGCTTTTCTCTAATAAGTGATATTTTAATCTTGGCAGCATTATCAGACATTACGTATCACATATTGAAGTCGCTTTACAAATATACAAAAATAAATACACCTCAATATACAAAAATGTCATGTGTTTCCTGTAACTTTTCCGCAACATAATGTATCTATAAACAATCTTTGTCTAGTACGTACAGGGTGTTTCAAAAATGTATTACAATGTCAGGTGTACAGTGCGTTTTAGAAAAAATATATCATCTAAAACAAGAAATATATTTGAAATTTTCAGACGTGTACAGAGAGGTAAAATGTAATACATTGCCTTGACCGGCGGTGAACCCAGTGTATGATGTTTACAAATACATCCAGTCGTAGATATAATCAACTAAGTGTCTGTCGGAATACAGAAAGGGCGTGGGTGTGATACCCGAAGAATAAAACAGAAAATGCGTGGGTGGATGCTATGACCAATGGAAAATAAGTCTTGCGGAGGAGTAGATTATGGCCAAATAAAAACAAGCATGGCGTGGGTAAAGAGGTGTGGTGGCAGAAAATTACCTGGGTGCCGCACTCAAATAGGCGTGGCCATGTGGGTCGAGAGGTATTTTTAAGCCTATATAATATATGGAATTTTGGCTAAAGGTCAGTTGCACTGAACGTTCTGACTCCAGACAGCTCTCCTGCTCCAAATAAGCGTCACCGTCGACATATATATATATTTACCAACCCCTCCGCACGAGCAGGATATGACAAAAGGTCAATTTCTTAAGCGAAGCTCAACAGGTTTGAATTCAGAATTTTCCTTCTCCTAGACCGATTGCCTAACTAAGGTTAAAGAGACCAGTCTGTCCTACTATTTATCCATAGCTGGAGGGAGAGTAGGATTCATACCTTTCCCATCAGGTATTAGCGCTAAGTGAAATGCAATTACCAAGTACAGGATTTAAATTCGGGGCGACAAGTCCATTTCGCATGACTTTAAGCATTACACCACACGCTTCAATTCGACGTATAAAAATATATATTAATATATATTTTAATGAAAATTACTTCTTGAAGAAATTATATACATAAAAATCATATAATATATATATATATATATATATATATATATATATATATATATATAATTAGATGTATGGTTATATATGTGATTTTTTATACATATAATTTCTTCAAGAAATAATAATAATCTTCAAGAAATATTTATATATATATGTGAAGAGAAAAATAGAACTGAATCCGACGGTATGTAATATAGTAAACATTTTTGAAAAAACACAGGTTCAAATAAAATGAGTGGTATTTATTCAGCCAACGCTGCAGTGTTTCGGTTTGTTTAGTAGATCTTCTTTAGGGCTTTTGTTAATATAAGGAAAAGTAAAAATTTATCACTGAATGATAAGGAGACTGTTATCGGTTTGTTTACAATGTTTTGAATGGAAAGTTAGCGTTCATAGAAATAGATTCGAAAATGTATGAGACGCTTAGGATAAAGGGTTTTCAAGGATGACATCGAACATTTTGTACGATGTGTGTGTGTGTGTGTGTGTGTGTGTGTGTGTGTGTATGTGTGTGTGTGTGTGTGTGAGAGAGAGAGAGAGATAGAGAGAGAGAGAGTGAGTGAGAGGGGTGAGAAGAAAATAGAGAGGGAAATGACAGAGAGCGTGTTTATGGAAATGTGAGTAGATTAATTGTTTTTTATTTGGGTGTCAGTGTGTCTGTGTGCACGTTTTTGTATGTGTCTGTGTGGGTGGGCGTGCGCGTGTGTGTGCATGTTTATTTTATTTTTTATTTTTTTATTTGTTTTTTATTTTAAGTACGTGAAGAGAAAGTGTCTGTGTGTGTGCATGTTTTTTTGTGTGTGTGTATATGTGTGTGTGTGAAATTTATTAGTTACAGTTGTAATTAGTAATTTGTTTTTATGATGTTATTGTTTGTATATCTATTATTTATAATAGTCCGCATCTGTGACTGTTTGTGCGGGATATCGCCTGCTTCTTGCCTTTCTTAATGTGAAGCTTTTTCTTTTATGGTATCTAATGATGTTCGGAGTACATAGTCTAGACATATTATAAAATATATTGGTGCTAATGTATCTCCTTGTACGATTCCAGCGGCGATGTCAAATAAATCTGTGTCGCCATCAGGTGAGCGTACCATTGCTTTAGTGTTTTTGTAGAGCATCATTATAGCGATAACTGTTTCTTTGGAGAGACCATATGCTAGTAGTATTTGTTCTATTTGCCCTCTGTGCATGGAATCAAATGCCTTGGAGAAATCTACGAATAGTAGAGTTGCCTCTAGATTCTTTGCTCGAACCCCTTCTTTGATCCGTCGTACAGTCAGGATCTGAGAAGTTGTGGATTTCTGCGGAAACCGTTTGGTTTTTTCTAAGGATTTTCTGTATTTCGGGTCGGATGCGATTAAGAAGGGAATTATATATCTTAGCTGCAATAACAGTAAGAGTTATGCCTCTGTAGTTTTTAGCGATTCTTGGGTCTCCCTTCTTAGGGAATGGGAGTATGCATCCTTTTGTCCATTTATCTATCTTATTTGTCTATATACAGTATATAGATATATCATGAGATTTGGAATTAAATAACCCACAAGGGTTGATATTCCATTTTAACAAACAGACAACTAACGAGATTGAGGTAGAGTGTAACAATATTTTTTCTGATACACCTTGTATATTAGTTATGTATGAAAAGAAACGTTCATTTTTTTTCTGCAGAAGCTTAACCAGTCTATATTTAAAGCATAAGTAGATAATATAAAAATGTCGTTTTTAATTTTCGGGGTTTTTTGTTTGTTTGTTTACTTTTTGCCTAGAACGATATATCTCCAATTTTTCTTTAAAAAAGGAAAGACAAATCTATTTTCATTTATCATAACCGAAACTGGCTTGTTTATTGGGCAATTTTCAGTGTTTTATTTGTATTAATTTGACAATAAATTCGCTGGAATAGAATATACCACCAGAAGTATGGTGATCGAGAATGTAATAATATTTATTGCCATTTGATTGTTATATGATTCCAAGAGGTATGAAATAAAAAGAAAAAAAGAAAGTTTTGCTAAAAAAGAAATAAAAACATGTGTCGCAGACATTATTTCCTAAGACGATAAATGCCTCTCATTAAGCAGTTAATAAAGGAAGGTTATTGCCCCTTAAACGATTTATAGTCCATACAGGCTTTCATACAAAAATATCATCCAATAGAAAAAATCAGACGACAGAAAGAAGCATAATCAAAATTGTTTTTATTGAATAACTTGTCTAAGTTGTTACGTTTAAATTACAAAGAATCAGGGTTTCTTTTTACAATGTTATAGTCTTTTCCAACTAGCCTAACACTAAAAATCCGGAACATCCATTCACATGGGAGAAATTATTGTCCAACACCGAAAATTACTTTCAAACACGCCATTTCTCGTTTTGTGCACGCTCAATCAACTCACTATGTTAAGTTTCTTAATGTGAAGCCTTTTTCTTTTATAGTATCTAATGATGTTCGGAGTACATAGTCTAGACATATTATAAATATATATGGTGCTAATGTATCTCCTTGTACGACTCCAGCGGCGATGTCAAAGAAATCTGTGTCGCCATCAGGTGAGCGTACCATTGCTTTAGTGTTTTTGTAGAGCGTCATTATAGCGGCAACCGTTTCTTTGGAGAGACCATATGCTAGTAGTATTTGTTCCATTTTCCCTCTGTGTATAGAATCAAATGCCTTGTAGAAATCTACGAATAGTAGAGTTGCATCTAGATTCTTTGCTCGAACCCCTTCTATGTGAAAAAGACCGTCCGTCCTAAAAAAAATTACCCCAATATTTTATTAATGCAATCCACGGCTGACTGGCGAAATAAAAGACGTGGCTTCCTTTTTAAAAAATCTGGGATTATTTTAGCTTTGATAAGAAAGTGTAGCGGAGATTTAACTCGTAACCTCCTGATCGTGAGTGGTGAGATTGTTGTCCCCCCTTTTTACTGAAGACGAGTTCCCTCGGGATAGAACGTCTTTTTCAGTGGAGAGATCCGGCAGTGCGACTCGACGAATTTTTGGTTTCGTTATTTACTTCGATTTTTGCCGCACTAGTGTTATATACTGGTCTTTTCACTAAGCCAAATCAGCATATAACGTTATATACCTTTCTTTAATTCTTACTCTGGTCGTCTATTCTTCTGGCCGGCTTTGCTTCTGATCGTCTATCTTCTACTTTGGTCTGGTATATATTCTAAGGTCTCGTCTGGTCTTCTATTGAGAATTCCGGGTCTGGTTTCTGTTGGGGATCACTCCTTATCAGAAGCCTTGTGTCATTGTTAGTTTTTAGTAATAAACACAAGACTTTGATTTAGGTTGATGTTACTTTATTCCAAATCCCCACCCAGACAATCTGCGCAGATGAGGCTTACATGTTGCTAGCTCGGCTTCTAAGTTCTAACTCCTTAAACTGACTATCTCCTTAAACCGGAAGAGGGCCTTCTATTGCCTTCCGGTTCTCACGATCCATCCCCGGAAAACAAGGTCAGAGTGAGGTCAAGCGCTGTCACCCAGTCTCAAGGCCATCAGCTGTACTGATCACCATAAGGATTTCTACACTACCTTAAAAATGTATTAGGGATCCAATTTTTATGTAACACTAGCTTATAACGAGAACGGAAATTTGTCAGGTTGCCCAATCGGATCTCTCGGCAGAAAAAGATCTTCTATTCCGAGGGAACTCGTCTCGGTATTTATTCTTCTCGACGCTCAAACCACTCCAGCCAACAGGGGTGACAGCAATCCCACCACTCACGATCAGGAGGTTGCGAGTTCAATCTACACTACAGAACGCTGTTAATTTCCTTTACATTTTAACAAGACACACGCCACTCGTTTAAACCTACTAAGCAATTATTCATTAAACTGGAGATGATGTTTTTCCTCGACTCTAGATATCAAAGGAAAATGTGAAGCTGATCCGTTCGGTAAAAGGTAAAATAATCTACTTTGAGAAATCAACTGTGATTCCCACCCTGTCGGCTGGGACGTTAGAATACACCGACTGCACCTCTGTAGAGGGATAAATCTCTCCCAATGGGGCCACCAGTTGGCCGTGGGTGTCGACCAGTGATGCTTAAGGGTGGAACTCAGGTGACTTAGCTGCCAATGACCTGCAACACTCCACTTTAGCCCTTACTTGGGCTTGACGGGCGATCGGAGAGGCCCCTTCGATCAATCGGCTGGCCATATCCAGCCTTAGCACCTATATGGCAAGCCCTAAACCTATTGCCCTTATGGGAAGCCCCAACTCTTTTTAACATATGGGAGCTAGGAGGTGATGGGTGAGGTTAATGTCTTGGGAATGATGTTAAACTCTCGGATGGTGAGGTTCCAGTTGTGGAGGTTTGGGGAATGTGGAGCATTCCTTTATCCTCATATCACCCTGGTCCACTTTGATGTGGACTGGTAGTACCTGTTAGGGTAATAGAAAAATGTGTTTAAAAAAAAACTAAGTATCTATTCAGAATTAATTTAGTTCAAAACGTTGTCGGCATTTAATAACCCACTGAGGCTGATATGCCGTAAAAGAAACCAAATTAAGCGACTGCTTTTTTTGAGGTCTTGTAAAAACATACCTTTTCGCAAACTATGCAGGTTTATTATACATATCTTATTATAATGGAGATAATGTAACTACCTGTCTGTAACCTAAAGTACGTCATCACTGACGTCAGGATTTCCTTGATTATTGAGGATATATTCTCAACGAATATAAAACCATTTAATCTTAATTATCATCTGTACCCATTAAAGTCTAACCGAGTTAGATCTGTCTCAAAACTGCCACTATTATTAATGCATTTAAAATCCAGAAATTTAAACTTTTTTAAATAAATAATTGTTTGCCGTTGCACATTTCAAATACTATTTCAAACATAGTAAAAGCAATGCTATATATAATTTTATATATACATTTATCAAACCCTCGCACGAGCAGGATGCAACACAAAGTCAATTTCTTAACCAGAGTTTAACAGGTTTGAATCTGAGTTTTCCTTCTCCTAGACAGGTTGCCGTACCAAGGTTGAAGAGCCCCGACTGCCCTACCATTTACCCATATCTGGATGGAGTTGTGAGATTAAAAGTGATAATACTTGAAGATAAAACTCCGACAAGGGTTGATAGACAAAACATTTTATATACACAGCACAAGAATTAAACAGGGTACATAATACATAGAGGTGTACATAAACATACATACAAAAGTAGAGATAATGATACATTCATGAATGGAAAAACAAAAAGCAACAGACATGAGACTAGGAATAGTCCATGCTGTATGAATCACTTACAGTAATGTAAGGGGGCCCAAAGCCCCAACAAGAAGGGGGTAGACCAGAACCTAACCCATTGTGGTGTCTCGTAGGTCGAGCAACAGGAAAAAGAGAAAGAGACGTTCAAACCAGCCGCTTAAATATCAAAGGCCCCTAGCGGGAACCAGCGAAACTAAACGGGCAGACAACTCCCCAGGCGAATACGAAAATAACGCCTACAGAGTATAGTTGGATTCATCCATTTCCCAAACTATTAGTGCGATGTGAAATGCAAACAGTTTTGTCAAGGATTTGAACTCGGTCCGATGAGTCCATTTCCCACGACTCTAACCATTATGCCACGCGCCTCCATAATATAATTTTATATAGAAATCAATTAAAATAGCATTAGAATATGTGTAATATGTTTTTATAATAGTTCTTATTTAGTTCCGTTAGCCTTTCTAATTCAATATAATATTTATTACATTGAAACTTAAATAATTTTGCCTGAATATATTGATGAAATTAAAGAAAATAATCAGCTCGCTGTGTGGGTGTATTTCTAAGCTAGACGAATATTTTTTTCATCAATCTATGTAACATCTACATTATATTTTATCATATATATTTTGTTATTATTCTTGTATAGCTTTTCTGATATACAACGCTTAGTATCAAGAGAGACCAAGCCAAGAGATCTGCACAGTGATCTTGACACGACCGCCGAAGCGGTGTTATCTGCACCGTCAGAATTCTTTCCCTGAACTCTATCTGATGGAATATTTTTAAACTAGCGCCTTTGGAAGGTTTCTTTGACTGAGTTGAATAACTCTCTCGATTCTCATGCTATTCAGCAAAAATATCGATATTATTGTTCGTGTTTTTGATGTTAAATCGAAAAATGTCAAGTGGCTTGTGTTTTACCGCAACCCTCAGTAATATCTCATTAAGTAACTGGCTATAGTATTTTCGAAGACCGTCAATGGTGCCATATTCTCCGAACTACTCTCGCAATAATAATAATAATAATAATAATAATAATAATAATAATAATAAGAAGAAGAAGAAGAAGAAGAAGAAGAAGAAGAAGAAGAACGTGTCAAGTGTTGGACTTTGTGGTCCCAGCAGATGACAGGGTGAAGCTGAAGGAAAATAAAAAGATAAATACCTGGACCTTGCCAGAGAATTGAAAAACTGTGGAATATGAGAGTAAAAGTGATACCAATTGTAGTTGGTGCACTTGGAACGGTACCAATAAACTTGGAAAAAAGACTGGAGGATATAGAAATCAGAGGAAGAATTGAAACCATCCAGACTACTGCACTGCTGCAATCGGCTAGAATCCTCAGAAGAGTCCTGGAGACCTGAGGAGACTTGTTGTCACTCAGACTCCAGTAGTATACCATCAGCTAACTCTGGTGTGATAATTTCATAACAATAACAATCTATATATAATGGAGATTTGATCTCTATTTGTCTGTAACCGAAACTACGTCACTGCTTACCTCCCAGTAACTTCAGGAATTAAGCAAGTGTAGCAATGAGTATTTTAATTCATAGTCAGTATCAAGTACTACATAATAATGTAAGAACAACTGAATTATATATTAACTCGGGACTGTGATTTCACAAAAGATGGTGTAATATGTCATATAAAAGAAGTTCCAATAAATATGTGACGGATATCATTAGTTTTTTTTTTTTTTGTTTTCTTTTTCACTTTGAAATATACTTAAAGTTATCTAAGATTTAGAGTTTTACGAAAAAATTTTTTACAAACATTAAATTTTCATATATTCTCTTTTGACATTAAATATGAAAAGGTTTGTGTATCTAACTTTATCCGGTTACGTAACTGTCTGCGCATGTCCGAAACTAAGATTTGTTTATATATTGTTCCGGAAAAAAATGGATTTGGATGTCAATAAAATAAAGATAAATTTAAAAGAAGTATATCTTTTCATACACTAAAATTAAAATATGTTTTCAATTTGAATAAAATTTATCTTTAATAAAATTTGTAGAATTATGTAAAAATTGGTGTATTTATAGAAAAAGAAATCGTCAGTGAAACGTAGTGTCCTCCAATTCAATGTGTAAAATCCCCCCTATATTCAACATAATAGAACTTGAATACATTTTAATGTTATCGTCAGAGAAATGCAGGAACTGTCAATTCATATATATATATATATATATATATATATATATATATATATATATACACACACACACACACACACACACACACACATATATATATATATATATGTATATATATATACATATATAAATATATATATATATATATGTAGTATGATAAAAAAATTTAAAAACACAGGTTTAAATGAGTTCTCCCCAACAAGCTAAAGAGGCGA
>CM042152.1:38095899-38105899 GCA_023376005.1 Doryteuthis pealeii | reverse complement strand
TGAGATTCTATATTAATTTTATCCGAATTTACTTGAGTGCAGAAATGTTTGGAAAAAGTATGAGCTGATCTCATCAGAGGAGCCAAAGATAAACAACTGAAAGTGAAAGGACCTGTACGTCTTCCTACAAAGATACTTTGTATTACTACATGAAAGAAACCTTGTGGTGAAGATTCTAAAATCTGGGAGGACAGGTACCAGAAGAGAATTCATAAAAGAATCATCGATCTTCATAACCGTTCAGAAATTGTGAAACAAATCACATCCATCAGTATCGGGCCTGGTGTTGAAGTTGAAGTAACCAGATGCATAAACATGACGCATTGCTGAAATAAATTTGTAAGAAAGGGAAAAAAAAGTCTGGCTGAGGTGTTCGAATGAGACACACGGACAGATTTGGCGGCGTGACGAGACTAGATGGAACACTATGTGAAATACAAGCAGGGGCGTCTAGGATTGAACTTTCCTAACTATGTACATTTCCCACGAACGTAATTGAATTTTGGTGCAGTTTTGCATATCTTGAAAATCATCGGACAATAATACATTTTCAATATATCACCGGATTCTTTCAATAAAGCTAAAAAACACACATTTTATATATTCTGACCGATTGAAAATTGCTCTTTAGTAATTAATTTTGTCATATAGTGTACTAAATAGTTGGTTGGGTGATTGGTTGGATTTTACGACATGTCAACCCACGAGTTATTCTATGCCGAAGCCGTTTTATTCATTCTTCTTGGTTATTCAATTTTTGAACATTTTTGAAACTCATTTTTTATCTATTCATATTAGTTAAATCTATAAAAACAAATAGCGAAAAGATTTCAACCGCAAGCTTAAAATTTAGAAGAAAAAAAAAAGCTCTTTTTTTCTTTTTCTTTTTCTTTTTCCTGAAATTTCCAAGCCAAGATCAACCTATCAATTTGTGGTCAATTTTTTTAGATAACATCCTGTCACTGGTCATTTGCAATGGCTGTTCACATTTACAAAGTTTAAAAGGATCATTTGAGGTCCTCCACATTATCATCTTTTCAAATGATATATCATCCCATCAGACTGCTTGGGGTATCATCCCGAGTAAGCTCTTTCTATGGCACTCATGCGCACTGGGTTATTTAACAGCGCCCATCTCCTTTCAAAGTAACAACATATTTTACTCGGTTACAGAAGCACCAAAAAAAAAACAAAAAAAAAACGACCGTTAACCTGATCTATAAAAATCCCCAAAATGGATTTGACTTTTATAAGATGTAAAAGGGGTTCCAGATTCCAACCGCCAAACTATTTGGCATAAAGTGAAGGGCGAAAATAATTGATATTCACTTTGCCAATTCCGTTGTCCCCTTGATTTTAAAAATATAAATTTTCCGATTGTTCGATCCAATGGCACACACATCTAAACAGGAGATGTTTTGTGTGAACTCAAATTTTTGAAACTCATTTTTGAAACTCATTTTTTATCTATTCAACCCATATATGGAACCCTATCGAGTACTACCCCATCCGGGTTACAGTTGAATTACGACTAATGGCAATGAAGTAGTATTTGATACTTCCCAGAGCTCCAGAATTACAACTTCACCACTAGATGCAGTTTAGCGCCATACCCAGGAAATTAAAATGACTAGCCACTATCTTCTAGCACAGTTGAGACAATCATATAGTTGCTAGGGTTTGACGTGACGAGCCGATTGAGTGGAGGGGCCTCTCCGACCACCTGTGCAGCCGAAGTAAAGGCTAAAGTGGAGTTTGCATGCCATGGACTGCTACACCACTAGTTTTTAGTGCTTACGCATCACGGGCCGTACCCATGGCCAACAGCTGGCCCTACGGGGCGGATTCTACCCCTCTGCAGAAGTGGTCTGTGTATTCTACAGCCCCAGCCGACAGGGCTAATGTTGAATAGTGAGAAAAGGGCAAAGTAAACGACGGGCCATCAATTTCTGACACGAAGGTTATGATGAGAGTAAACAAAGAAACCAAATGCGACCCGCGCCGCCTTATGAATGACCCGCCTACGACTTCTAATTCTAGAACGCTTCGGTCACGTGAATGAGATGATCCAATCACAGTCGAGTTTTCAATTTGGATACATCTTGCCGCCATTTACAGTTTTTAGATATAACACAAGGGACATATTTGTTCTCATGACATCTTTATTTTCCCCAAGTGAAAACTGCTCTGAGCAAGAGCCCACGTCTCACTCGGTCAACGTATAGTTCTAAACTCATCGAACATTATCACCTCTCACCTCTTCCTCTCTCCACTTTGCCCCGTGTCACATTTCGTCCAATAGAAAAATGGGTTTATCCCCTGTCAGTTAAACTGAGTTGATGATTTATTTATTTTTTATAATATCTACACAACTCCTCAAATGATAGATACTTCAAATCTGTTGTGTGGTTTCTAAAATCTTTTTCTTGGGTGTCGCTCTTCCGGTTTAGCAAGAAAATTTGGTCGATGCTGTTCAACGAATTTTTTTTTTTTGAAAATTTTCGAAAGAATTGATTGTCATAGACCCTTTATTTCCCTCCTTTCTTTGAACTGATAGGAAATGTTTCATATCAACCTCGGTGGGTCATTTAATGCCAACTAAGTTTTGGATTCGTAGCGGCAGTTTGGTAGAAAAATATGTATATGTATAAGTAATGTAAGTAAAGGTGGCCTAAAGTCGGTATCAACCAATCAGCGAGGGAATCTATCCCTTTTCAATAGCGCTAGACGAAGGAGATTGTTTTTGCTTCTGAGGTGGAGCTCACACCTACCATCAGCTCCCCACTTTACCGCACAGATCCATGTGCTACTCATACGCTGAGTTGGCGAGGGCCGGTATCGAACTAGGAACCTTGTGGTTTTTAGCCGAACGCTCTACCGACTGAGCTAACTCGGCCCTAATTTTTTTTAGTACAAGCCCACTTCTTTTAAGAAATGTCAAATTCTGGATGGTCTTATTTTTGTGAAATGTTTTTTTTTTTCAAATTACTTGCTTGGTAGTATTTTGTTCGCACTAGATCAAAGTCTACACAATCTAGCAGTATAGGTTTTACTGCAAATCTCTCTTGGCATGTAGTGTATATTGGGGATTCTGCCTTCTAGTGAATTTGATGGATGATGTAGGTGTGCCTAAATGAAAGGAAATGAGATTAGCATATAATCCAAGATCTCTGATTGTGTAGCGTCATGGCTCTCAGTTCGGAATGGAGTGATGGCATGTTATAGAAATAATAGTTGTATACTTTTTTCTGGACCAGTACTAATTGAAGAGGCTCGGATTTTGATTGCTATAACGATCCGAGTTGGGTGACATTTTCCAAGTAAAAACTGCATTGAGCATAGTTCTAAACTCACCGAACATTATCATCTCTCACTCATCCTCTCTCCGACTTCGTTACGTCACACGTCTCATCCAATAGAAAAATGCCGTGTGGTCATTAGCCGATTCATCCTTAAAAATCTCTCTCTCTCTCTCTCCAGTTGTCCGTAATGTCTTATCGAAAATTTCGTACATCATCGTACGTAACACGTGTACACTTTAGTTATGCAAGAGATAAATTACCGCCGCCAATTAATAAAATGTAATGTAACTAACATTTATATAAACAAATACATCAGTTACTCATTATCTACATACTGGATGCTGCGCAGATGACCTCGCTACAGCAATGAATGATAGACGGTTGTCGAGAGATTGTCATGGGTATCTGTGCACCTAGCGTTAAATTATATATATAATATATATATATATATATATATATATATATATAATATATATATATATTTTATATTTTATATCCGCAAAATGTATTATGTTCTCAGCTTTTTATCTTACATACGCGACACGTTAGTTTGATGAAAAATAAATTATCATGTAGATAAGAAGTTTACAAGCCTCTGTTTTTCACATTTCAAGATCGACTATAAAAAAAAACCTCACATATTTTTATCTACAGAAATAATTTATTTTTGCTCAAACTAACGAAAGCTCTGATGAAGATCTATCGAAACAGATTTAACGAAACACTGCAGCGTAGGTGAAATAAACATTATTCGTTTATAAACTTGTGTTTTTTTTTAAATTTTTTACAATATTACCTACTATCGGATTCACTTCCACTTTTACTTCACACACACACACACACACACACATATATATATATATATATATATATATATATATGTGTGTGTGTGTGTGTGTGTGTGTGTGTGTGTGTGTGTTTGTTTGAGTGTGTGTTTATATATAAGTTTAGCGGGAAACTGTAAAAATCACATCAAATAAAACCGAGTGATTGTCATGAATACCTGCACTATTATAGGAACCTGCTGCTGCTGCTGCTGCTGCTGCTGCTGCTGATGATGATGATGATGATGATGATATTTTATACTAACACTTACGAAGTGTAACTTTCAATGTATATTTTTTTATTGAATATGAAAAATTTGTAAAATAAGCATTTTTTTTAGAATAATGGTAGAAAAATATTCCTCGACATTAATGTTTTCGTCTCGTCGTTTCTCCGCTCCATGCGTTAAAATCTTATCTAACAAAATACTTTCAGCTTCTGTGTGTGTTTCTGTGTGGATGAGGAGGTTAATCATTATTATACGCACCATGATAGCGACGCTTAAAAATTGAATTTTAAAAAAAATCTCTTATTACTTTTTTTTTCTTCTTATTTTCAGATTACTATCAAGATTTGATATCTTAATAATGAGTGAATCAACACGCAATAACGATCGATCAAATCTTTTTTGGCAAACCTATCATACACCAACAACTAACCTATAAAAATAAATGTTATGTGATTTATTTTTTTAAAGTTATAATCTTCAGTCTCTATTGAGAATAATATATATATATATATATATATATATATATATATATATATTTGTAGGTAGATGAATAGGTTAGTTGGTGTTAGGATGATTCTAAGCTGGGCCTTTTTTTTAACAACAGAATATTAGAGTTTTTCTAGTCCAGGCTGAGAGCTCAATGTTCAATATTTTTTAACAGAGCAATATAGTTGGTAAGGAAAAGGCTTAGAAATCGGCCATTTTGCGGTAAAATATCTCTTTCTACCCACAGGTACCTGTATATACCTGAGAGATCAGTTAGACCACTCAGGTATATACAGATACCTGTGGGTAGAAATAGATATATTACAGCGAAATGGCCGCTTTTAAATTCTTTTTCTTTAATATATATATATATATATATATATATATATATATATATATCAGGTAAAATAAGGAATGAAAGAACAAAACTCAGAACAAGTCACTTGTATGATCTCAATAAAAGCAGCAGAAGCTGAGGTCAACTCCAGCGAAATATACTACACATTTTTGTTTGAATTTTGTTCTTTCATTCCTTATTTTACCTCATTCTGTCATATTCATTCCAACCCTCTTTTCCTCACACCCACACACACCCACACACCCACACACACACACACATATATATATATATATATATATATATATATATATATATATATATATGAAAGATGTATCAGAAAAGTATCGAGATCGAAGCTGTATTTACCAAGATAGGAATGAACAAATTATGTAACGGTAATTTTTCAGAATAAAAGGTGTCTCAAAAAGTACAATGAATAGAAGTTGTTTTTTTTTTCAGTACAAAAAATCTCGATACTTTTTTGACACACCTTGTATAAATATGTACAAGATATTATACTCAAAGAAACTAAACATTTAAAACAAATTGTAAAATACTAATTAGAAAATCTCCTCATTAAAAACAGCTACATAGAAACACTAAATAAAATAATACAATTAACCCTCCCGTCATCAATTAAAAAAAAATACTTATAAAAATCCTAACAACACAATTAACAACCATTGTAAATTATAATAAAATTATAATATAAAATGTCGATAAAAAATGTCCAATAGCAGCTGACATGTCGTTGAACTCAGTGGTAGGCGCGTGATGTAATGGTTAAAGTCATAGGAAATAGACTCGTCGACCCGAGTTCAAATCCTGGACGAAGCTACAGTTCACATAGCGCTAATGCCATATGTAAAGGTATGAATCCAACTATTTTCCCTCTAGCTATGGATAAATAGTATGGCAGACTGGGCTCTTTAACTTTGGTTAGGCAACCAGTGTAGGAGAGAAAAATCTCTTAATTCAAACCAGTTAAACTCCACTTAGGGGGTCGCTACTAGAATTGACTCAGTTCTAATTAGTGATCTATTTTCATTAAGTACTAATTAACTCAAACACAAACAAAACAAATAAGTCAGAATAGCGTACAGAGTGAGAATATGACAGTTAATTTTTTTTTAACTATGCGATCACCGGTCTAATACTTTGTCTGATGATTGAATAGGGGAGAAACTGATCGCCACCAAGCGCCGTTGACTATGTGTCTATGCTATTCTAAATTAGATATACATTTTCTATTAATGATATTGAGGACTCTCCCTTTATAAATAAAGCAAACTATATATACATATATACATACATATATGTGTATACCTGAGATCGGTCGTTGATTGGGTTTGTGGCAACCCCTGATGCACCAATTCTTTCCTATCGACTGTGCCAAAAAGTGTGGATGGTCCAACACAAGCCTTCATCACTATAAACAAATCACAGGGTTGGTTTTCATTGTGTGTGTGAACCCTCATGCGTCGAAAATCGACGAGAGAGTCCATAATGTGTATGTGTGTGTGTATGTGTCTGTAGAATATACAACTTGTATACCTACATACAAACATATATATACAGTGTTTGTGTGCGTGTGTTTGCGTAGAATATGTAACTTGGTCACATGCAGACACACACACACATACATGCATACATTCAGATATATATATTTGCATATGTATATATGTGAGTCTTTGTGTGTGTGTGAGTGTGCATCGGTGTGTTGGTGTAACTTGTACACATGCAGAAAGACACAGACATATATTCACACTCACACACACACAGACATATATATATATATATATATATATATATATATATATATATATATATATATATATATTCACACAAACACACACACAAACACACACACACATATATATATATATATATGTGTGTGTGTGTGGGGTGTTTGTGTGTGTGACTATGTGAATATATATATGTGAATATATGTATGTGTGTGTGCAAATATATATATATATATATATATATATATATATATATATATATATGTATATATGCGAGTGTCTGTGTGTGTGTGTGTGTGTCTGTGTGTGTCTGTGCGTGTGCGTGTGCGTGTGTGTGTGTGTGTGTTTGTTTGTTTGTTTGTTTGTGTATGTTTGTGATTATGTAGCTTGATATATCTGCGTCTTCGCGATTTTATATGTTTATTATTTCTGAAATAAGAGACCCAAAAAGAAAGAAAAAAAAACTTATACTTTTGATTAATACATGCATTCAGTTGTCTTTTTTTTTGTCTTTTTTTTTTTTTACTATCTGGCGCCATAAGTTTGAATTCTGCTGTCCTATCTTCATGTGAAATTTTACATCGAAGTTTAATTTAGTAAATGTACGAACAATTTAAACAACGGTTTGAGTCGTGAGGAAAGAAAAGTTAATATTCTCTTTTCTATTTCCTGCAATAAATATGCCAGATTTCTGTTGCATGTATTTAAATTGTTATAAATTACATGATATATCAAATCGCTGTTTTAAAATAAACATTTTCTTTTTACTAGTATCGTACTTTTTTATGTACGATAGTGTATTATTCACATGTAACTATATATATATATATATATATATATATATATATATATATATATATATATACATATATATATATATATATATATATGTGTGTGTGTGTGTGTGTGTGTGTGTAGTTACACGTGAATATATATATATATATAAATTAATATAAATAAGTACTATATATATATATACATATGTATGTATATATATCTATATCTAAATATATACGAGTAAGTTTTTTGTATGCACGTGTCGATCTATAACACACAACAGAGAAGTCACTGAGATTTGAAATCTTGCATGTATATATTAATATCCTTCTAACTAAGAAACTCGTCAAATTTGGTTATTGATGTTTACTAATTAAGGGATATAATTAATTAATTAACCCAAAATCACCCAATTTGCAGAACTCTCCATATACCAGCAACTGATGATAATAAAATATTGTCCGGTGTCTGACTTTTTTTACAGCAATTTATAGCGATTTACAGCAGAAATGTATCAGTTTAGCGAATAAATTTCGCAGTCTAAGCCGTTCTGCTAGGAATTTATCAATATTCTTGGTCCAATCTTTAAAATATTTATATCGTTGAAAAGAAAATAAGATAATCTTTCTGAATGTGCAATTTTTATGCGTTTTTATTAATTGATTTATTTTTTACAGCGAGTTAAAAAAGAATTGGCTTCAAAGAGCTGATATGTATATATTTTTTTCATTCTAAATTTCAAGAAAAAAAAAGCAAATTCTTTTTTCTCGCCAATTTACGGTTCAATCTTCTTTAAGATATCTATATGGTTCGAAAGAGAATGAAATAATCTCTCTAAATATGTAATTTGATTGAGTTTTTATCAATGGAATTATTTTTTACAGCGAGTTAAAAATATTATATTTTGCTTCAGTCAACCTAGAATTCGTAGTATCATTTTTTCATACCTAAATTTTAACATAAAATCAAATCTCATTTATCGCATATTTCTGTTTCTATCTTAAAAATATTTATTTGTTAGAAAAAAGATATTTCTAAATTATGTAATTAGTATGTCTTTTTATACATGAAATTATTTTTAAAACGAATTAAATAACAAATCAAACGAAAACACTTAACGACAACTCAACTTTGTTTCATAAATTCCCGTCGTTCGTCAATTGTAAACAAAACTTTTTTTTATTTTTCATAATCGCATTAATTTATCTATTTTAATATTAGAAATACAAATAAAATCATGATAATAATGTAGAATAGTGGCAAGAGATAATACCATTAGATTACCTAATACATTTCACGGAATTACCTGAAAACTCAAATTGTTATCAAATTTATGATATAGTATACTTTACTATAATAATTTGACTTTCGATCGACTACGTTTTTGAATTAATAATGTTATAAGATTATTCATCGTTTTACATAAATTTAATTCTTTTTTTTTTTCAAATATTAATCTGAAATTTAGCAAATCGCGTCATTTATATTTATTTTAAAAATATAGTTAATCATTGAATTAAAATACTATATCATTATGTGATAGACCAAGGAGATTGTTTTTGCATCTGAGGTGGAGCGCCACACCTACCATCAGCTCCTTACTTTACCACAGAGCTTCCTGTGCTAGTCATGACGATAAGTTGGCGAGAACCGGTATCGAACTAGGAACCTTGTGATTTCTAGCCAACGCTCTACCAAACGGCAGTAATATGTTTTAATTTTTCGACCAATTTGCAAGTTTAGCCATATGATGTCATTCCCTCAAATCTGACGAAAAGAAAATTCCCTGACCTCCACCAGGTAGAATTAAATCAAGATCGTTTTATATGGTGATTTTTATGGGTCATCCTGCGAGGACCGAACTCGCTATTCAGTAGTAATAGATCTGCAAACGATTATTAAACCATGTTTTTATCTCCACTACCCGGGCTTTGCCGGGTAGCCGCTGCTAGTATATATATAGAAGGAAGTTTGCTATGTACGTGTCGACGCATGAGTCCAAAACGGGAGGTCCCTCTGATTCGAAATCGTACATAAACATATTTCTAACTAAGAAACACGCCAAATTTAGTTTCTGATTTTTTAATAATTAAGCGATATAATTCAATAATTAAGAAAAAAAAAAAGAAATACCTTATACTCACCCCTCCCCTACCCAATTCACGTCGGCATGAGTTTAGTTTTGAACTTACCAGACAGTAGGATCGGTCTCTTACTATTTGATGCAGGTACACCTCCGCAGACACCTCTCTTACTGTATGAAAAAAAATACAATGTTCATTTCTAATAAAACAAA
>CM042152.1:38078399-38093399 GCA_023376005.1 Doryteuthis pealeii | reverse complement strand
CATGTTACTATATGGATAGGGAAGGCTTAATCAGACTATTGATCATATAGAAATGTTCCCTCTGATAAAGTAAACATTGCCCTCGTATTGCTAACTCCTTAGGCGATATTAATATTATCTATTGAATGTCTCTCACATTAAAAATATACTTGCATTTGCAATATTATTTTTACAGTTTTATGCCAGCTTGCTGGCTGGGGTAGCAGAATACACCGACGGCACCTCTGCGGAGAATTAAAATTACCCCGATTGGATCATGAGATGGTCTTGTGTAGGCTCGTGGAGCTTAAGGATGGAATCCTAGTGGCTGAGCAGTCCATAACATACATAAAAACTACTTTTGGTCCTGTTATGGCTAGACGGTTGGTCGGTCGGACACACACACAATCGTCTGTCACTTCAAGCCCAATCATTTACATGATTGTCTTGGCAAACCCCGAACCCCTTTTATATATATATATATATATATATATATATATATATATATATATCCAACCCCTCCGCACGAGCAGGATGCGACACAAGGTCAATTCCTTAAGCGGAGTTTAACAGGTTTGAATTCAGAGTTGTCCTTCTCCTAGACTGGTTACCTAGCCATGGTTAAAGATCCCAGTCTGTCCTGCTATTTACACATAGCTGGAGTGGTATTAGCGCTATGTGAAATGCAGACAGCTTCGTCCAGGAACTGAAGTCGGGTCGACGAGTCCATTTCCTACGACTCTAACCATTTGATCACGCGCCTCTTCATTTTAGCATATATGAGCTAGAAAGCAGTGGCCGAAGATCTTGATATTCTGAATATGCCGTTAAAGTTCATCTAGTGGTAAGGTGCCAATTCTAGAGCCCTGGAGAATGTGGAGTACCCCTTTACCGCCATTAATCTCGAAGTGGTAGTCACTGTTAGGGTCCGACATATATGGGTTAAATAGATACATGAGGTACATGAGTATTAAAAATGTATTAAAAAACTGAGTTAAGAAAATAATTAATACACAATAAGAATGAATAAAAGAATGGATAGAACAAAAAGGTATTCGGCATAAAATAACCCAAAAGGGGTTGAAATGACGTAAATACCAACCAACCAACTAACCGCCCATTATGTGATGCAGTTTGCAAGCGTACAAAGGGAATGGATGTATCTTAAACAAGAAAAAGAAAAAACAAGTAATATTTTGCTGAACTTATGATAAAAACTTACAATTTTTTTGTACAGAACGAATTGAATATTGAGCAAGACTTTTTTTTTCGGAAATAAAGGTTGCGAGTATTACTTACATAACTTCTTGACATGTTATGTGTTGAAGAGGAAATAAACACGAAGAGAAGAAAAAATCAGTGAACAGTAAGCGCTATCAATTACAAGGTTTATGTCAGGGGAAGTTCGTATTATATTGGTGCTTGGAAAAAGAAATGAAACGCGAGGATCTACCGTTTTAAAATCAGATGTAAAAGGTGAAACATTACAGTACTAGTTCTAATGCAAAAGTGTTTATTTACTTATATATATATATATATATATATATATATATATATATATTTTTGTAATAAAATCGTTTTATTTCTCCATCCCTCAATTTCGTATGATCTCCCACATACATATGATTCCACTACTCGTAATACTAATATATATATATATATATATATATATATATATATATATATATATATATATATAATCCAAAAGTCCAGAGAAGAAATTTTCCTTACGACACAGGAGTTTTATTTAAAAAAAACCGTCGCAGTTTGAGAGCTCAATGTGTGCTCTTAATTTTAGAGTCACAGAGCAAATATATAAGTAAAGAAATAACAAAAGACTTAGAGATTTAGCGTTATAGTCTATTTCAGGGAGCTTAGACAAATTGTCTAACTCTCCCGACTCATCAGATGCGAATGATGAATTCTTTATTACTTTAAAGGCACTTGAAAACAGATTTTTATTATTTTAATTTTTTAATTTTATAGTCCTGTGATATGAATTCTAAATGAAATCCTTGATGTTGCAAAAAAAAAAATGTGTTGTAGTTTCACTTCTGCCACAAAAAAAATCGGTCAGCAAAAAATGTATCTCTCAATGTATCCCTTATTTTGACAGATTAGAAAAAGAAAGACATACTCCAAATTCGAAACAATTTGTCTAAGCTCCCTGAAATAGACTATAATGCTAAATCACTAAGTATTTTATTATTTCTTTACTTATATATATATATATATATATATATATAAGTAAAGTTGTCAGGTTGGCGGTATCAGCCACACAACAAAGCAGTCTATCCCCTTTTCACTAGCGTTAGATTAAGGGTATTGTTTTTTAGTGTCTTTGGTGGAGCGCCACCCTTTATATTTATTGACGGCTTAGCTTAATCGATAGAGCACCAGCCTAGGAACGTTAAAGTTCCTGGTTTCATACCGGCCCTCGCCAACTCAGTGACATGAGTAGCATAGCTTCTGTGCAGTAAAGTGGGGAGCTGATAGTATGTGTGACGCTCTACCGCTGACAAAAACAATCTCCCTAGTATAGTGCTCGCTGTCCGGCTGTTACCGACAATAAGGCCACTACGCTTAATTTAGTATTTCTACGTTTGAACAAATAAAGTAATGTATATTTAGCATTCAGGGCATTCTGAATAAAACCTCTTTTCCCGGGTATTTCTGGGTACTAGAGATAGATGCATGGTGTAATGGTTAGACTCGTAGGAAGATTGGACTCGTCGACCAGAGTTCAAACGCACGACGCTGTTTGAATTTAACATTGCGCTAATGCCCTTAGGAAAAGTATGCATCCAACTACTCTCGGTCCAGCTATGGGTAAATAATAGGGAAAGACCGGGTTCTTTAACCATGGCTAGAAAACAGTCTAGGAGAAGGAAAACTTGAATTCAAACCTGATAAACTCCACTTAAGAAACTTATATAATATATATATATATATATATATATATATATATATATATGAAAGTACGTAAATACAACATTGTATTTGATATGGCTTTTAGCCGACAATTTTTTGGGGATATTTGCTTAATTGAAGTCATACATAATTTTTGAAAATTAATTAGTTAATAATTAATGAATTTAGGCGGGCATATATGTTTAGATGTAAGGCTAAACAGATCGAGAAAATGTCAATCCGTGAATGTACATTTCGACCTATTAGGTCTCATCAGCAAGGTTATAGACATGGGAGACTGCTCCGTGTGTGACCGAAACCTCGACTGCCAAGCTGACAGGCGGAGATTCAACCACTACACCAGCTTGCCAATCCCTAATTCTTCGTCCGTTTTGAACTTATTTATATTCCACTTTTTATTGACTTGCTACACGACTGTATGAAAGTACGTAAATAAACATTGTGTTTATTTTATATGGCTTTTAGCCGACAATTTATATATATATATATATATATATATATATATATATATATATATATATATATATATATATATATATATATATACAGTACTTTTACTTGTGAGTGATGCAATTTTAGCGTTTGCCGAGATACGAGCTGCAACTCGGTCGATTGTCGGTAGCAGCCGGACTGCGACGATGTCTATCCGCTTTTCACTCGTTCAAATCCAGAATAAATTGTTTTTGCATCTGAGGGAAGTGCCACACCTACCATCAGCCTACCACTTCCCGCACAGATCCAAGTCGTTTTACTCACGCTCTGAGTTGGCGTGGGCCGGTATCGAAATTGAAAATTTGTGGTTTCGAGGCGGGTGCCTGGGCTAAACCGATTGAACTTTATATATGACTGGGAGGTGATGCTGACTTCAGAAAAGAGAAGGGTCATAAATAAATGCAACTTTTTTTATTATGTTTTCAGGACGTACTGTTTTAATTTCCTTACAATATTTGATTTCAGTTTACGTTTGTTTTTATGTTGTTTTTGTTTGTTTGTTTGTCTTTTATCATCCCGGAGTTAGATCTACATTTTCAATTAAGCATAGAACGTCGTTCGCCAACAGAGAACATTATGTAAATAGAACCGCCATCTTGTTACTTTTTTTTTAAATCACTCTTTTCTCCGGCTCTTCCTGATAAATCTTTCTAATCAAATGTGTTGCTTAATTTAAACCAACAAAAAGATGTTTTTTTACTATAATAATGCATTGGAAGTGATTATTACTATAAAAATACATTGGGAATGACTTTTTCTATAAAATTTGAATTAGAAATGACTTTTTTCTATAAAATTTGATTTGGAAATAATGTTTACTATAAAAATGCACTGGAAATGATTTCTACAATAAAAATGCACTGGAAATGATTTCAACTATAAAAATGCACTGGAAATGATTTTTACTATAAAAATTCACTGGAAATGTTTTAACCATAAAAATGCACTGGAAATGATTTCTACAATAAAAATGCATTCGAAATTATTTCTACTATTAAAATGCATTGGAAATGATTTCTACTATAAAAATGCATTGTAAATGATTTTTACTATAAAAATGCACTGGAAATAATGTTTATTATGAAAATGAATTGGGAATGACTTTTTCTGTAAAAGTTGAATTGGAATTTTTGTTTATATGAAATTTGAATTTGAAATGATTTCTACGATAAAAATGCACTGGAAATGATTTTTACTATAAAAATGCATTGGAAGTGATTTTTACTATGAAAATGCACTGGGAATGATGTTTAGTAAAAAAAAAATGAACTGGAACATTATAAAAACATTATAAAACACAATAGATACTGTTGGTAAGTAAATTAACTATAACATTGGGATAAAAAAAAAGCATTTTTATGATGTTTTCAGAACGTGCTGTTGTAATTTCCTTACAATATTTGATTTTAGTTTAAGTTTTTTTTGTTTATTGTTTGTTTGTTTGTTTGTTTTTCTTCAACCCGGAGTTATATCTACATTTTCAATTAAGCATAGAGATTCGTTCGCCAAAAAGGAACATTATGTAAATAGAACCACCATCTTGCTACGTTTTTAAAAAAATGCCACTATTCTCTTCCTGATAAATCTTTCCAATCAAAATCTTTGCTTCATTTAAAGCAACAAATAGATAACTCCTTAAAGAGAAACGAGAGGCGCCTCCGCCAATTGACTGAATATTTGATGTTACTTACGTCAAATTAATGAAAAGCGAATTTTGAAAAAAAAAAAATAGGCATTTTAATGATTACTTACGTATGAATATTGATTGGCTGGGATTTTTTTTTTGTGTGTGTGGGTGGGGTAATGCTTATTCAGAGAAATGACATGAGCAGATTTGAATAGATAGAGAAAGAAACTTACGTAAACAAATACAACTAAATAAATACTGAGATAGACTATATATATATATATATATATATATATATATATATATAGTAAAAAAGGTAAAGTTGTCGGGGCGGCCTAATGTCGGTATCAACCAGACAGTCTATCCCCTTTTCACTAGCGCTAGACCAAGGAGATTATTTTAGCATCTGAGGTGGAGCGCCACACCTACCAGCAGCTCCTCACTTTACCGCACAGATCCCTGTGCTACTCATACGCTGAGTTGGCGAGGGTCTGTATCGAACCAAGAACCTTGTGATTCCTAACCGATACATTATACGCGCGCGTGTGTGTGTGTGTGTGTTATAAAGCAATTGAGGTAGAAATAGGAGAAAGACTGGTTAAAATAAAATAGTTATGTTATAATTTAACTTATTTCCATTGCCGTTACATACGTTTTTATGTAAACAACATAAAAATACATTTCTATTTATCACTTTAACTTAATATATATATATATATATATATATATATATATATATATATATATATATATATGTGTGGTGTGTGTGTGTGTGGTGTGTGAACACAAAAGACAATTCTTGTCTGCGGAGTTTCTTTCCTATAATTTCTAATTGTCTGGCAATCTGTTTTTTTTTTATATCAGGGTGGAATAAGTCCACCGAATGTTCTGAAACTAGTACTTTCTGCACAACTTAGGACTATCATCAGGTGTGAAGTGGTAGGATGTTTTCATGGTTCTTTTTAAACAAACAGTAGTTATTCCAACTAGGAGAAAAGTTCATGAGACTGTTATTGGTAATGGTGGGAGGGGAATAGGCAGGAAATTACAGGCAATGTTGGCTTGTTTCGAAGATAATCTTCAAATATTTGAAGTTTTTGTTTGCTTTTTTGCATTTTGTGCAGTATATGTGTGTTTCAAGTTAGAATTTCCCAGTAATTACCGGAAAATTCTAACTGAAAACACGCATATACTGGAAAAGGAATGAAGCCTTCCTTTCTACTCCTAGCTATGGGTAAATAGTCTGGCTTAGTGAGTACTTTAGCCTAGGCATGTCAAAGAGCGCTCTGGATTCTAATCCTTATGTTAAACCTTATGTTACATCCTGTGAGTGTCAGATGCACACACACACACACACACACACACACACACACACACACACACACACACACACACACACACAGGGCCAGGTTAGCTCAGTCGGTTGAGCGTTCGGCTAGAAACCACAAAGTTCCTAGTTCGATACTGGCCCTCGCCAACTCAGCGTATGAGTAGAACAGGGATCTGTGCGCTAAAGTGAGGAGCTGATGGTAGGTGTGGCACTCGACCTCAGCTGCTAAAATAATCTCCTTGGTCTCGCACTATTGAAAAGGGGAAAGATTCCCTCGCTGTCTGGCTGATACCGACATTAGGCTGCTCCGACGACTTATATATATTTAGCGCTAATACTATTGGGAAAGGTATGAATCCTCCTCTTCCTCCAGCTATGGGTAAATAGTAGGGCAGACTGGGCTCTTTAACCTTGGTTAGACAACCGGTCTAGGAGAAGGAAACTCTGAATTCAAACCTGCTAAACTCCGCTTAAGAAATTGACCTTGTGTCGCATCCTGCTCGTGCGGAGGGTTAGTAAATAAAATATATATATATATATATATATATATATATATATATATAAACATTATTCACTACTCTTTTCTGTCTTTATTTTTTTTTAAATGTGGCCGTGGCAGTGTTAAAAAAAGCACATTCTATAACTGAGGGACAGAGTGGATCTGGGCGTAATACGAATGGTGAGATATTACTCCAGAAATGGTAATATAATTCTAGAACTGGAAACTCACCATCAGACGCCGATTAGTTTCGTGTCAGGAAAGATTAGTTTAGACTGAGAAAGTTTAATATGTTGTGCAATATAATGACAGTTGTGTCTCAGCCGTTGAGTTTACTTGACCGGATGCAATGAAGGAGGCGGATGTGTGACCCGGAGATGAATTGGTCTCCCACTGGCACAAGACATCCATTGTGGGCTTCTCGTAATATAAATTTGCAGTGATTGGTGAAACCCTATCACGTTGTATAGTGAAGGTAGACGGAACGAGAGACAGAGCGATAGAGAATGAGTGTAGACTCGAGAGTTGAGCAGTGAACTGAAGACTGGAATATAGCCAGTTCGAATCCTTGTTGGCAAATATGCTTCCTCTTTTCAATCAACCTTAACGTACCACCCAATTGTCCCAAAATTGTCTTGGAAGACCAATCAATGAGGAACAATTATTAAACAACTGGACATGTGACCTTTTCTTCATCATCTTTGTTTTTATTTTAAGGCATTTCAACCCATGTTGGGTTATTTTGTGACAAATACATTTATTCTATCTTGATGGGTATTCAATTTTATAAAACTCATTTTAAACACATTTTGAACTCATGATTTTTATTCATTTAACTCATAGATGTTACCCTAACAGGTACCACGGTTTAGAGTGGACCTGGGAGTAATTGCGATGAAGTAGCGCTCCAACATACCAAGCAATCCAGAATTGGAACCTCATCACTAGATCATACGCAGTTCACTTGAAACAGCCACTGCTTCTAGAACATATGTGATATAAGGGGGGGTTGCAAAAGAGTCGGGACAATCATATAGATGCTAGGACTTAACGTGACCAGCCAATTGATTGAAATGGTTCTCACTGGATGCCTGTCTTGCCAAATTAAGGGCCAAAATGGATTGTTGCATGTCATGGACTTCTCAGCCACAAGGATTCCGTCCTTAAGCATCACGGATTATCTCCTACGACAAACAGAGAGACCCATTATGGGTTCTTACCACAGTGCTGATTTGCAGTTGGTATATTCTACAGTCCCAGCAGACAGGAGGGGGTTAATAACATGGGACAGACAAATAGATTTCTGGTTGAAATAATAAAAATAATATTTGAACATCTCAAATATATTTATTTACTTATATTTAAAAGAAAATATGTCTGTTTCAACTTCATAGCTAACATATGATGGTAAAAAATGTTCACTTTATTATGATAAGACATAGATTTGATAATAATACATGCAGACAAAAAATATTAGATCATCGTCTGTGTGTTCGCATATATATATATATATATATATATATATATATATATATATATATATATATATATATATAGATAGATAGATAGATAGATAGATAGATATAGATATAGATATATATATCAGTCATCCACAGACACGTGTTTTCGAAGTTTACTTCTCATCAGTGCGGCTCGACATTTTAACAGCTACCTCTAGCCGAGATCGAAACCCGACAGAATTTTCGTCTGCCAAGTTCATTACTCTTGCGGATATATATATATATATATATAATATATATATATATATATATATATATATAGAGAGAGAGAGAGAGAGAGAGAGAGAGAGAGAGAAGAAAGAAAGAGAGAGAGAGAGAGCTAGATAGAGAGATAGATAGATAGATATGTGTGTACCTGTTTGTGTCTGTGTATATGAGTGTACAGACGCAGGATTTCGCGCATGTGCATATCTATGGTCCATTCCGCTGACCCAGACATTGAGCGGTTAACATCAAAGATTCTAGTGGCGACTGCGATGAGCGCTTAACCTGTGTCAAAGACATTTGTTATGAAAAAATACAACATATAAGAGGAAATATCATTTTGTATTTCTGTAGAATGCACAGGAAAAGAGATTTGATGAATTGCATTTGGAAAAAATAGTGGTATTGTTAAAATTCTTCTTATATTCTAAATTGTTTATATAGTAGATTATGTTAAAAATATGAGCCCGAGTAACATTGATGACCTATAGTCATCATTCACACACACATACATACATATATATATATATATATATATATATATATATATATATATGTGTGTGTGTGTGTGTGTGTGTGCGTGTGTGTGTGAGTGAGAATGGGAAATGAATCCGACAATATGAGGAAAAAATGAGTAAAGAAAGAAATCTGTGTACGGAACATTTTATGCATTTTTCCTATTATTATTATCATCATCATTTCAAATCCATCTGATTATTTTAATAATAATAATAACGTAAATCCGTATACATTTTGATAAACAGACCGAAACACATGTGTAAGTGATATCGATTAAAAGTGATATCGATAAAATTCATTTTTATCCATCTACATTTCTTTTCTTTACTCATTTTTTCCTCATATATATATATATATATATGATGAAAATAACCACAAAATTGGAGAAAATGTATTGTAAATGTAAATAAAGAACAAAAACAATCCAATGTTATTAATACTTCTGTACCTTAATTATTGTAGTCTGCGGAGAATTTGGGGATTGAAAAGAAAACGGTTTTCTGGAGAAAGAGAAAAAAAAGAAACTAGAACAAAAATACGGTTAAAGTTTGGAAGGGTAAACCTCAACGGGTGCCAGCCATTGACGGACCAATGACCCCTGAAGTAGATGTAAAAATAAAAGTTCCAGAGATGACCTTTCCCAACCCCCAGGACCACAAACAGAATTAAAGAAAATTCGCTCTCTTTTTCGCCGGACCCGAGAAGGGTCGAGCGTTTTTGTTGGGGCACTGTTGTGATATGTCTAGGCTAGAAACGAACAGCGCGCATGAACGTGATTTATGATAGAAGAGCTTGACCTTACTCTCTAACTATCGTTCTCTCTGACAAAGAACCCACGAGCTTAGAAATAAATAAACAATCCTATTTTGACTATAGGACCTTCGAATGCTGTTACTCTGGACTAACGACGGTTACTACTACTAACGATTACTAACCACAACCTGACTGCTCGTACGTAACACTTCGTCTCAGTTGGTTTCAGAAAATGTCAGAGGAAATATTAACGGTACTGAATTGTTTATGGTCATTGATCACCTTTCCAATACATTTTCACACGCACACACACACACACACACACACCATATTAATGTATGAGTAGTAGCTTACCGGTGGGTATGAGTACGATCGTTGGAAGCGCACAATATCCAGGGGTTAAGACTGAGAAAAAACAAATACAAAGTACTCAATACAATGTAGAGCAAAAATTTATTTATATAATGGCTAAAAGTAACCTACTCGAGTTTGATCGATTGATTCTTCAGGGTTACATCCGTTGAATTAATCGAGTTTTCGATTAATCTCAGTTGGTACAATACATCATAAAAGATAAGTCCCATTCCAACGGGCATGTATTGTACCAACTGAGATTAATCGAAAACTCGATTAATTCAACGGATGTAACCCGAAGAACCAATCGATGAAACTCGAGTAGGTTACTTTTATCCATTATATATATATATATATATATATATATATATATATGGGTGTGACAGAGAGATAGAGAGAGGTTGAAAATATGGAAAATCGGATGAAACGACACAGCATCTAAATTTAAATTTGTTGTTGTGTCGGATTTACTTAATCCTCTACTATATATATATATATATATATATATATATATATATATATATATATATTCTTACTTTACTTTACTTATATATATATATAATATATATATTATATATATATATATATATATATTTCTTACTTTACTTATATATATATATATATATATATATATATATATATATATATTATAGCTCATTATTTATTCATGTGCGCAATAAATTTCAGAAGATCCTCGGCTTTTTAACATTGATAAAGAATGACATATGTTGGCTGCTAGAAATACACATGAAAATGCGATAACGTCAATTGGCGTTGGTCATACTAGCAAATAGAGAAAATTAGCAGACACCGGAAATAAACCTTGACTCTTGATAAGGATATAAATATAGATTTAATTTTTCCTTAAATCGATCAAAAGTGTCAACAGTTTGACCTATGGCCCAAATAACACCATCAATTCCTTCGGCGTTTGACGTTCGGCAAAGGAAAATCACGTTCGGCAAAAAAAAAAAAAAAAAAAAAATTAGGGCCCACAAAAAGACGTCGGCTGGGCGTTAGAATGCACCGACTGCACCTCTACAGAGGTAAGACTCCCCCAATGGGGCCACCTGTTCAGCGTGGTGGCGACCCGTGATGCTTAAGGATAGAGCCCAGGTTGATGAGCAGTTCATGACATGTAATACTCCACTTTGGCCATATCTTGGGCTAGACGGGCGGTCGGAGAGGCCCCCTCCGATCAATCGACTGGTCACGTCAAGCCCTAGCACCTATATGATTTTCCCAACCCTATTGCCCTTTATGGCAAGCCCCAATCCCTTTTTATCATATGGGTGCTAGAAGGCGGTGGCTGCGGGTCTACATGTCCTGGGAATGACGTTAAACTCTATCTGATAGTGAGGTTCCAGTTCTGGAGGTTTGGGGAATGTGGAGCACCCCATTCATCACCATTGCTCCCTGGTCCACTCTGACCCGGAGTGGTAGTACCTGTTAGGGTCCCATCTATGGGTTAAATAGAAAAATGTATTTATAAAAAATTGTATTATCCATTAAGAATTGATTTATTTCAAAACTTTATCGGCATTAAATGACCCACTGAGGTTGATATGCCGTAAAACAAAACAAACCAAACCAAACAAAAAACGGGAATAGACAAATGGCATGAAATTGAATTGTGAGCAATGAAGGGGTACCCCACTCTTTCCAGAATTCCAAAACTGGTGGCTCACAACCAGATGCACTTTTTGGCTAATTGGCTCCATCGTAGTGAGTTCGAACTCCAATCACATTATGTTCATTTTCGAACTAATACCCTTGAGAAAGGTATGAACCCCGTTATCCATCTAGCTCTGGGTTAGATTGTTGCTTTAGATCAGTCGGTAAAGCATCCGCCTCGTAAACTCAAGGTTCCGGGTTCGATGTCGGCCCTTACCAACTTAGCGTGGTTTGCATCTCTGCGGTGAAGTGGAGAGCTAATGGTACGTATGGCATCCCCATCAGACTAATAAAAACACTTTCCCTTTCTAGCGTTAGTGCGAAGGTGAGATACTCCCTCACTGACCGGTTCACACTGATAATACCCCCCACCCGCCGACTTTACTTTTTACTACATCTTGGAATAGTTATCTATAAGTTTTATACATATTCGAAAGTACAAGGCCAATAAGTTCAGCCAGAATCGGATTCACAACAGCAGTAATGGTCGACGTTGCTATACATTGATCTCCAATAAGTTACTGATTCAAACTTTTAAACTTTGAATCGAATTTTGTGCTAGCGGAAGTTAGAAATCGTATTTTCTTTAGTGTCTTCCTTAGTACGAATTATTATTACAATATACTACCTCTGGCAAAAATATGGCATTGGTATGAAGTTAAACTACATCTAGTGGTGAGGTTCTAATTCTATAGCTCTAGGGAGTGTGGAGTACCCCTTCATTACCATTCATTACCATTACGTCCTGTTCTAGTCTGACCTGGAGTGTTAATACCTTTTAGGGTCCCATCTATGGGTTAAATAGATAAAGGAGTTTAAAAATGTATGCAATTATGAGTTATGTTACGATTTATGTGGACATTTTTAGGCTGCAAGTAAGAGCACTTTACAGTGGAGATCACTTGTGTTCCTAAGTGGAGAATCTTTGGATGTTTCTTGGTGTTAAGTAGAATCCTTTGGTTGTTCCTTAGTGAAGCAGAGGCTGATCTGTTCGTCCGTGTCAAATACATGCAAATGAACGGCTTTCAAGTTCAGCGATTAAGTAGTTAACTAAGCACGTATTCGAGCGTGTTGATTGGCTGATTGAATCTCTCAAACTCACTTCTATGGGTCCTGAGCGATGATAGTCTGGAGGTGTTAAATATGGAGAGTATGGAGGATGCAGTAAAGTTGTCTCGAATAAGGCGATGTTCTCTCTGATGTCCTGATGTTTGTGCATTAAGGAGGACATTGTCGATTGGCAAGTTGGGTTTTACCTCGTTGGATTCTTTCTCTGAGCCTTGTTAGGGTATCAATAGAGGCCTTAGTTTTATAAAGAAAAAATTGCCTTGCAATAAAGAAAATAGCATTACTTTTTGACTCACTCTCGTATAATCACCTTCATCGTCAATAGAAATGTCAATTTTATTGATTTCCCGTTTAATTAAATGAACTGTTATGTCCCTAAATCTTCCACCAATCATAAAATATTCTCCTAATCGAAATGTGTAGGTGCTAAATGTGACGGGCATGAAGGATATGGAAGAAGCTGTCATCTTAACGACTTATTTATTTATTTATTTATTTATTTTTTTTTTTTTTTTGGCCTGCGGAATTTTAAAATGAAGCTAATTACAATTTTCGATAAATATTATCGTATTTAGATAAATCCAATTTAAATAATATCTAAATAAATTTAAATTTGATTAAAATAACTATTCAACAAATCTAAATTCAAATTCAATGAAAACCTTATTCAAACAAAATTTCAGTTTAATTCAAATAGTATGTAAATATTTGGGGGATAATATTTAAATAAATTTAGCTAACATTTGTTTTTATATCCGCTTAGGTAAAACGTAATAAGGTTTCAGATCACCCTAATATATATATATATATATATATATATATATATATATATATATTCTTGGTGTTGAGTATCATTACATGCGGAGTTCTTCTGTATTGATACAGGTCATCCGTAATGCGAACTCGATGTACATTGTTTCAGGAATGTGAACAGACAGAGCAATAGGGTTGAATAAATCAAGAAGAAAACTCTGTTGTCCGTTTATCCACACGCATATCTTGGTGAGATCCTATTGTTGGGCCAGTAAAATATGTTTATTTCTGTGTGGAGTTAAGTGAGGGAGAGCCTTTCTGTAATTGAACATAACAATCACGGGGTGTACCCAGAAGTTTTGACGCAAACATCACATAGACATTCCAAACAGTCCCCAGAGCATCGATCAAAAATTACCTGTTTTTTTTTTAAATTATACCGCCCTCTGTTTCAAATCTTTTTATCTGCATTGTTACTTCATTTCATTAGACTTTTTTAATTCATCATCACATCTTATTACATTAAAACTTAAATACTTGCAATCGGAGGGTACATATATTTGCTAGTACATAGAATATGCGTACATCCGTAGAGGGCTGATTTTAAAGCAGTTAGACATACGTATTCAAATTATTCCTAATGCACACGTGAAATAAATTACTAAAAACTAAAACTGATTTAAATATACCTACGGTCAACAATTTCACAAGAGATAATTGGCGATGCTATCTATAGAAAACCCATTACAAAAACAGTGATTTTAAATTATTTTGTAGGATAGAGGACGCCACAAAGAATTTTCTAATTGGACCCCGTACGTGTATTCTAAAGCCCCAGCCGACAGAACTGAGCCTTCCCCTGAAAGTTAGAATGATATTATCTCTCTGAATTTTTGAGATGAGGATTGATAATAATTATTATTTGGATTATTCGGGTTTTACGGCATGTCAACCCATTGGGCCATTTTATTTTGTTTTATTCATTCTTGATGGGGACAGATTTTTAAAAAAATCAATTCTTTCAAACTCAGATTTTTCTACTTAACCCATACATAGGACCCTAACATGTACTACTACTCTAGGTCATAGTAATGGTGATGAAGGGGTACTCCACATTTCCTAGATCTCCAGAATTGGAACCTCACCATCATATAGAGTTTAACACCGTACATAGGACATTAAGACCTTCAGCTACTACATTCTAGCATATATATATATGGTAAAAAGGTAGGAGTTTGCCATAAAAGAAATAGGTCTGGGACAATCATATAGGTGCTAGGACTTGACGTGACCAGCT
>CM042152.1:38065899-38073399 GCA_023376005.1 Doryteuthis pealeii | reverse complement strand
TGTAACCGAAACTATATTACTACTCAAGTCACAATTCCCTTAATTATTTACGTCAAATTCTCCATGATTTCATTCTTTTAAACCTTCAGTTATTAATAAAAATTGTTTTACCTTATTAATACTGTTGACCATATCTACGTACTAATAACATGCAATTGTATTTATATATACAACAAAATAGCGGTTTACAGTTTGAACGAGAAGGCTAATTTGCATATTGATATTTAAAATTTTATTTTAATAAATATGTGCTTGGTATTATTGATTTCTAATTGTTGGGTTTTATCTTAAGAAATATAAACAAAAATCTCGTGGATAAATCTTAAAAGAAATTTATTTACAAGAAGAAATAACTGTAATATTATCCTTTACTTCCTATTTTAACTAAATAGTTAAATTAGGAAAATTTACCAATGAAAGAGGGGAGTAATGGAAAATGATGGAATAGTTAGTTTCAAAGTTGTTCTATTTTTCGATTATACTCCCTCTGTTGCAGATCTTTTTATCTGCATTCTTAGTCAGTTTCATTAGCCTTTCTAATTTAATATGATATTTTATTATATCAAAACTTAAATACTTGCACCCGGAGGGTGCATATATTTGCTAGTATATATATATATATATATATATATATATATATATATATATATATAATGTGTCTCTCTCTCTCTCTCTCTGTGTGTGTGTGTGTGTGTGTGTGTGTTTGTGTGTGTGTGTGTGTGTGTGTGTGTGTGTGTGTGTGATAAAGATCATTCCATATGGGGTTCAACTATAATGATACATGTCATACGTTGTGAGTGCTCGATATGCCTAGAATCAGATTGTGGACAGACTGTGTATAATAGTAAAGGAAGAGTACATTAAATTTGCTTCATGTGATAATTTATTTCTACTGACAGCGCAAAAAGAAGGTTGTTACACCCATGTTTTGCTGTCTAATGCAGCTGCGATTTGCAGTTGAATTAAATTATTACAGGAAGCAAAATAGAAAGTACTTTTCCTTCATTTATTCACTATACGTATATATATATATATATATATATATATATATATATATATATATATATATACATATATATATATATTTTTGGGAGAATATGTGCTTAATTGGAGTCGTACCTAATTTTGAAAATGTATTAATTAATAATTAATTAATTAGGCAGGAATGCCTATTTAAAATTGTCGGCAAAAAACCATATCCAAACACATCGTGTTTACATACTTATCATATATATATATATATATATATATATATATATATATATACAGAGAGAGAGAGAGAGAGAGAGAGAGAGAGAGAGAGAGGAGGGAGAGAGAGAGAGAGAGAGAGAGAGAGAGAGATTTTCCTACATACTGTATTTAATTTGCATTTTCATTAGAAGCAGGAAAAACGAAAGAAAAACTGAATACATAATCCAAGTATGTCCTATTCATTAATACGTCTCAATAAAAATCTAATCTTCATATATATATATATATATATATATATATATTATATATATATATATATAGTGGGTGAGAGAATTTTGTATATCATTTGGGTTATACATTCGGTTTCAGTTATATATTCGGTTTCAGTTCTATTTCGAAGGGTTCTAAATACGATTTCGTAGATATTTCTTTGGAATCACATTTGCATTTTAATCACGAACAGAAAACGCAATAAAACCTCTATAGATAATCCGTGTCTGAACTTGTTTAATAAAACCTCAAAGCTAATTTCTTGCCTAAATACACACACACACACACACACACATACACACACACACACACACACATATATATATATATATATATATATATATATATATATATATATATATATATATATATAAAAGTGCGATTCATCTATGTATATACAGTAATTTTTATGGTATGAGCGTGCCGAGTTTTAATTCCGAAATCATATGTCTTTCAGATTTGAAATATTGCGTATACTTTCATATACATGTAATTTAGAAACATACACAATTCCCTTATTGAGTTTTTTCGTATTAAGTGAGATAATTAATTAATTATACAAAAATCAGATTTGTGGAACACTTCATAATTCTTCATAAGTAAGTTTAGAATGACTCGCAGTAGTTTAACCCATTCACTCTATTATTGAACGAGTTCTGGTGAATATAGTTCGCGGTAGGCTGTCTTCAGTTATAGATCTTTTGAGAGTAAGTGCCCGGCCTGGAGGAATATCGAAATTTAGCATCTGCGCGAGAACCGAGAAGCCACAAATGTTCTCGCTAGATTCCATGGGACCATTTCCTCCCGAAAGCACTTGTTCCCTCGTAAAATGGGCAGGACTGGTTTTATTGCCTGGTGCCTTAGGTCACCCAAAGAGGAATGCCAATGTCCCATTTGGCTTGGTGAGTAGTCAAATATTCAGTCAAAGATTCTTTACAATTGAATAACAGTTTGATGGATGCCCCATACTTGTGACACATCCTACCCATGTTGAACAATTTGGGTAAATACCAAATCTGCCTTCAGTATCCCTAAGCCAATTCAGTAGCCCTAAGTACAATATTATTCCACCCACTATATTTGAATATAACACATATTCCATGGACAAAATTTCAATATAATCTTTTTTTCGAAAATTTCTGTTTTGTAATTTAGTACATATTGTAAAAAACAATTGTTAGTTTTTTTATAACTAAGAAATATAAACAATAAATAAAGGTTTATTTCTTAGAAAAATATATATTGATCTTTAGCACTAAGTGGGACACCATTTTTATCAGGATCCCGAATGAGAATTTTGTGAGCCATTCACTTGCAACGAGAAAACCGGCATCTAGAGAAACTCTACACGACCTTTCAGTATTCCAAAAACTAAGACACGATCGCAATTTAAAAAATCGTAAGCTAAATAACATTTGTTTTGTTTTTGTTTTGTTTTATGGGCGGAGGCGTGGATTTTTCTATACCGTGATAATTTTAACTTTAAAAGCCAGCATCTCATGTTTTCTCGAACATTTGTGAAAATGTATTAAAAAATGGAAACAAAAATCATTTATTCTAAGCAGGTGTAAGGATGGTTTAAAGTTCAACATGCTTTAAATACAAATAACTCCGACAAAGGTTAATAGACAAACATTTAATACAACAGCACATGGATAACAGTAGAATACACGTTCATAATAAGGTAAACAGAGTTACACAAATAAAGATAGACACATTCATGAAAGATACAGAGTATAACATAAAAGAGTACAGACATGAGACTAGCGATAGTCCATGCTGTAAAGAACTTACAGTAATGTAAGGGGGGCGGAGCCCCACGAGAGGGTTTAGATAGAATCTACCCCATGTGGCTCGTAGTTGCTGAAAACTATAAAAAGAGAGAGCGAAAGGCTTTGAAACCGGCGCTTTTATACTGGTGCCCTATCGGGCATCATCAAACTAAAAGGGGCAGACAACTCCACCCGACGAACACAAACTAACGCTACACAGGTAACTATGGTACAGTATAATGTTCAATCTAGTGGATTCGTAATTGAGTCTTAAACTTAATAGACGATATCCAGCCATTCATCTCATGAAATACTTGTGCTGGGGAACGATGTCCATATACGAAGCCAATAGCAATGAAACCTAGATGCCTTAGTAAAAAAAAAATATTTGGCTTTTAGTTTGGTTTTTACTCGTTAAGTAATATAATTAAATTAAAAAATCAATCGATTTGTGGAACGCTTCAGGTACAACATTAATTATTGATATAATCTCTGACCGTCGCATTTATTAGAGCCATACTCTTCCATTAATCCCGATAAAAAGCTATGCCATCCTATACAACTTACCCGTGTTGAACAAGTTGGGAAAATACGTACTACGGTTTTAGATTTCGATAAATCTTAGTCGTAAGACTATTCTATCAAGTGCAATATTATTACTGCGACCAAGTTTAAATATCACGCCGATTCCATAGTAGAAATTTAAATGTAATGTGTCTATTCAAAAAGTACTGTTCTAATTTAGTACTAATTATGAAACAACAATTTTGGGTAGGAGCAAAAAATCAATCAAAAATTAAATCAATGTTTAAAATTAAATAAACAAAATTGTAATTCGAAAAAATTAATGTTTTACAATTCTTAGCTTTGTTTTATTGTAAGGCCATTTTTTTGTAAAAAAAAAACGATATATATTCATTGTAATTCAATGGAAGAAATTAATTAATGTTGGTGTTATATATATATATATATATATATATATATATATATATATATATATATATATATATATATATATATTCATGTTTAGTACTAGGTAATTTGACAATTTTGATCTGGAGATAAAATTTCAGCTGACAAAATTATCGAAACAAGAATTCATCCAACACGTTTACCATGTGTAGGATGTGATACTAGGTTGCAAGTTAGGGGCATCAAGCGAGGATCGAACTCCCTACTTAGGAGTAATGAATCTTATCTTATGAGACGAATTATACTTAAGAAAATGTCACTGAGAAATAAAATCTCAAATCTAATTCAACATTTTATAATGAAGAAAAGTAAAAATTACTTTTTGATTTTTACTTTTGAAAGGATATAATTTATAATTAAGATTAATTGATTTGCGGGACTTGTCAAAAAAGTCTTAAGACGCACGGTTAAAACAAAAACTCCACAAAAATACAATTGTAAAGGAAAATTGAATACGAATTGTAGTCTCAAACTAACAATTAGTTTAGAAATAAAATGGTTATGTACAAACGATTCCGTTACAAACCATATAATTACAAACAAGTGTTGGTAGTAAATAACCCTTGGGTTGGTATGCCATTAAAGAAACCAAACAAACTAAAGAAATCATATAGTATTGTTTCCGCTAGTCTTTACTTCCGAGTACATATCGATATAATGTACATACAGATATAATCTGATCGCGGTGACTATTGATTTTTATAAAAGTTTCCACTTACATGATTCATAGATACACACAACTATATATATGTCTGTGTCTATATATGTTTATAAATATATATGGAATTATATATATATATATATATATATATATATATATATATATACATGTAAATGTAACTGTGTGTATATATATGAATGCATATTTTTGTACCTTGTATATATATATATATATATATATATATATATATATATAAGAATATACATATATATATATATAAATCATATGTATATCGACTTATAAATATGAATGTGCATATGCATAAGTATATATATATATATATATATATATATATATGTGTGTGTGTGTGTGTGTGTGTGTGTGTGTGTGTGCATTATACACACATACATATACATGCAAATGTGTGTATACACACATACCCACATACAAATTAAAACATACACACATAGATACGCACTACATGAGCATACACTTTAACACACAAAAGCATGCACACATAAATGTATATATGTGTGTGTGTGTGTGTGTGAGTGTGTATGTTAAAATGAATGATGATGTCGTGTGTATGAATGTGTGTATACTTGAGGTCGTATGCATGTATGCATGTGTCAATTTATTTGATTCAGTGTGTATATATGTAAATATATTTGAGTGTACCTACAAGTATATACATATTTGTAATATATATATATATATATAAATATATATATATATATATATATATATATATATATATATATATATAAAATTAAATATTTATATCAAATTATGAATATGAATGTGTATATGCATATGCATATATATATATTCATTATACACACATGCTTATACATGTTAATGTGTGTATACACATATACATACACATGCACATATACACAAATATGTGTATACACATATATACACACATGCACACAATTGAATGTTGTATGCATGTGTGTATATAGTAGGGCGTATGCATGTACGCATGTTTCAATTTATATGTGGTTCTGTGTGTAGTGTGTATGTGTCAATTTAAATGTGGTTCTGTGTGTAGTGTATATATATATATATAAGTTGTTAATAATGATGTCTAAAAGGTCCAATGCTATAACTATAAAAAAGGTTACTTCTGTCAGGCGATAGGAACTTTCGTCTCAACTTGCCAACAGCAGCAGACCTTTGGATTTTAACTCAGTGACATTACCATTTTAAAGAATTCCCGTTTCCTTCGGTGCATTCAAAGAATTAGAAGTCGGTGGCAACGTTCAAATAGATTCGCTCATATGACAACAATGGCAACTTCTAAAGTGAAATATGTCCCAATATCTCCATTACTTAGCCGCCATCATAGCCCGTGGGTGGGCGTTTTCATTGCGAAAAGAGAATTACTTAGTCGAGTCGATTTCCCTATCGGGGTCTGGTGAAAAGGACTAAATATGCAGGATTGATAATAATTCTTTCCACTAGAAATGGAACTAATGTAGTCAACTTTTCTCAAATGATGAATGATACATACCGAGAACTTCACACAGACAGTGACATGAATATATATATATATATATATATATATATATATATATGTGTGTGTGTGTGTGTGTGTGTGTGTGTGCAAGTGTGTGTTTGTATGTGTGTCTGTGTTACATATATATACATATGTACATATAATGTCTGAATAGAAATGTATATATATAAATATATATTTATGCCCGTATATACATACATGTATATATATATATAATATATATTATATATATATATACATAAAATACATATATACACAAATATATATATATATATATATATATATGTCTGTGTGTATATACATACACACACACACACACATATATATATATATATATATATATATATATATATATATATATATATATATATATACTTCTATATCTATGTATCTGTAAATATATATATATATATATATATATATATATGTATACATGTATATGTCTTTGCATATCTATAATTACATACACAAACATGCACTAACATACACAAACATGTGTATATATACATACTTATGCATGTGCAATGTGTGTGTACGCGTATGATTTACTATGTAATATGATTCGTGTAATTATAAGGACTAGCAAATATATGCACCCTCCGGGTGCAAGTATTTATGTTTTAATGTAATGAAATATCGTATTAAATTAGAAAGTCTAATAAGAATGCAGATAAAAACATTTGAAACAGAGTGGGGGTATAATAGAAAAATAGAAATGAAACTTACTCTTCCATCACTGCCGTCTTTCATTGCTGAATTTTACTTATTTAACTATTTAGTTAAATTAGGAAATAAAGTATAAAATTACACTTATTTTTTCTTGTTAATGGATTTCATTTAAGATTCATTGGAGAGATTTTTGCTTATATTCATTAAAATAAAATCAAACAGTTAGAAATCAATAATACTAATCACATATTTAATAAAATCACATTTTTAATATCAATATGCAAATTAGCCTTCCCGTTCACACTGCAAACCGCTATTTTTTGTATATATAAATATAATTGCATGTTATTAGAATGTAGATATGGACAACACTAATAAAAAGGTGAAGCAATTTTATTAATAATTGAGGTTTAGATATAAATAAAATCATGAAGAATGTGATG
>CM042152.1:38008399-38060899 GCA_023376005.1 Doryteuthis pealeii | reverse complement strand
AAATATATGCACCCTCCGGGTGCAAGTATTTATTTTTTGAATGTAATAAAATATTATGATTAAATTTGAAACGCTAATGAAACTAAATAAGAATGCAGATAAAAAGATTTGAAACAGAGGGAGTATAATCGAAAAATAGAACAACTGAAACTTACTCTTCCATCACTCTCGTCTTTCTTTGTTATTTTTTCTAATTTAAGTATTTAGTTAAAATAGGAAGTAAAGAATAAAATGACAGTTATTTTTTCTTGTTAATGGATTTCCTTTAAGATTCATTGAAGAGATTTTTCTTATATTCATTAAAATAAAACCAAACAGTTAGAAATCAATAATACTAAGCACATATTTATTAAATTCGATTTTTTAATATCAATATGCAAATTAGCCTTCCCGTTCACACTGTAAACCGATATTTTGTTGTATATATAAATATAATTGCATGTTGTTAGTATGTAGATATGGTTAACAGTATTAATAATGTAAAACAATTTTATTAATAATTGAGGTTTAAATAAAAATAAAATCATTGAGAATGTGATGTCAATAACTAAGGGAATTGTGACTTGAGTAGTAATATAGTTTCGGTTACAGACAGAAAAACACACAATCTCCATTATAATAAGATATATATATATATATATATATATATATATATATATATATATATATATATATAAATGACGTGTAAACATTAGGTTTGTATTATTAGCTCTCTATAATATCAATGTCGATTATTTCTGGTAAATCTCCAATTTTGCTGATCTTGTTTTATATCTTTTGGCAAAATAAAAAAGGAAGAAAGAAAGAAGGAAATGTGAAGAAGTAAATAACGAAAGATAAGTATTGAAATAAAGAAAAATAAATAAATAAACAATGAATGAAAGAGATAAAAGTTGTAAATAAACAAGGGTAGAAATTGAGGTAAAGAAAGAAAGGAATGAGGGAAAGAAAGAGAGAAAAAAGTGAGGGAAAGAAGGAAAGGGAATGAGGGAAGAAAGATAGAAAGAAGAAAAGTAATAAAGTAAAGAAAAAATGAAAGAGAAATAATGAAAGAAAAATAAGTAAAGAAAAAAGAAAGAAAGTTAAAGAAAGAAAGACAGAAAATGAGTAAAGAAAGAAATAATGAATGAATACGTGAAGTAAAGAAAGTAATATAAAGATGAAAGAAAGAAAGGTAAAGAAAGAAAGGAAGAAAGATAACTAAAAAAGAAAGAAAGAAAAGAAAGATATGTAAAGAAATAAAGAAAGAAAGAAAGAAAAGAAAGATGGGTAAAAAAAAAGGAAAGGTAGAGAAAGAAAGAAGAAAAGAATGAGATGTAATTAAAGATAGAAAGAAAGAAAGAACGAAATGAAAGATAAGACAAAAAAAAAGATAAAAAAGAAAGAAATAAAGATAACTAAAGAAAGAGAGACAGAAACTAACTAAAGGTAACAGTGATGGGTAAAAATTACAGCTACAAGTAACTATTCTGGAGATCAATTATATATATAATTGGTAAAGAAAAAGACTTAGAAAACGGTAATTATGCGGCAATAGATCTATTTCTACCCACAGGTATTTATGTATACGTATGAGTTTCAGCAGATTGCTAACTTTATATACAATTTTTCTGGGATATCCTAAGGGTTTCGGTATATATCCATTTAATTATTCATAATACTCTGTATATGTAAAAATATATACACAAATAATTATATGTACGTTAGAGTTCTCGATTTTGGTTGAATCCTATGAAATTGACTCTTGATATCATCCACTTATATATATATATATATATATATATATATATATATATATATATATATAATTTCTACTATTATTATTCTATTTTATATTAAAATGATAATAAATATAATACATGAACAACTCCTGTCAGAAACAAGAGTTGGTAACTGAAAAATCAATTTTATCCATTCAACGTTTTCTTTCCTTTATTCATTCATCCTTTCAACATATGGATTCATCTCCATTTTAAATATATATAATATATATATATATATATATATATATATATATATATATATATATATATATAGTGTGTGTGTGTAGTATAGTGAGAAATTTGAAAAAACACAGGTTTAAATAAAAATGAGTGATAAGTTTATTAGCCGACACTGCAGTGTTTCAATCTATTGAGTAGATCTTCTTCAGGGCTTTTGATCGATCAACAGTTCGAAACACTGCAGCGTCGGCTAATAAACTTCTGTTTCTTTTACACACACACACACACACACACACACACACACATATATATATATAATATATATATATATATATATATATATATATATATATATATATTGGTTTTTCCTGAGGACTTTCTCTATCTCGGGTCGGATTCGATTAAGAAGAAGGGCATTATATATCTTAGCTGCAATGGCAGTAAGGGTTATGCCTCTGTAGTTTTTAGCTATTCCTAGGTCTCCTTTTTTGGGGAATGGGACGATGCATCCTTTCGTCCATTTATCTATTCTGTTTTGCCTATATATTGCGTTGCATAGCCTAAGAAGTATGTCATTGAACTTACCTGACTTAAATGGTTTCCGCAGAAATAGGTCCACAACCTCTCAAATCCTGACTGTACGTCGCATCATAGAAGGGGTTCGAGCAAAGAATTTGGAGGCAACATTACTATTCGTAGATTTCTCCAAAGCATTTGATTCTATACATAGACGGAAAATGGAATAAATACTACTGGCATATGGTCTCCCCAAAGAAACTACTGACGCTATAATGATGCTCTACAAAGATACTAAAGCAATGGTACGCTCACCTGATGGCGATACGGATTTCTTTGACATCGTCGCCGGAGTCCTACAAGGTGATACATTGGCACCATATATATTTATAATATGCCTAGTCTATGTACTCCTAACATCTTTAGATACCATAAAAGAAAAAGGTTTTACACTAAGAAAGGCAAGAAGCAGGAGATATCCTGCACAAACAGTCACAGATGCAGACTATGCTGATGACCTCGCACTTCTTGCAGATACACCGGCACAGGCTGAGACACTACTGCATAGCCTGGAGGAGGCAGCAAAAAGCATCGGCCTGCATGTGAACTCTGCCAAAACAGAGTTCATGAGCTTCAGAAAGAAAGGAGACATCTCCACGTTAGACGGTAAGCCCCTTAAGCCAGTAGAACAATTCACGTACCTGGGTAGTAATATCTCATCCACAGATAACGATATTAACACACGAATAGGAAAGGCATGGATGGCCACAAACAAATTGTCTGTCATATGGAAGTCTGATCTCACTGACAAGCTAAAGCGACATCTCTTCCAGGCTGTAGTCATATCAGTACTGCTGAATGGCTGCACTACCTGGACCCTAACGAGGCGCCTCGAGAATAAGCTAGATGGGAACTGCACAAGAATGCTGCGAGCAGTTCTGAACAAGTCGTGGAAACAGCATCCCACAAGGGAGCAGCTGTATGGTCACCTGCCCCCTATCTCACAGACTATCCGAGTGAGACGGACTAGGCATGCAGGGCACTGCTGGAGAAGCAAGGATGAACTCATAAGTGATGTTCTCCTGTGGAAGCCAACACATGGACATGCCAGTGTGGGCCGCCCAGCAAGGACCTATATCGACCAGCTATGTAAAGATGCTGGCTGCAGCGAAGAAGAACTCCCTGCGGCGATGAATGATAGGGAAGGTTGGCGAGAGATTGTCTTGGATATCCGTGCTGCCTGCACGACATGATGATGATGATGATATATATATATATACGCATATTAATTAGCTTCTTGAATTCATATGACGGCTCGAAATAACTGATATCGGTATTAAATCCTTAAGGAATTGTTTTCATTCCTTAAAACCAACATAGTATCGACGAACAGACGAAAATATATTCCAAGAAAGAAAGCTGTTCATGCATAAAGAATGTAGGTGAACCTACAAGTCAGTACTAGATGACATATCTAATCTGTCTGATCTTGGAAAACACTTATCCAATTAGTAGAACGTCTATCTTTAAGTGCCTAAACCGTGGAGGTTAAAATATAGAACAATTAAAAGAGAACAGAAAAACGTTGGAGTGTAAGTAAATCAGAATGAAGAATTTTCAGGTTTTAAGCCAATGTACAGGTGCTTGTAAATTAATTTGGTCCCTCTTTCTCTCTGTCTCCTTTTCTCTATCTACCTTCTCCATCCCCCTCTCTCTCTCTCTCTCTCTCTCTCTCTCTCTCTCTCTCTCTCTCTTTCTCTGTGTGTGTCTCTCTCTCACCCCCACACACACTCATCCAATCTCTGTATGATTGCGTGCGTTTGTATATATAAGGAACTTTCTTTTACCGAGTCTCAGACAAAGAAACGTCATGTGTTTCTTCCTCAATATATATATATATATATATTTATATATATATATATATATAAAAGTCGTCGGGGCGGCCTAATGTCGGTATTAGCCAGTCAGCAAGGGATTCTATCCCATTTTCACTAGCGCTAGACCAAGGAGATTGTTTTAGCATTTGAAGTGGAGCGCCACACCTACCCTCAGCTCCTTACTTTAACGCACAGATCCCGGTGCTACTCATACGCTGAGTTGGCGAGGACCGGTATCGAACTAGGAATCTTGTGGTTTCTAGTCGAACGCTCTACGGACTGAGCTAACCCGGCTATATATATATATATATATATATATATACTGACTGAGCTAACCCGGCTATATATATATATATATATATATATATATATATATATATATATGGGGGGGGGTTGTCTGTGTGTGTGTGTGTGTTTGTGTGTGTGCGTGTGCGTGATTGTTAACGAGGAAAAAGTGATAAAACAAATATTTCTTATGTTATTTATATGTTATTTTACCTCAGCAACGTTTGACCTTAGGTCATTGTCAAGAAAGAAGGTTTTGAGCCGTGAAAACAATGTTTTTTTGAAAGTTTTTACAAAAAGTTTTAAAAGTAAAAAATGCGGAGAATCTACTGGTGAAGTCGAATATATTCACCTGTAGCTTCTCCGCCGCTTCTTTTGTGGTATATCAAAAAATTTTAACACTTATCTAAGCTCTATACATTAAGCAAAATAAACCCATTTTCAATAAGATTAATTTTGAATATAGCAGTCATTTCTAAAATGTCTATAACTCATCTCTCGCGTATCTACTTTTCCCAATCTCCACATACATTCATATAATTTCTGTAAATTCCCCTTGCTACTTACAACCATTGTTATTCGGTCGTTTAACCAAATTCTGTGTTTAAATATAACCAGAAACACGCTCAATTACATCTACCCCTGTGGATGCCACTTCGGAGTACTGAAAGTAAATTGGATGAAAACTTTGGTAGACTAAACAACAGATCCCTCCCCGATATACGAAATAATACAGGAAACAGGAAAAGATAAAAAAGAAACTCTGTTCAACACACACACACACACACACACACACACACACACACACACATATATATATATATATATATATATATATATATCATATATCAAAAATAATATATATATATCATATATATATATATAAAAAAACCTCAAAAATATATATCATATATATATATATATATATATATATATAAAACGTCAAAAATTTTAAAACTGAATAACACATAACTACCACTCGCTTTTCTCGTTATTCTGTGATAAATAATTTCTTATCACCTTCCATATACCAACAAATGCCCTGAAGATGATCTAATTAATAGATCGAAACACTGCAGCGTCGGCCAATAAACTCGGCACTTAACCCATTTAAACCTGTGTTTCTTCATTTTTCCTAATATACTACATATATATATATATATATATATATATATATATATATATATATATAATATATATATATATATATATATATTATATAATCTGAGCGAATCAACCTCAGCTGATAATCGTTAAAGTGTTATTCCATTAGCAGAACAATTATGTTTTAATTTGTGTGCATATATACATATGTGCACGTGTTTCTACGTACGTATGTTTATGATTTTCGTATCTGTAAAGATATGAAAGTGTGGATGTGACCATAGATTATGTGTAAGGATAGGTTGGTTTGATTTTATGGCATGTCAACCCTTGTTAGGTTATTTTATGCTGAATATATTTTATTTTATTTATTCTTGTTGGGTATTCAATTTTTTTAAAACTCAATCTTTTTCTTGTTAAATCTCATTTTTTTATCAACTTAACCCATAGATGGGACCCTAACAGGTACTACCACTCCGAGTCAGAGTGGACCTGTGTGTATAAGAACACTAAATGAGGGAATATGTTTGTGATTCGCAGACTATACACTTGGGAAAATTATTAACACCGTCATCAAACCCAAACCTGGCTTAAACAGTACCACTACTGTTCTACTAAAATGAGCGATTTAGTTTTAGTTTTAGTTTGTTTTGTTTTACGGCATATCAACCTCAGTGGGTCATTTAATGCCGATAAAGTTTTGAAATAAATCAATTCTTAATGGATAATACAATTTTTTATAAATACATTTTTCTATTTAACACATAGATGGGACCCTAACAGGTACTACCACTCCGGGTCAGAGTGGACCAGGGAGCAATGGTGATGAAGGGGTGCTCCACATTCTCCAAACCTCCAAAACTGGAACCTCACCATCAGATAGAGTTTAACGTCATTCCCAGGACATGTAGACCCGCAGCCAACGCCTTCTAGCACCCATATGATAAAAAGGGGTTGGGGCTTGCCATAAGGGCAATAGGGTTGGGAAAATCATATAGTTGCTAGGGCTTGACGTGACCAGCCGATTGATCGAAGGGGGCCTCTCCGACCACCCGTCTAGCCCAAGATAGGGCCAAAGTGGAATGAACAATTTGGCATTAAATAACCCACGAAAGCTGATATGAAATCACACCTATAAATTAATTTTCCATTTTGATGACGATATGCCTATTTGTACATATGTAGTGCTAGCACATTTAAAAGTCATTCCGGCCGCGTGTTCTCAATTTCTGTTGACTTTAATATAATAACGCACGAACGGTATTTTATTTCGTGACATTATCCAAAGAGTAACGACATGATGTCAACCCATCTTGTACACAACGCATCCACATTGACCCCCCCCCTCCTGCAACCCTGATTGATAGTCGGAGAATAGACATGTTGGTTTTAACAAGTGAAGATAATATTTCTTTTTGCCCTCATTGTGTATACAGGCTCCGTTGCCGCCGCTGAGAGAGATTTATTGCCTATGTCAATACCAATGAGACGGTGCGCGCTGTGTCTACGCCAGTAACAAACAGCGGACATTCTATCGACAGGACAACTATAGTTAAACGACCCTTTCACCGAGCAAGGAAACTATAAACAAGCGTCACTCCACTCAGAAAATAAAGAAATATTCCGGAAGGAAACGGTTTGCGTAACTCATTTCTAAAGTATGTTCTGTTCCTTTCTCTACGTCGGCTAGCATTGTTCCAGTCGATGTGTAAACCAACAGGCGTCCAATTTAGTTGGCTGTAATTTGAGGTGGGCAAGTTAAATGCAGTTTTATGCGACAATACAGCTATATATTTTCTCGTGGGCCAACCTCCAATGCTCTAGTATATTTCATTTTTATTGACCCTAGATGTCGACTAAACTGCCCACTAAATGAGGGAATATGTTTGTGATTCGCAGACTATACACTTGGGAAAAGTTATTAACACCGTCATCAAACCCAACTATGGGTTACACAGTACCACTACTGTTCTACTAAAAGGAGCGAGCTAGCATTAAATAACCCACGAAGGCTGATATGCCATTAATATAACCAAAACAAGTTAAATACAGTTTTAAGCGCAATAGAGCTATATTTTTTCAAGTGCACGTACCTGTAAATCTCAAATATAGTTTATCTTTATTGACTTTAGATGTCGGTTAAACAGCCCAATATATGATCGAATATGATGGGGGTTCACATAATGATGCACTTGGGAAAGGTATGAACACTCATCAACCCACCTATGAGTTAATGGGCAGGACTACTGTTCTTCTAAAAGCATGAATTTAGTATTAAATAACCCACAAAAGCTGATATGCCATTAAAAATAACCTAAACGAAAAAAAAGTTGTCAAATGCAGTTTTATGCGACAGTGTCGTTATATATTGTCAAGTGTGCGAACCTACAATACAATATACTCCAATTTTATTTTACCCTTGGGATTCATATCGAATTATCGAAACTCGAATGGTGTTTAAGTCAAAAAGACATATTGTGTATGCAAATATTGTGGCCTTGTGCCAGACTAATTTAAGCATGATACATTTTAGCATTAATGCATATATATTTGGAGTGTGGTTGAAGATCGCATAGGCGAGAAACTGTCAGTAAACAAGTGTTGACTCTATGCCCACGCTACCTTCTCATATATATATATATATATATATATATATATATATATATATATATATAATATATATATATATATATATATGTGTGTGTGTGTGTGTGTGTGTGTGTGTGGGTGTGTGAATATGTTTGTGATCCGCTGACTATTACACTTAGGAAAGGTATGAGCGCCCTCATCAGCTCCAACAATTGTTTAAATATCCCCACTATAGTTCTTCTACAATGTTTTATTTGGCATTAAATAATCCTTGAGAGCTGATATGACATCACACCAAAAACACAACCAAAACAAAATGGGCAAGTTAAATGCAATTTATATGAGAAGAGAGCTATATATTTTCAAGTGCACCAACTTGCAACGCCCAAATATATTTCATTTTTATTGGCCCTAGATGACAACAAAACTACCAATTAAGAGGGAGTATGTTTGTGATTCGCAGACTAACACACTTGTAAAAGGTTTGTACCCCCTCATCAAATCTCCATTTATGGGATAAATAGAACGACTACTGGTTTTCTACAAAGGTGGATTTGGCATTAGATCACGCATGAAGGCTTAAATACCATGGTAAATGTTATATCCCAAGATGTAGGATATACAAGATTGATAATAAAAACAGTGAATATGTTAATAATAACAATATTTATTTTTATTTATGCTCACTGACAGGGAAATGCAGTGGTTGAGTTTGGATACAGTTCAGCTAGATGTATCATACCTGTGATCACGTATGGGGCCAGTCCTTGTCTGCCTGACTGTTCGTATTTTGTCCCTCTCCTTATTAGAGAGTATCCGGTTCGAATCGTTAGGGGGAGATAACTCTCCCTAACAGTAAACAAACAAACAAACAAAAAACAAGGCGGTCAGATTTATGCAACGGCAGAGCTATATTTTTCCAAGTACGCTGCCACCCACCCGTCCTTCGGGACGGTGGTTCAGTGAGCTGCGGCGTCTGGACCGGTGGGATGCTAAATTAATAGCGTCGATCCCAGAGGGCCGTCCCACCAGGCAATACCTGCCCCATCGCACTTAAAGGGACAGGGCTGGGTTTATTGCCCAGCGCCTAAGGCGCCCCTTGAGGGGGAATGTCGAAGGAATCGACGCAATTTTTCTACCTACCACCCGAATTGTGGGTGGTCCCCACATAAAACGGCCTTGTGCCATATCGTGTGAAAAGGGGACACATGTAAAAACCAGTACGCATACGTCCAATGCCCACATATATTTCATTTTTATTGACTCTAGAAATCGCTTAAACTGTTCAATAAATGATGGAATATGTGGTTCGTAGCGAGCAGCTGTGAAGCTTGTTGAACGATTGCGCTGATACTTAACTTTAAGATCCCTTTAGATGTGAAAAGAAAACGTCGCCCTAAGCGGAATGTGGTCAAAATGAATTTTCTATAGCCAACGAAAGTCTTTCAATATTTTCCTGGTCGTGAATACGTTAAATGTGAGTCAGAATAGTTGGACGCATGCCTTCTCCAAATGTATTAATGCTATGTAAAATGCAAACAGTCTCGTTTAGGATTTGAGATGGGCTCACCGATTCCACTTAAAACGAGAGTAACCGTAACATCGCGAGCACCTCACATGTAACAATCGAACAATTAGTAGTGAATTTTAATTCTGTTCACCATTGTAATTAAGATCATCCTCATCATGTTATATACTTCTTTTATTCTTCTGGCCGGATCTGGTATATCTTCTACAGGTCTGGTCTGGTCTTCTTATCTGGGGATTCCGTGTCTGGTTCTGCTGGGGACCATTTCTTATCAGAAGCCTTGTGTCATTGTTAGCTTTTAGTAATAACAACAAGACTTCGATTTACTTTGGATGTTATTTTATTTCGGAACCCCAGGACCAGACAACTGCGCGCTGAGAGTCACATCTTGCTAGCTTCTAACTCTGCAACTGACTAACTGCAACTAACTGACTTACTGAGTTGCCCACCTTAAACCGGAAGGGGGGTTTTCTATCGGGGTTCCGTTCCCACGATTCTATCCCCAGAAAGCAAGGTGAGAGTGAGGTCAAGCATTGTCACTCACTCTCAAGGCCATCAGCTGTACTGATCGCCATAAGGATTTCTATACTACCTTAAAAAGTAATAGGGATCCAATTAATATGTAACAATCAACATCATCATTTAACATTAAGTTTTTGCCCTAAAAATATTCCCGATAGGTTGTACCAAATTTTCTTGGGTTTTTTTTTTTACCTGAATGATCCATATTGCATAAGGATCAAGTATCTGTCTCAGGGTTCGTTCGCAGACAAAACAAATAATGGCAGGGCTGTTCACGTACTGATTTTCAGCGTAAACAACTGATGTCCGAGAGCTGCTCTGAGTGTCTTACGGTAAAATCGCAGTGAGGGAAATCCACTGAGAGCAGCTTAAAGTAGGTAAATATTTAGATATCCCACGAAGGTTGATAAGCGATTAAAGAAAAAAAACAAATTAAATAATTTTCCCCGAATAACCAAACCGTGAAAGATATTCAAAATTTTATAAACAAAGGATTTTTTAAAGAAGTGTATTCTAAAGATTCCGTTTTGAAAAAAAAAAAGATAAGAAAATGTCTATTAATATATCTTCGTTGACAAATTAAAGATTAAAAACTGTTTTATCTTTATTGAATAAATAATTTGATTGTTGTTTGGTTCTTAACATTGAGTGATGAAAATAAAACCACCCAATAGGGAAAAAATATTATCTTTTAATTCATAAGAGGTTATTTCATATTAAATAATTTATTTACTTTTATTGATTCTAAGTTATTTAATTCTATTCCCGATACCCAATACATACCGATAAGCACATACACACACATAATACATGTCTATGTGACTACATATACTAATAGAGATAGTCGAATATAAAGAATTACACATATACGTCTGTACAAGCACACACACAAGCACACACATTAAGAAACACAAACACGCTAATGTGCACACGCACATACTTATGTGGTAAGCATAAAGAAAAGTGGACAAAAAGGAATTCAACTCAAAACAAATAGATGTGGATATATATATTTCGTTCCGCGATAAGCGGTACTTCTTCAGTCAATTTATTAAAGCACCGTACATACATTTGTATTTATAGAAGAGAAAGTGAGTGGGTGGGGGAGGGTTTGGTGAGTAATTCAGGATGGAAAAGGAATGGATTGTGAGGATTTGGTTGGTCAGAGGACATCTATCATGGAAAGTAGAGGGGGCAAGTTCAAAAGATTGGGATTTGTTCGTGGTGATAAGATCAGGAGGTGGCTGAGTGCTTGTTTGGGGTGGGGTGAGGTAGGTAGAAGTTGGGTAAAATTCTTGGTTGGTTATAAGGAAATTCTGATTCATTGTATGAAGAGTGGGGAATAGTATGAGAAAGTTGTAGGGCATGGTGGGAGAAAAATTAGGCAATAAGTTTAAATTGATAAATAAATACACTAAATACAAGTGTATGTACGGTGTTTTAATAAATTGACTGAAGAAATACCGCTTAACGCGTAACGAAATATATCTTTCCACATCTATTTGTTTTGAGTTATTCCTTTTCGTCCAATTTTCCTCTATCCTTACCACATACTTATATACACGTAATGCATTGAATTGAATAGTAACGTAGTTCATTAGATATATACAGGGTCAGGCAAAATGATCTGACACATTTGTAGGTTTAATAAAAATGCAAATGAAGTAAAGAAACAATGATCTGACCACATTTGTAGGTTAAATAAAAGGCAAATAAAGTAAAGAAACAAAAAAGTGTTTTTATTTTCGAAAAGTACATATAATGCCATTTTTTTCATATAATGAATTTTATTTTTTTTTTATAATGCCATTGTTTTTCGTTTCTTTTTCAGTTGCTGCTATGAATTGGACTGGTGAGCATCAGGCTTTCATTATAAAGAAACAAAACAAAATGGCATTATATGAAAAAATGGCATTATATGTACTTTTCGAAAATAAAAACACGTTTTTGTTTCTTTACTTTATGTGCCTTTTATTAACCTACAGATGTGTCAGGTCATTGTCTCTTTACTTCATTTGCATGTTATTAAACCTACAAATATGTCAGATCATTTTGCCTGACCCTGTACATGTCATGCATTGAACTGATTAGTTTTGACTTACGTATTATAGAAATTTCACACATAACTTCCCCTGTGTTTAATAACTAAGATATGTAGAAATCCATTTACTTCAGCACTGTAGGCTGATACTGTAGAATACGCCTAGTGCACATCTGTAGAGGGGTAAAACCACACTTAAGTGGAGTACCAGTTGACAGTAAGTGGTGACCTGTGATGCTTTAGAATGGAATCCTGGTGGCTTAACAGTCCATTAGATGCAACACGACACTTAGGCGAGACGTTCGAGAGACCCCCTCCGATCAATAGGCTGGTCACATCAAAAGCACTAGCTCAATATGATTGTCCCGACTGTATTGCTCTCATGACCAAACCTCAATTTTTTATCATATATACGCTAGAAGGCGGTGGCTGAGGGTCTAAATGTCCTAGTATGACGCTAAACTGCAGCTAGAGGTGATGTTTTAATTCTGGAGTTTTGGGGAAGTTTAGAGTTATCTTCATTGTCATTACTCCCAGAGTCGGTCTGATCTAGAGTTGTATTACTGATCAGTGGTCCATCTATGGGTTTAATAGATCAAACTCAGTTTTTCAAAAAAAAAAAAAAGATGGAGTTTTAAAATCACTGAATACCAAGAAAAATTAAAAAATAACAAACACAAACGTCTTCGGCATAAAATAACCCATGTTTTGTTATGCAGTATAATCTGTGTGCATGCGCGTATATGTGATTGTACGAACTGTGTCAGAAAAGTATAGAAATTTTTTGAACTTTTTGACACAACTTGTATTCTGAAAAAAATAACTTTCCATTCATTGTTCATTTCTATCTTGGTAAATAAATCTGCAAACTCGGGACTTTTATGACACACCTTGTATTCGAAAAAATACTTCCCTGACATACTCGTCCTTCGGGGCGGGGGTCCAGTGTGCTTCGGCCAATGGATCAGGGTAAAGTGTAAATAATAGCATCGATCCCAGGGGGCTATACCCCTAGGCAATACCTGCCCCCTTGAGGGCAGAGCTGGGTTTATTGCCCAGTGCCTGAGGCGCCCTCCTTGAGGGGGAATGCCGAGGGGATAGACGCAATTTTTGTTTTTCCCACCCATGAACTTCGGCTTGTAGGTGGGCCCACATTAAAACGAGGCCTTGTGCCCAGTCCATATAAGTGGGGTATGAGACAAATATTCCTTGTATTCAGAAAAAAATAACGTTCCATTCATTGTTCATTTCTATCTTAGTAAATACAGTTTCAATCTCGATACTCTTATGATACACCTTGTATGTCAGCATATATACAGCAATTGTTTATTTTTCGAACGCTATAAACAGTATGTTTATTTTCGGTTGTGGATCGCCAAAACCACTGGTGCGCGCAAACGCACACACAAATACACAAATACATGAATACACTTACTCAGATACACATACATCGGATCATACAGGGGACTGAATATGTCCCATGCTCGTGGTCAAAGAAGGGAAAAGAGAATCAGTCGAAGGAATAGATCTGGCAAATCAGAAAGATACAAGAACAATTCAGGAAAAACAATTACAACCACGTCGAGATGGAATCTTCTGTCAAACGTCTTAAACAACCCTATCGGATGGGGCTTTAGAATATAGCGACTGCACATCAGCAGAGGGTAAGACAATGTTGGCTCTGTGTGGTGACCCGTGATACTTAAAAATGGAATCCTGGTGGCTGTGCAGTCTATGACATGCAAAACCCCACTTTGGCGCTAGACGGGCGATCTATTAACCTGTCGTGAAAAGCCCAAGCGCCTTTGTAACTGCCCAGACCCTATTGGGGTTATGGCAATCCCCAACCCTTTTTATGATATGGGTACTAGAAGACGGTGGATGAGGGTCTTCCTATCCTGGGTATGACGTTAAACTTTAACTGATGGTGAGGTTCACGTTCTGGAAGTCTGGGGAATGTGAAACACCCTTCATCATCATTGCTCTCAGGTTCAATGACCCAGACTGGTAGTACCTGTTGGGTTCCACCCATGGGTTAAATAGAAAATTTGCTTACAAAAAAATTGAGTTTAAGAAATGTCCTACAACTTTCTCATATTATTCCCCACTCTTCATACAATGAATCAGAATTCCTTATAACCACCCAAGAATTTTACCCAACTTCTACCTACCCCACCCCACCCCACCCCAAACAAGCACTCAGCACCTCCTCACCACGAACTTGTTTAATATCATTCCATTATTCTTTAGTACGATCAATTTGTTATCATTTCAACCTAATATTTCTCTTATATCTTATTATAATGGAGATAGTGTGTTTGTCTGTCTGTAACCGAAACTATATAAGTACTCAAGTTACAATTCCCATAATTATTTACGTCACAATCTCCATGATTTTATTTCATTTAAATATCAATTGTTAATAAAACTGTTTTATATTATTAATACTGTTGGCCATATCTCCGTACTATATATTTACCACGTACCCCACGTGTAGTGGTTAGGCTCAAGGCTCTATTAATGTGGAACCACCCATAAACCAAAGCTCATGGGTGGCCGGTGCAAAAAATTTGCTGATCCCGTCGGCATTCCCCATCAAGGTGGCACCTCAGGCACAGGGCAATAAACCCAGCACTTTCCCTTTAAATCAAGGGTCAGATATTGCTGGGGGATGGCCCCTGGATCAACCATATTAGATTGTAAGGTCCAGGGCCGAAGCCACTTGACCATCCCCGGGTCGAAACCGGAGTTAGATTTGTGGCACATATCTACTTACTAATAACCTGCAATTGTATTTATATATACAACACAATAAAATCTCGTGAATAAATCGTAAAATAAATCCATCAACAAGAGGAAATAACTGTAATTTTATTTTCTACTTCCTGTTTTAACTAAATAGTTAAATTAGGAAAATTTAGCAATGAAAGACAGGAGATAAGTAGATGTAAGTTTCAGTTGTTCTATTTTTCGATTATACACCCATATATTTGTTAGTATTCCATAATTATTTCAGATGTCTCTGTAACATTTTTTTCTTTTCTCTTTTCTTTGGAATGCAAAAAAACCCAAATCCCATCTATGGGTTAAATAAGAAAATGTATTTATAAAAAAATTGCATTATCCATTAAGAATTGATTTATTTCAAAACTTTGTCGGCATTAAATGACCCACCGAGGTTGATATGCCGTAAAACAAAACAAACAAAACAAAAAACCAAAAAAACAAATTACAAATTATAAACTACTAAAATATTTGCTAGCGATACCTAAATTATTTTACACCGTAAAATCTAACCAGCCAACTACCCAACCTATCACCCGCGATAGACATGTAAACATAAACCTTTGCACAAATGAACTATAGGAGGCACGGTTTATTCTTATTTTTGCAGACAAGGTATTATTGTGCAAAAATTGTAACAAAGGAAGTGAGAGAGAAATAGGAAAAGAAAAGAATTAAATAGTGTGAAAAAGTAGTAGATAGAAATATGTGGTTTTTTAAATAACTTTTACCTACATGAATGTATGGATTTAGGCTGAAGAACAGCAGGAGGACCTTTGCAATATTTGCATCGAAAACCAATATGAGAAATATAAGTAATTATTTCAATTAGGTTTACAGATGGAAAGATAGACTGTTTTTTTTTTTAAATATATTCAAAGGATTTAAGATGATATCTATCTGTCTCTCTCTCGCTCTCTCTCTCTCTCTCTCTCTCTCTCTCTCTCTCTCTATCTATATATATATATATATATATATATATATATATATATTCTCATAAGGTATGATACGACTAATTACTTAGTAGAGTTTAATGGCATGCCACACAGTGAGAAGCGTAATAACATTAGAGGCGACTGCTGTGGAACACGCGGTAGCTCACCATCGCAGTAGATTAAAGTAATATCACGAGACTACATGGCGTCTCCAATGATGGAATTGATTTATTTCATTAACTAGCAATGCATACTGTTTAAAGATATTATTGATTATCATAGCTTGTTTTCGTACTACGTATGGCTACAGATGACCAGTAACATTTATTATAAAATTCCTACAATAGGCTGTATTCACTTCCACTAGTTATGATTATGTATGTAGAGCCTGTCCTCTTTGAATAACTCCTTGTTGTTCCGTGTTCCGTTGCCTTTAATGAACATTCAAACGATTACTGTATTTGACGGCATATAAAACGCACGGGCATGTAAGACCCACCCCGATTTCAGCAGGTCAGATTCAGGAAAAATGTTTTAATTTAAGCATATATTGTTGAAAACAGTCTAGCTGTGCATTACACAAACAGAAATATAGCTGTATAAAAGCAATTTGACAGTACAGACAAGCAATAAGCATACACAAGCAGGAAATAATAATAATAATAAAATTAATAATAATAGTAATAAAATTAATCTCAAACTTCACCTACGATATATAAGACGCAGGGCAATTTTTGAGCCAACATTTTGGAAAAAAAGTGGGTCCTATATGCCGTAAAATACGGAAATTCTTTCTATTCAACGTAAAATCAACAAGCCTTAAACCAACAACTCCATTTAGGACTTAACGTTGCTGTACCATTACTGCAGTAGTCGTTTCAGCTGGGGCTGTAGAATACGCCAACTGCACCTCTGCAGAGTGGTAAGAACAACCCCAAATTAGGTCACCTGTTGATAGTGAGTGTCGACCCATGATGATTAAGGAGGGAATCCTGGAGGCTGCGAAGTCTATGACATGAAAAATTCCATTCTGGTCTTTACTTAATCTAGACGAGCGGTAGGAGATGACCTCTCCGATCAATCAAGCCCTAGCACCTATATGTTTTTTCCAACCCTATTCTCCTTATGGAAAACTCCTAAACCATTTTATCCTTTATGTGCAAGAAAGTAGTGACTAAGAGTCTTATTGTCGTGGGTATGCGTTAAATTACAAATAGTGGTGAGGTTCAAATTCTGGAGCTCTGAGGATGGAGGAATACTCCTTCAACACCATTTCTTCCAGGCCCATACCCACCCGGGGTGGAAGCACCTATCATGGTCCTGTATATGGGTTAAATGAGCTTGAAAATGTTTTGGAAAATCGAATATGAATTGAATACCCAACATGAATGAATAAAAATGGTTTTATATTCCAAGGGTTCAGATGCCGTAAAATCCAACCAACAACAACCAACCAACAAATCAACCATTAATTTTGTCATAATTTATATTTCTACCTATCAAATATTTTGCACCATATCATATTCGCTGCTATATTTAAATTATTGCTTTTCTCGTCGTCGTCAGTGCAATTTATGTATTAATATTCGAGTTCGTAGGACCGGTTCAAAATGACACCTTGAAGTAATAGCAATGAAGATAAATCTGGTTTACGCCTGTGTAGTGGGCGCCTACCACCGCAGTAAATCTGATGCCTAGCTGTGTGACCGACAACAGGATCAATCACGTGTTGGGTGCGAAAAACGGTCACATTAGAGTTGGGACAGGGATACAAATGTTTCAAAATTGACAAACATGTCTTAGAGTTTTGTCGCTAATGTTGATGATAGTTAAAGAGTTTAAATCAGCACCAAAGGTTTTGCCATATAGTTTACTAGTAGCGGTTACCCGGCGTCACCTGGGTAGAGGGAGATTTTTAAGTTAGTTCCTCAGATCAATTATTATTTAATCGTGAGTTGAATCCACGTGGGATGCCCCATTTAAATCCCTATGTAAAAAAAGATTGACCTTGCATTGATCCAGCTACTCTGAAAATAAATGTTAATGTCTACTATCTAAAATATTAAATGAAAAAAAAATCCATTCTGTTATCAGTTAAATTTTATATTTTAATTATCTTCACGAATATAAATGAAATCCCTATTATTTTTTACTCAAAAACCAAAACCTGGTGATATTTAATGTGTATATATATTTACTTTGTCGTTAATTGTTTTATTTTCGAAGTTTCTTCCGGACAAACACAACTGCCTTTATATATGTATAGATATAGATAAGCTGCAGAATTCTATTCAGTTAATTCTGTTTTGTTCTTTTTCTGGGGGACAATGCTTTATTCATGTGCTTTGGTTGTTATTAGGGGGTAGCTCTTCAAGACGGGATGGTGCCTGGCCATATTCACAGAGTATTTTCAGATATTCAACACTTTATGCTAGAAGCGGCAAAACCCAATGAAAATAGAAATTTGACATTTCATAAAAAAAAGAGGAAAACTTGCCTGCCTTTCTCCATTGGATATACAAATTGGCCTTTGGAAAAAAGTTCTATAATTGTCAATCGGGCTCTGATAGAGATAACTCTAAAGCTGAGTGGAGGGTGGGTCATATAAAGCGATGAGTGACCTGTGGGGAAAATGCAAGAAATTATTTTAGGACAGAATAGACCTTCAGAACAGCATTTAAAAAAATATTTTTCTTATATAGGGTATCAAAGAGTTGGTAAACAGTACGGGCATGTTCAATTAAATTATACATAAATTTATGAAAAATAAATTAATATATATATTATATATATATATATATATATATATATATATATATATATAAACTCCTGACCGAAACACGTATAAGTTAAATTAATTAAAATATCCTATTTGATCCATTTAATACTTTCCTTTATTTCTCTTTACAACACACACACACACACACACACACACACACACACACATATATATATATATAGGGGCCGGTTAGCTCAGTCGGTAGAGCGTTCGGCTAGAAACCACAAGGTTCCTAGTTCGATACCGGTCCTCGCCAACTCAGCGTATGAGTAGCACAGGCATCTGTTCGGTAAAGTAAGGAGCTGATGGTAGGTGTGGCGCTCCACCTCAGATGCTAAAACAATCTCCTTGGTCTAGCGCTATTGAAAAGGGGTTAGATTCCCTCGCTAACTGGCTGATACCGACTTTAGGCCGCCCCGTCGACTTTACTTTTTATATATATATCTATATATATATATATATATATATATAAGGAGTCAGAAACTACCAACCTAGGTTTCACCTAACGGCTTAGGATAATTCTGACATCTTTTTTGCGGGGAGGGGGAGCATTCATTAGAATAACGACGATTATTTTCAGACATTACGGATGTTTTGGTATTTTCTTTTTTAATAATGTGTTTCAGATATCAGCTTGTATATTTCTTTATTTGCAAACTGCATCATCTGGGTTTTTTTCATGCTACCAGCGTTTAGAAATAAAAATGAAAAATTATATATATATATATATATATATATATATATTATATATATATATGTGTGTGTGTGTGTGTGTGTGTGTGTGTGTGTGTGTGTGTGTGTACGGCGTCATCTATTTTCCATAAAAGTATGTATTTGAGACACACAACCGCACACGCGTGCACACACACACACACACACACACACACACACACACACATATATATATATATATATATATATATATATATATGGTCGGTTTCTTTTTTAATGGCATATCATTCCTCTTGGGTTATTTAATGGCTAAAACATCCTTGTAAACAGATTGTATTGGTACTATAAATTTTCCAACGTCTTTCTGCTCAATTATAATCATCGGTTTTGTACTTTGCGTTGGTGTGGTATTCATAGAAACAGGAGAGCCACTGTGAACAGTTTAAGTAAGACACATCATTAAAGGGCCCAATTCGCCCTACTATTTACCCATAGCTGGATGGAGAATAGTTCGATTCCTACTTTTTTCCTCGTATTTTCCATTAAGATCATGGTTTAGACCGACGTACAGTGTGCGTTTTCTGTTGCAAAGGTTATTTGAAGACTATGGAATCTTCAATTGCTACACAGACAGATTTTCGTGACCATTTCATGTGAAGACGAAATGATATTATTGCAGATATAAAATCGATACTGATATAGTTTGGAATACGGCACTCTTGAAATTTCTCAACCGTAGCAGTGGTGTTCAGTAAATACTTATACCACATAAAAATAAGACCATTAAGCGATAGATAAGTTTGAACAATACTTTATAGTGAGGTAATGATATCATTAAGATTTTTTTGTTATTTGGCGAACGTAAGTTGGAATATTTTAAAAGACTCCACTGTACACTGATTAGGGTTAGGTTAAGGGTTAGCGTTGGTGTGAGGGTTAATTTATTGAAGCAGATATACTACATTTATATGTTTATGAATTCTTGTGGCAAGATAATAAAGAACGTAAACATTCAATCAATCAAATTATTAATTATATAGTTGATTTACAATAACACATTTTCAAACCCAGCTATCGCATAATAGTCTTTTTTTATTTATTGAACCCCGTTGCTACGGTCGACAAAGTTCGAGAATGTGTAAAATACTATCCTGAACAGTATAATTCCGATTTACCATGAAATAACAAAAAAACACTATGTATGCCAAGTACAGACTTACCTGTCTTAAAAAAACGTTTCAAAAGCAAATATATAGGGAGTAATGAGTCTTAACCTGCCACAATAGCTCATAACATGCTGTAAGGGTTTGACTTCAATTTTCCATCTCCTAGACTGGAAGTTCTATTAATGCCTAAGGACCTAGCCTGACTTACTATTTACCTATATCTAAAATGTATTCAGGACATTCTGAAGAGCATTAAGAAAATAAAGAAAAGTCGTCCAGAAGTTGAATGCTGATTGTTAATTCTATTTCTCACATTATTTTCAACTAGCGAGACCTGTGAGTATACCACAGTATGATAATTTATTTTACAACATTTGACATGTTTACTTAAGAGTTATTTCAATATAGTTTAATATGTAATCTTGATTTAAATCTCTCTCACTCTTTCTTTTCTTTCTTTCCATCTTTTCCTTATATCTGATTGAAATCGATTAGCGCTATCGCTTTCGCGCTCTCAACCTTGCTCTCTATCATTACCCTACTCTTTTTCTTTCTTTTTCTTTATTATCATATTTTTTGTGTACCATGTCCTTTTCTTCCTTTTCTTTCTTTATAATTAAAATAGAATTGTCCATTATTTAGTTGAGGTCACGACACTCATAAACATTAAGAATTCGGCGGATAAGAAACACCAGCTGATCAGGATTTAAATTGAATTTTCAAGGACAATTTGGACGGTTTCATCTTTGATCAGAGGGTACTGCAAGATGATAACGATCGTAAAATGAAGAAACACGATTACGACAAGAATTGCCCAAGTCCGAAAATAAGGTTTCCGAGTCCGACAAGAAATACCTGAAGATGGTTTGAGGGCACATCGGCCGAAACGTTGTACAGATAATAATAAAGATGAGTCCAAATAATCCAAATAATACTACTTATCAAGTCTCATCTTTAAAATTCACAGAAATAGAAGAAACACGAATATAATATATAGATAGATATTTTACTGTAGATTTCTTTCTGATCTTTCTTCTTAGTAACGATTTTTAACAAGTTACTGTAGTGATTAGATAGACGACAAGTTTATATGATATTGACAGCATTTTCCCCGACTGGTGGCAAAGAGCCAATGTTGACGAAACGATGTGGATATAGTTTGACAAGATCCGCTACTTTGTTGATTGCTGTGCTTCTACTGTTGTAAAGTGTGTTAGGGTGAATTCTATCTTGTCTCTTTACACGAGAGTGCAGGGTTACTTATCTTAATTATTCTTGTGTTGGCAGTCCAAGAACGGCAGATCCCTTAACATCACTGACTTCCAATTTTTCAGCATGAGGCCCACACAAAGCTTAAATCAGCAAAGCGCTGAGCTGCTCGCTATCTTAAAGGTGCAGGGAAAAAACAGCTTAATCCACATGGTAATAGTAAAGTCGTAGGAGCGGCCTAATGTCGGTATCAGACAGACAGCGAGGGAGTATATCCCCTTTTCACTAGCGCTAGACCATAGAGTTTATTCTAGCATATGAGGTGGAGCGCCATACCTACCACCAGCTCCTCATTTTACCGCACAGATAACTGTGCTACTCATACGCTGAGTTGGCGAGGGTCGGTATCGAACCAGGAATTTTGGGATTCCCAGCCGAATGCTCTACCGACTGAGCTAACCCGGCCCCTGAGGGTAGTTCAACCATTTTTCAACCATATTCAATCTAGACATTATGCAAAATGGACTCACTGCCATTTGGATAACTATTAAGTCAAACGACATCAAAAATAGGTGAGTCCTCAGTCAAGGAAAAACGAATATTACTACTACATCACTGAAAAGAACATTTTTCTAACAGCTCGAAAATGATCAGATGAAATATTGTCATAATTAATTATTAACAGGTTTTCCATCTTATTTCCGTTACTTTTTGTCGCGATGCTCAGATCATTTTATATTCTTCTATGTCAAAAGTTTTTGTCTGAAATATCAATGCCAGGAGCTCTGGGAAGTGTACAGTAACGCTTTATTGCCATGACTACCATATTTATTCTGTACCGGAGTGATAGTACCTGTTATGTTCACATATATGGGTCAAATACACTGAGCGAAAGTGTAACAGCAGGATCAAATAAAGAGGTTGTCTGACGAGTGGTTGGTTGGTTGGTGGGTTGGATTTTACGGTATGTCAACATGTAAGGGCCAAAATGAATTGCTGCAAGTCACGCACTGCTCAGCTACGAGGATTATGTCCTTAAAAATGACGGGTCGCTTACTAACAAGTGGTTCTATTAATGGTGAGTGACTTACGACTGTACATAGGTGCAGTCGGTGTAATCTACGGTCATAGCCGACAGAGCGGGTGACACAAGGAGCAATTGTTATATACCTCTCTTATTCTTCTGGCCGTCTTCTGATCGTCTAGTCTTCTGTGTACTATCTTCTAATGGTCTGGTATATCTTCTACAGGTCTCATCTGGTCTTCTTATCTGGGGATTCCGTGTCTGGTTCTGCTGGGGACTGTTGCGGTTTTTTTTAGATATAAGGCATCAGGTAAATGGTCACTCCTACTTATAGACTCGCCTATAAACACGTGACCTGAGAAGGATTTCTATTGTCCAATCACTGGCACTGCTGCTGATGCTTCTGCTCTATTAATAGAGACCATATTCGGAGCTTATGTCATTGATACTTGGATTATCTCGGACGAAGGACTTACAAGGAATACGTTAACACTGGATTCTTACTGGCTTGCTTACTTATACATTACATCTGGAACGAAGGATGGCTGCCAGATATTCAACAGGGACCATTTCTTATCAGAAGCCTTGTGTCATTGTTAGCTTTTAGTAATAACAACAAGACTTCGATTTACTTTGGATGTTAGTTTATTCCGGAACCCAGGCCAGACAACTGCGCGCTGAGAGTCACATCTTGCTAGCTTCTCACTCTGCAATTGACTTACTGCAACTAACTACTGCAACTGACTTACTGGGTTGCCCACCTTAAACCGGAAGGGGGGCTTTCTATCGGGGTTCCGTTCTCACGATTCTATCCCCAGAAAGCAAGGTGAGAGTGAGGTCAAGCATTGTCACTCACTCTCAAGGCCATCAGCTGTACTGATTGCCATAAAGATTTCTATACTACCTTAAAAAGTAATAGGGATCCAATTAATATGTAACACAATGACATGTGATAATATGACAATACAGTATAGGATTACGCCTATTATTTATTTTGAGTGCTTGTAGCCTATAGACTGCATATTTCTTTACATTAAAGATTCCCAAACTTTCGGCAAGTGGGTCACAAATCTTAAATATCAAACCTTGAATTATTACTACACATGTTATTAAAATTTGTGAGTCTACGTGAAAGAAATGTGAATATCTTTACTCTATAAGAGGTCTACAGAGTGTTAACTCTGGTTCTTATAAAACATTGGGTTACTTAAAGGATAATGTCACAAGTGTCCAAACATACACAATAGTGTTAATAGACAAAGTGGTAACCACTTACTGTAAGTAGAGGCTGTGGCGTCTGGTATGCACCATAGGTGTCTGCTGGAGAGAGATGACAGGCACGTCCAGGCTTGTTCAGTGGCATCGGAAGAAGAGGGTTCTCTCCTTGGGTTCCTGTGTCACGTGACCAAAATAGGGTATCCTGACACAGGAGATTCACTAAAACTCTCAGACAAGGGAGACTGCCCTTACAACTCAATGTAAATTGACCTTTTGTCACTTTCTGACCACTCAGAATGGTTGGCTAAATTTGACGTTTTATTAAATAATGCATTGGCAAAATCTATGAAACATAGCTGGATTAAAAACAATAAAAAAAAAGGTCACAAAAACCGCTTGATTAAACTAGTTGAATTCATGTGACTGAGATGTCAGTTAAACTTATTTGATCAAACGGATATGTGACACTAACGGAGGCAACTAATAGGTATTCTAATATTATTTTGTAACACGACACCCAAGTTAATGGAGTTTACTCCGTATATTACTACCCATGAAAATAGCGACTCGTCATTTTTAAGGACATAATCCTCGTAGGTGAGCAGTGCGTGACTTGCAGCAATTCATTTTGGCCCTTACATGTAGACAAACCGTAAAATCCAACCAACCAACCACCCGTCTGTCAACCTCTTTATTTAATCCTGCTGTTACACTTTTGCTCTGTCTCTCTCTCTTTCCCGTTACTATCACCCCCACTCTCTCTCTCTAATAGCCCTGTCGCCGTCTAGCTTCAGGTAGATTTTGCCCTCTCTCTTTCTATCTATCTCACACATACATCCACACCCACCCACACGCACACACACTTTTGCTCCTTTCTGTCTCTATCTCTCCCTTTCACTCTCTCCTCTCTCTCTCTCACTCTCTCTCTCTCTCTCTTACCTATAACAATCACCTTCACCCCCTCTATCATATCATCTCTCTGACTAGCTTCATGTAGATTTTTCTCCCCCCTCTCTCTCTCTCTCTCTCTCTCTCTCTCTCTCTCTCTCTCTCTCTTCCCATTACTATTACTTAACTCCCTCTAACACCCACTCTCTCTCTCTTTTAATATACAGATCATTGCATACGTACACCTGTACGTATATGCACAGTTGTATGCAGTATCGCCTCTTAAATTTGCCTTGGCCTTCTCGCTGCATACTGTAGGACATTTCTATTAAAATACATCAAGATACTTTACAGGCGATAGCCAATAAAGTACACAAAAAAACAGACACTTATTTCGTCTCTAGATTCGCCATTCCTTAACATAGATTAATCGCTTCGTTCGAAATCGATAGTTCATTAAAATATCGTTTTAGTATAGAGGTTCAGGAAATTGCAAAATACAAGCTCATATCACAGTAAGTCCCATAACTGCGAAACTCGGAAACACTTTGTAGTTGCATGTTATCATGTGATTTTTACGTACGTAGTATGCCAGAAAAGTTCCAGGACTGGTGTTACAAAAATGTATTTCAAATCCAAACTATAAACTACAAGTTATCCCCTTCAAAGTAATCCTCCTGGAATCTAATACACTTTCCCATCCTTCTCTGCTATGCTGGCATGTCCTCCAGGAAGGATTCTTCCGGGATTCTCCGTAGCTCTGTCGTCACGGCTTTTTTGATGCTGTGCACATCCTCAAAACGTGTTCCGTCGATGACCCTCTTGATCTTGGGGGAGGGAAAAATCACATGGAGCCAGGTCGGACGAGTAGGGAGGTTGCTCCAGCACAGTGATGTTCTTCTGGCCCAGGAACAGTCGGATACTCAGGGCAGTGTGGACAGGTACGTTGTCAGGGTGAAGCACCCACTGGTTGTTCTGCCGTATCTCTCGCCTCTTCTCACGCACTGAACGAAGCAAACGCCGCACCATCTCTTTTTAGACATGCTGGTTGATCGTCTGGCCCTGTGGCAAGAACTCACAGTGGACGATGTCCCTCACATCGAAGAATGCGAACAACCTGGAACTTTTCTGATATACCTCGTATCTCTTTCGACAGACAAATATCTACATATCTATCAATGTCTCTGTTAATGATTTTGTCTACCTGTCGCTCTTTTTAGGATCATGGAGCAGGCGTGTCTCCCCTCTTGTCAAGATTGATATAAACATTAATCATTTTTAAAGCCTACTACTATTAAGAGGACCTCTCCAACTTCTCATCCTGGCCTGTATGCTTCGGATCTGTGATAATAGAACACTAAAATCACTAATTTGGATTATTTGGATTATTCGGACAATTGTCCATTAATATTATCTGTACAACGTTTCAGTCAATGTGCTCTCTGGCCTTCTTCAGGTATTTCTTTTTGGACTCGGAAACCTGCTCACCCTGTCTTTAAGAAAAGGTAGCTGATTGTTCGAGGTTTTTGCTGGATGGCCTACACTGGTGTCTTCATGTGTAGGTTATCACAGGTTATCACTTATGAGTTCATCCTTGCTTCTCCAGCAGTGTCTAGATCTTGGAATCAGAACCCCACAAAATTATTTATAATAATGATTAAGAAATTAAAAAATAAGGATTATTTCTGAACATCTCTTGAAAATAATTCTCCAAATATTGAAATATTTTTCTCATCCATTGAGAAAAATTAGTTACAGAAATCTCCCAACAATGCTTGTATTTGGCTAAACTTGAAATCTTGATATGACAACTATTATGAAGCAGAGATAGCAATAGTTTTTTTATTCATTTATTTTCACATTTACATTTCCATGTTGCAATACACTGAACATTTATTGTACCCCTCCGCACAAGCAGGATATAGCACAAGATCAAAGCAAAGCTGGTTTTAATTCAGTGTTTTAGCTTTGGTATGGCAACCGGTCTAGAAATTCTGAATTTAAACCTGTTAAATTGTGCTACAAATTGACCTTATTTAGTCATCAAAGGCGTAATTCTCAAGTGTTTTTAGATAGAAAAGCGTATTCCGAAACCGTTTTCTCATAAAAAAGGCATATTCCTAAAGTACCTTATCTTGAAAACGACTATTTCTAAAATGTGTTGTCATACAAAGCGTATTCCTGAATTGTATTTTATTCAAACACTATTGATACAGCGTGAATTCTTCCAAGCTGTAGCCATACTTGTGCTACTCTATGGCTGAACCAAGTGGCCTTTAAAGAAACCTTTAGAAAAACCCTAGATGGGAACTGCACAAGGTTGCTATGTGCTTTCTTGAACCGACCCTGGAAGCAATGCCTCACAAAACAGCTATGCGGACACTTATCTCCTATCATACACCAACCAAGTTAGATGAAAAATACATGCTGCTCACTGCGGAAGAAACGAAGACGAAAACAATGGTAAGGTTTTTCTGTGAACACTTACACATGGAAACACCAGTTTAGACCGACCAGTGAAAACATATTTCAATCAGTTCTGCACGGGTTCGACAGAGGAGTGTAATGTAATGCAAATTATAGAGTAAATCTAAATTAAATTGAAAAAGTGTGAGTCAACTGAACTCACTCCGCTCGTCCTCTGTAGAATATTCCCCTTCTATTCTTCACCACGGGGCGCGTTCAAATCTTACGCTGCTTTTAACTTTCCGAAACTGCAACTCGCTCCTCTTCACCTCCTTCAATCCTCTCGTTATAACGTCGTCCTAAGACTCCCCCACGCTGGCTCAAATCGCTGCTTTTATCGCCCCGGGATTCACGCATTTTCCCCCATCTTCTCGCAGACAATGAGAAGCAAACGATTTAAAGCAGCGCTTATCTTAACTCTCGGGTTTCAATCGTCAACAGAGGGTGAGTGCACGCTTTTCTTTATATCACAAAAAGGAAGCGTAAATTTAATTTCGGGGGAAAGAAAAAGAGAAAAAAGTGAAAGAAAAGAATGTTGTTAGGAGACAGGGAGTTGGAGATGGCATTTTGAAAATTGACCTCTGAATTAGTCAAGTCAGCGTAAATTAGATCTAGGGAATAAGGGATCTCGGTTTTCACGGTTGAATGGTATCATCAACTACAAGTAGTTAGGCCAACATAAATATATAAAACCGGAAGCTTCGAATTTTATGGGCGAATCTAGATACTTCAAAAGGTATCATGAAATATTTGAGCCAGAAACGGATATGTCCCCCGACACCATAGGCAGAAGTTAAATAAAAAGTTGACAGGTTTGAAATCGGTAGAAGAGACAGCGACTCAAGGAAAGATTGGTCGAATCTCAGGCAAGTCCAGCATGTAACTGGAATATTTAGGATAGCTCTATAATCAAAAGATTCTTCAGCCATTACATGACTACCCATGCTCACGCAAGCGAGTAATAGAATTAACGAAGCCAAAAGGACTACCGCGTCCGCGTGTCTTTTTTCTGGTTTTATCCGACTTTGTTCCCTGTTACTTATGCCTGAATGTCCACATGGTATAAATGGTTCTGGCAGTTGCCTTTGGTACGGTTGTTGGAGAAATATATTTTGAAAGCCTCATGAGCATCACAGTGTTCCCACATATGGCACGGCGTTTGAAAGAAGGACTTTAGTCTCGTGAAAACTTATGAGGAAACAATTTAAAATTGCATTGAATAGTGTTGTGGGGTTTTAAGGGGTCAAATAAGAACAAAACAACGGGTAACAAATGTAGGAAAATGTATTAACAAAAGAGTAGACAATTACAGTACAGGGAAGTGGGAATTTCGTCCGACACATAGAGTTATGAGCTGACTCGCATTGGCTTACTCCCGAGCCATAATTGTCCATGTTACTTATAGTAACCGTCGGCGCATTCCATTAGCCTATAGGGTATATCACCTATAACAAATAGTAAAGGTGTCTTTCGGGATTCGTCCATCATCCATCCGACGTACATGACCCAGCCATCGGAGGAAAGACATCCTCTATGGAGAGCTTTCGTCTGGTAAGAGACAGATTGGTCGCCCCCATCTGCGATTCATGGATGTCTGCAAGAAGGATCTCAGATGCTTTGGCATTGCCCCTTCCAGCTGGGAAAAGTTGGCTCAGAACCACCCTCGGTGGCGACAGTCTCTCCATAGAGGATTGCTCATGTCAGAAGTCACCCTGACACACCACCATGAAGCTAAGAGGTCCAGAAGAAAACAGCGGCAACAAAGTACAGGCATATCAACATCTTCAGGGACAGCCTTCAAATGCGACATCCGTGGTAGAGAATGTTTTTCAAACATCGGACTTCACAGTCATAGGAGGCGCTGTAACTTCAGGGGCACATAAAAACTTTATTATAGTCTTCCGAGACTGAAATGCCAATAATAATAAGTTAAGGGTTAAAGTAAAAACTTAGATAAAAGTCAGATTATTGACTAATCAGCAAGAAAGGAAGCCATTGCACTTTATAGAGAATGCCTTAATCCTCTCTTCTGGCAATAGCATTTAATTATCTTTAAGATTGATAAAAATTAATTACCTGTTATTAAAACTCTGAAATGCAGGAACTAAATTAGAGAAACCTAGTACATACGTAAAGTGCGTTGAGGTGCATGGTGCAATGGTTATCTTCATATAAAATGGACACAGTGACACAAGTTCACATCCTAGCCGAAGCTGTTTCCGTTTCGAATAGAGCTAATGTCCCTGTGAAATATATGCGTCCATCTATTCTGGCTCCACTTATAGGTAAATAGTAGCACAGACTTTGCTATTTAAACTTGGTTAGGAAAAAAAGAAAAGAAAATGTGAGCTGTTAAACTCTGCTTAAGAAATTGACCTTGTGTCACATTCTGGAAATGCCGACGATATATATATATATATATATATATATATATATATATATATATATATATATATATATATATATATATAAGTATCGAGATTAAAGCTTTATTAACCATGATATTAATGAACAGTAAATGGAACGTTTTTCGAAAAGTACTATATTTGGTTATGTTTCTCCGTAGGTTGGAGGTATTGACGCACACTACGCATCAGTTAAAAGGTTGGTCCCTTCTTCTTTCATATACCTGATGACTGATAGAATAGATGACTGGTAACAACCTGGATCATGGAAGAGAATAACTTGTATCGTGGTGATTTGCGCCGGCCATCAAAATAAGGAAATTATTGTTGCTGCCCAATAGTCCCTGATCACTGTAAAAGCAATCCGGCATGAACTGGAGAATTGCAATGGAGACTACATGGTTGTGGCTAGAAGAAAGCAACATAATAGACGATCTGTTTGCAACAGGAAAAGACAAAAATGGTTGTCGGGGAAATTTGACGACCCATACCAGTCCAAATGTTTGGCCCCTGAACTACACAAATTTAATCCCATGGATTATTATATATGTGGCGCTGTTGAGAAAGACACCAATCGCCGTGCTAGTACTCCAAAAAGCTCAGTTAATCGACAGAATTAAGACAGTTTTTGAGACCCTTCCCAGAAAAACTGTAGCATCAGCTTACTCCAGGTTCGGGAGCAGGATTGAGGCTGTGATCGATTCTAATGGCGATTATTTTGAGTGAAACTTGTTGATAGTTGCGTAATTTCCATGTCTGTTGAATTCCTTTACATTCCATTACATTTTGTAGTTACCAAGCACTTTTTATTTTTCCTTATGAAACTGTTATCCCGAACACCCTATATATATATATATATATATATATAATATATATATATATATATATATATATACACACGAAATTTTACCAACACTCAAGCAGTTATAATGCTATATTGTCAAAGGGATACTGTGTCATGACACTGAAATTTAAAAAAAAATGTTTATTACACGGTTAGTAGTGTATGTTTTAGTAAGTAATATCATAATTTATTCGTGTGAGATACAAGTGTGTAATTGTATATAAGTATCTTTATATATTATTTTGTTTAGTCATTAATATGAATGAGAGACTTTATTACTCATTAATATCAACTTGAGAATTCATTACATGCAGATGAAAACATGAAGTGTTTCGAAAATTAAGAATATTTCGATACATTCACCGTAGGTAATAAGTATTAACATTTATTGTACATGAGTATATATTTGTGTAAGTGGACATTTGTCCATTATTCCTGTAAACATATACGTTTATATAAATATGTATATATATATATATATATATATATATATATATATAACGCAGGATTTATTCGAAAAATACACACACACGCATATATATGTGCGTTTGTATGAGTGAGTGCCTAATGAGAAAGGTGGCTGCCAGAAAAATAGTATGGAAAATGTGGGAGTAATTATATATTGGGAAAAATTATATATATATATATATATATATATATATATATATATATATATATATATACATAATTCATATACAAACACACACACACACACACACACACACACACACATATATATATATATATATATATATATATATATATATATATATACTAGAGTCAGTATATGTAAGGAAACATATCTGAAACATATAACGGCGGAGTAATTATATGTTGTGAAAATAGCAGATACGCAGACACACATTATATATATATATATATATATATATATATATATATATATATATATATATATATATATATATATATATATATATATATATATATATATATATATAGTTTATTTCTCTATGGAAAATGTGTATATAAACATGTGTGTGAAGAACCTGGCTGTAATTATATGTTGTGAAAATAGCAGATACGCAGACACACATTATATATATATATATATATATATATATATATATATATATATATATATATATATATATATATATATATATACATATATAATATATATATATATATATATATATATATATATATATATATATATATAGTTTATATTCTCTATGGAAAATGTGTATATAAACATGTGTGTGAAGAACCTGGCTGTAATTATATGTTGTGAAAAACATTATATAATTCAATACACGTTATATATATATATATATATATATATATATATATATATATATATATATATATATATATATATATAGTGCCAATTTTTATTATGCGAAAATAATGTTCGTAAAATTACACCTGCAAAATTTAATTTAGATTCATCATAACCTGAGGAAATTGTCAGTTGTATCTGGTCGAGATATGTTATCACTCATTTCCGTTCGGCATTGTAGGTAATAAAAAAAAATGGTACTGACAATAGTAATCGATTAACCGCCTCAGCTACCTATTGCTTCAAGTTAACAAAAATAATCTAAAAATCTATCGATATGTGATGAGATCCATTCTCATATACCTCCATAAGTAATCACCATATATTTCAGCGCTACAATGATACTCTACAAGACTCTAAGCCAAAGGTTCGTTCAAATATTGGTGACACATATTTATTTGCCATTGTGGCTAGGGTCTTCTAGGATGATCATCATCATCCACATCAACGTCTTCTTCTTCTTCTTCTTCTTCTTCTTCTTCTTCTTCTTCTTCTTCTTCTTCTTGTCGCCCTTGTAGTACGGATATTCATGACAATCTCTCGTCAACCGTTCGAAAATATGGTGGGTATTGACAAACAACTACATGTGTTCACCGACCAGCAAAATCTTACATTCATCAGCTCTGTATGGATAACGGATGCTGTATATGAGACATGCGAAGAGCAATGGACGATTGGGACAGATGGTGAGAGAGAAAAAGTGAGAGAGAGAGGAGGGTAGAAATAGAGAAACCCAGAGACAGAGAGAGTCAATAGGGATCTGTGCTATCATGTTTCATGACTCCAAGTTAATTATATTGTTCTCATTTATAATACGCATCTCTAACTTTTGTGCTGAAAAATATAGCGTCTTATACACAAATACTTATGATAAGTGCCTATATAATGCGATTTCTAACTCTTTGTCATTCCGTTCAAGGTTGAGCCGAAAAACTTTCAGTATACGCTTCTTTTTTCATTCTTCTTTTTTCATTCTTCTTTTTTCATTCTTCTTTTTTCTTTTTTTCTAATGGTAAAGTTTCAATTCTGGAGAATTGAAGCGTGTGGAGTATCCTTCGACCAGCATCACTTCCAGGTCCACTTGTTATATACTGTATCAATTACCAGTGCTGGGGTGTAGTACACTGGATCAAAAACCAACACAGGTATACAAAAGAAAGCTGGACTTTATTTTCTTTCCTCGGTTGGCGTGGATGAAAGGAGGTGTGAGACGTGATAGCGCCGGCTTGGATGAGTGGTAAAATTAACCGTAGTTATAACAAGTCTCTTCTTCGGAGAGTCGACGGGAGTGACTGAACTTCACGGCTACCAAATCTCAACTGCTGAACTCTCCGTCTAACCGTCACTTTTTCAATTTTTAACCAGCATGCTCTGGTCTATTCAAATTACACCGGAACTGTACGGCGTGACCTGCCATCCTAGATTTGTCACCAGTCAATAGGAAGTCCTTTGTCATCCTGCTATTGTTGTTTTTCCGGACAGTTGGTTTGACCCGGTCAGCAGTAAGCCTTTAGATCTTTATCACTCTTCCTCTTTCTTCTATCCTGACTTCTGTCTGGAACATCCTTTGTTTCCCAATTCCTTTGTCTTTTTGAATTTCTTTTCGAGCCAAAAGAATTGAAACAATAGTTAATCTGCAACACACTCTGACCTGGATTGGTAGTATCTTTTTGGATCTCTACTATGGGTTAATGGAAAAAAGGATTTAAACAAATTATCAAAAAAAATTGAGTACCCTTCAATAAGGGTTGACATATCGTAAATTCCAACCAAACACCATCCAACCACCCAACCAATCAACCTACTAATCTCTTTCTTTCTTTCTATTTGTCACCGAAAGTGTGTATCTATTTATCTATCTGGAGGGTTGCTTGTTATGTTAAATAGCAGCTCCTCTGCAGATTTATATCATATTGTGGAAAAATGAGTTTAAAATAGTTTTAAAAAATTGAGTACCCATCAACAAGGATTGAGATGTCATAAAATCCAACCAGCCAACCTATTTCTTTCTTTCTTTCTTTCTTTCTTTCTTTTTTCTTTCTTTCTTTCTATTCGTCACCGAATCTGCGTATCTATTTATCTAAGGGTCTGCTGTTTATGTTAAGCAGCAGCCCATTTGCAGCTCTATCATTTTGTTGTTGGTTTGTAGATGTTTATTTTTCAGATTTGGTTGAAAATCCTAATATTGATTTTAATTCCCAATCTTTCAAAGCAAAATAAATAAATAAATAAATAAAAAAATTAATAATGGTTCAAAATTGAGCATTCATATAGGTAAACAACATACGTACGAGAATAAATACCACTCGCTCATGGATGCTAAGTCACACTCACGTACACACCTAGTATATCTTCGTTTATCTACAAAATCTAGCATTGCCCTGGCCGAGGGACAATGCTCACTGATGAGCCAAAATATTATGACCATTATGGATGTCAGGTCTGGAAACAAATAAAATGTCCTCAGGGGTAAAATCTGGACAGTTTGAATGTTGATGGGGAAGTGGTGGAAAGTTATCTCGTCTCTGTACAAATAGTCTCAATGTGACCATTGTCCGATGACCTAGAAGGTTAGACTGTTGGATCATTAGAAAAGTTTATGTAGTTTATATATATGTTATATAAGTTTATATTTTCTTGATTTCGAACAAAATTTCAAGAAATATGCTTCTGAATACTTTTGATGTTTCGGGTTGTTGTCCTCGTCTTTGTTGTCGCATATATGAAACAACGTCACGACCGCTGTATCCTCCAGCCTTCCTCATGTGTTCCCTCTGTATACGAGCATAGTAATAACCAAACCTTGCAAATCAACCTGAAACAGGCCGGAGGATGCAGCGGCCGAAACGTTTTATTTATGCATACCCCAATAATGATGAGGACAACAGTCCGAAACATCAGAATTATTCACATCAAGCCACATCTAAAAAAATACTGACAAAAGTATGCTTTTGTATGAATTTCCTTTTTTGGACTGTTGTTCTCAGATTTATATTGTGGTGAGTTTAAACACAACGTTTCGGCCACTATATTCTCCGGCTTCCCTCAGGTGTTACATTTTGATCTGTGCATAGCAATAACCCAACCAGGAAAATAATTTTTGAATAGGTTGACTGTTGATCAAACAAGGCGTCGAATAAGATCTGATTCACATAATGACGTCATTTCCCCTGCAAGGCTATCATTTCAAACCCCGTCGGAAGACACTGCAACGAAAGGTTGTGATTTTACATATCGCAATAGGTTAGTTTCTATAGATACTAGAAGACAGTAGCTGAGTGTCAACTAGTTTATAAGGACAACAGTCTGAAACTTAAAAATTACACACCTCAAGCCATATCTGAAAAGTTCAGAGAACAAATATACTTCTGTGTTTCAGTTTCGAATGAGACAAAGAGTAGACCTATCATCTGTTCCCACTTTGCTAATCTGTGTCCTCGTTTAGATTTGCTTTAAAAAAAATGCCTCTTGTTATTGTAACGCAACTTATTAATCGCGAGACGGCTAAAACATATCATTGAAGCTGTCTGAGAATTATGTTTTTTTAAATACATCGGCTAAATGAAATGTTATCTCAACTTGTTGGGCAATTTTATATCATATACGATATCAAAGACTTTCTGTTCCATTGTCTCCAGCTCTCTTTCTATCTTCTCTCCCCCCCTCTCTCTCTCTCTCTCTCTCTCTCTCTCTCTCTCTCTCTCAATATATATATATAGGTGTGTATATATATGTGTGTGTATATATATATTTGTTATATATATATATATATATATATATATATATATATATGCGTTATACGTATATATGCATGTATGTACGTGTATATGTGCGTGTATGTGCGCGCGTATATGTGTATGCGTATATACGCGTGTATGTGTGTGTATGTGTCCGTATGTGTGTACATGTGTATGCGTGGGCACATAGTAGTATGCGTATGCGCATCAGTGTGTGTATGTAAGGTTTACGTGGCGCATATAGAAGCATGTGTGTACATATCGGTAAGTATGGTATTGGTTTGTATGCGTGTATGAGTACCGTTTGTACAAATGTTTAAGCACGCATAGGCATATGTACTTACGCACGCACGTCCTTCTATGTTGTGTGTGTGCCCACGTGCAGGCATGTTTGGCTGACACCACGACCTACGTACGCATTCGCGTGTATACTTGCAACAATTAGCCAGCCCCGTCATTCTATAACCACAACCCCGCTCATAGTATACAACATTTGTAATCTTAAAGTTAAAATTATTCACCCCCCACCTCAATTAAATCGCCCCGACAATATACATTCCCTTCTCCCCTACAACACTATACACGCTCCCCCACAACGCTATACACGCCGCTCACATGCCAAAAAACACCCGCACCCCCACACACATATGCATGCAAACACAAACGCTCACACGTCCGCATTGATCAAATGTTACACACTCATAGAACAATGTTTTATGTGTGTGACAAGTTACCCCGCATACACAACCTTTATGCTGTCCATAAACATTCACATACATTCAAATTACCACCACATACATACGCACATCACTTTATCCAATCATACACATCATATGTCTATTGAATCTTCTGATTTAAAAAAAATTTTTTTTGATTTTCCTTGCATTTGAAACATCTTCACCTGATGATTGCCTCGCATGATCACATCTGCGTTAGTTCCTATAGATACTAGAAGGCGGTAGCTGAGTGTCAACTAATCTAACAAAATATATGAACTTATTATTCTGATTTATTGATACTGTTGTATACCCACTTATTTCTAGGAATCTATATGAGGGAGACTTACTTGTGTATTATGTGATGAGAGATGTTGGTCATGAGAAATATCTGTGGGTTTATCTCCCATATTAAATCTTGTACTTACTGACTGGTATTTTATTACTCCTCTCTCTCTCTCTCTCTCTCTCTCTCTCTCTCTTTCTCTCTCTTTATCAATCTCCCCCCTCTCTTCTCCCCTCCCTCTCTCTCTCTCTCTCTCTCTCTCTGGTGAATAGCTGGAGTTTTTCTTCGTTCTGTATTTGTTTTATTGGTCTGGTTATAGATTCTCTTGTTCCGAACGGCCTCTGCTTAATTCTTTTAACTTCTAGTTCCGATCTTTCCAGATGCTTGTAAAGTACTTATTCCAAGGTTGTCATAGTTTTTAGAGACACACTCAAGGCCTATAGATTTGTGATCATATTATATTCAGACCTTAAATTCTAGTATTTCTCAACCGCATCTGGGAGTCAACGCTAAGTCTGTCCTTACATTTGGATGCCTAATGGCTGACTAAATAACTAACTAAAAGTCTTCTGTTCCCACCATCAAAGATTAAGCTAAGTTTACTGCGTGTCAATCAGTCTAAAGGTTCAGATCTGAATTCAGAAACACCTGGATTCAAATCTGTTTCGAGACTAATCTTATAAAAGCGCCGATGCGTCCATCAACTATACACATGAAGTTAATGAAAAATATTACTACCAATTTATTTGTAAACATGAAGTTAAAGAAAATTATTTCAAGCAATTAATTCCCTTGGTATGTCGCTAAATGCATCTTGTAGTGAAGCTTACATTTTGGAGCTCAGTACATCAGCATTACCATTAGTCTCAGGTCCACTTTGACCCGGAGTAGAAACACATGTTAGGATTACGACTATGAATCAAATAGATATGTCTGCAAGTTAATAAAATATTTCTTCCAGTTTATTGATATACATGAAGTTAAAGAAAATTCTAATATAAGAATTATTTCAACCAATTTATTGGTACACATGAAGTTAAACAAATCATATATATATATATATATATATATATATAATATATATATATATATATAATCCAAAAGTCCAGAAAAGAAATCTTCCTTACGAAATAGGAGTTTTTTAAACAACCTGTCGCAATTTGAGAGTTCAATGCGTGCTCTTATTGTTAGAGTCACAGACCAAATTTATAAGTAAAGAAATAACAAAAGACTTAGTGATTTTGCATTATAGCCTATTTCGGGGAGCTTAGACAAAGTGTCTAATTCTCCCAGCTCATCAGATGCGCATGTATGTGTGTGTTGAGCCTAGTTATCAGTGTGAATATATTATATTTGTATATGTGTATTTATATATACCGATATTCATTTTTAGGGGATTATGAGTGAAATGAATTAGAAACTCAGTTGGTGTTTAAGTGTTAAATTTTATTTTAATTTATTCTATAATTTCGGAAGCCCGACCTTCCTTTGTCAAGATAATCTAGACTGATTTTTGTGTAGTTTAGCCGCTTTTATACCTGGGGATGCTGGTTTTGTGTCCCTCTGCCAGTGGTTCATTAATGTTTGGATGACCTCTTTTCTTGTTTTGCTGGCCTGGTTGGAAGGTATGTGGTTGTCGCTACTCTCCCGTGATGGTTGGATGACATCTTTTACGATGACGGCAACATCTATCTATCTATCTATCTATCTATCTATCTATCTATATATATATATATATATATATATAATATATATATATATATATATATATGTAAAAATGGAAAAGGAATTGAATCCGACAATATGAGGAAAAATGAGTAAAGAAAAGAAAAGTAAATGGATAAAATGAATTTAATCGATCACATACACATGTGTTTCGGTCAGTTTATGTGTGTGAAAATATTTCGCACACATACAAGAATCGACCTTCATCAGAGTGAATGATGAAGATATATTCACTCTGATGAAGGTCGATTCTTGTATGTGTGCGAAATATTTTCACACACATAAACTGACCGAAACACATGTGTATGTGATCGATTAAATTCATTTTACTTTTCTTTTCTTTACTCATTTTTCCTCATATATATATATATATATATATATATATATATGGTATTTGTGGAAAAGGTGACTTATCGGTGAAAATGGTCACAATGGTTAGTTGATGCAAGTTTCACAATGATAAGACAGCGATATAACACATATACAGTGCTCAATACGTTATCCGAAAATCCTTATGGGGAAACTCGGGTAGGTTATTAGCGTGTACCATTATGATATATATTATATATATATATATATATATATATATATATATATATATATATATATAACCAGATTTGACATTATATAATTCACAAGGGTTGATATGTCATTAAAACCAACCAACAACCAACCAGCAACCAAACCAACCAATCGAGAAATTTACAAGTATTTTCTAATATTAGTAGCTTTACTCAATTCCATTTTTGCTTTTAATCAGCAAAATCAGTAAAATCACCTAAATCAGTAAAATCTTCGCTAATTAAGGCGTGAAAATAAAAATAAAAAAACAATTGTCTTTTTAGTAGATTAGAATTTGATCCATTCGTCGCTTTCTGATTTGAGACAGTTTTGTATCAATGATGCATACTTACTAAAAATAAGTATATACTTCGATTACGTGAAGGACCAGTGGATATACAACAGTATGATAATTTAATTATTGTAACGATCGATTTGTTTACTTATGAGCCTTAACAAAACACTTCAATATATAAAATGTAGAATAAACTTGATTTAACTCTCACTCTCGCTTCTTTCTTTCTTTCTTTTCATATTTTCCTTATATTCAATTGAAATAAAAGAACATTATCGCTTCTGCATGCTCACCCTCTCTTTCTACGGTTCACCAACTCTTTTCCTTCTTTCTTTCTTTCTTTCTTCCTTTCTCATTATATTTTTATGTGTAGTATGTCCTTTTTCTTCCCTTGATTTCATTATAATAAAATCGGAATGGTCCATTAATTGGTTGAGGTGACGACATTCATAAGAAACAAGAAATCGACGGATAGGCAGCACCAGATAATCAGGATTTACATTTTTGAATTTCATGTTGGACGGACCCATTTTTAACCAGAGGGCGTTCAAGATGATAATGCTCGGAAGATTTAGGAACAACAGTATTTATATCTTCTTATATAATGGAGATTGTGTGTTTGACTGTCTGTAACCGAAACTCTATCACTACTCAAGTCACAATTCCCTTAGTTATTTACATCACATTCTCCATGATTGTATTTTTATCTAAACCTCAATTATCAATAAAATTGTTTGACGTTATTAATACTGTTGGCTTTATTTACATACTGATAACATGCAATTGTATTTATATATACAACAAAATAGCAGTTTACAGTGTGAACGGGAAGGCTAATTTGCATATTGATATTAAAAAATTGATTTTAATAAATATGTGCTTGGTATTATTGATTTCTAACTGTTTGGTTTTATGTTAATGAATATAAGCAAAAATCTCTTCAATGAATCTTAAATGAAATCCATTAACAAGAAAAAATAAATGTCATTTTATTCTTTACTTCCTCTTTTAACTAAATACTTAAATTAGAAAAAATAACAATGAAAGGCGAGAGTGATGGAAGAGTAAGTTTCAGTTGTTCTATTTTCGATTATACTTCACCATCTGTTTCAAATCTTTTTAACTGCATTCTTATTTAGTTTTATTAGCCTTTTCTAATTTAATATACTATTTTATTACATTAAAACTTAAATACTTGCACCCGAAGGGTGCATATATTTGCTAGTATAGATAAATAACTGAATAAAAACGTAACGTGCTTTTATTTTTAAAAAACCTTTTTTCAAAGCCTAGCAATTCAAATGACTAAATTTTATATTTATAAGGTTCTCAATGATATCTTTTTCAAGCAATGTGTGTATGGTTGTAATGACATCAACGTAGCGGGAAAAACAAACTCAAACTAAACAAGCAATAAACGCGATCTATCAAGGAATTACAATAAAGAACTAGAAAGCTATATTCGAGAAAAAGTTCGCTCAGGAAAAAGAGGAAACATTTTTTTAAACTTTTTCTTGTGATTTTTTAATTCATTTCTTTTTCCTCTTTTCATTTACCTATTGATATCCTATTATTTTCTCATTCATTTTTCTTTTTTTATCTCTATTTTCCGTCTTCTTCATTTTTTCCTTCCGTTTCCACCCTTCTTCTTCTTCTTCTTCTTCTTCTTCTTCTTCTTCTTCTTCTTCTTCTTCTTCTTCTTTATTTTCGTTCTACCATCATTTCACTTCTCACGCATTATTTCTGTTCTTTTTTTATTTATATTCTTATCCTTTTCTGTGTTGTTGTTGTTGTTGTTGTTGTTGTTGTTGTTCTTCTTCTTCTTCTTCTTCTCTTTTCTTCTCTTCTTCTTTCTTTCGTTGTTCTTTTACATTTCTTCTTCTTCTTCTTCTTCTTCTTCTTCTTCTTCTTCTTCTTCTTCTTCTTCTTCTTCTTCTTCTTCTTTTCTTCTTCTTCTTCTTCTTTTCTTCTTCTCTTCTTCTTTTTCTTCTTCTTCTTCTTCTTCTTCTTCTTCTTCTTCTTCTTCTTCTTCTTCTTCTTCTTCTTCTTTTACATTATCAAGCTTTATTTCTGTTTTTTCTTTGTACTTTTATTCTTATCCTTTTGTTGTGTTGTTGTTGTTGTTGTTGTTGTTGTTCTTCTTCTTCTTCTTCTTCTTCTTCTTCTTCTTTTCTTCTTCTTTCATTGTTCTTTTATATTTAGTCTTCTTATTTTATTATTATTATTAGACAGAAAGAGCGACAGGGAAAATATAACTCGAGATTCAAATTCGGTAAATTACGATATCGTTATTCCATTATATTATATATGAATTGACGTATCGTCCAAGAAGGATGAAATATTGAATAAGCACAATGAACGCGTCACCGGTTACGAAACTATTGTCTTTGGCGACACAAATAATTTCATGGAAGCTATCTCCGAGTTCCATGGACATTTCTATCGATGAAAACGGACGAAGTGTAAAATTTACGAGTCTTTCGGGCGTCTTTTACATTAACGTGTTTCGTATGCCGGCGAAAAGCTGATTCCCTGAAGCGCACGTGCGACACCTTAAATGGTAGAGCGAGGGACTTGGCGCGCTGATTTTTTTTTTTCTTATTCTATTCGTCCGCTAATAATTAGTCGGATGGCTTCCCTTCTCTACTAAACAGAAAAAAGGAAAAAAAAACAAGGTAAAACAAATAATAAACACACATCCAAATACAAATACAGACACATATATAAACACAAACACACAATTATATAATATATATATATATATATATATATATATATATATATATATATATATATATCAGTAAACATATAAGAGAAGATTTAGATTTTGGCTATATATATATATATATATATATATATTATATATATATATATATATATATATATATATATATATGAAAGTACGTAAATAAACATTGTGTTTATTTGATATGGCTTTTAGCCGAACATTTTTGGAGGATATATGCTTAATTGAAGTCATCCCTAATTTTTAAAATTAATTAGTTAATAATTAATGAATTTACGCGGGCATCCTAATAGGTCGAAATGTACATTCAGGGATTGAATTTTCTCGATCTGTTTAGCCTTACATTTAAACATATATGCCCGCCTAAATCCATTAATTATTAACTAATTAATTTTCAAAAATTAGGTATGACTTCAATTAAGCACACATCCTCCAAAAGTTGTCGGCTAAAAGCCATATCAAATAAACACGATGTTTATTTACGTAATTTCATACTGTCGTGTAGCAAGTCAATAAAACGTGGTATATAAATAAGTTCAAAACAGACGAAGAATTTGGGATTGGCAAGCTGGTGTAGTGGTTAGAATCTCAGCTTGGCAGTCGAGGTTTCGAGTCACACACGGAGCAGTCTCCCATGTCTAAAACTTGCTGATGAGACCTAATAAGTCGAAATGTACATTCAGGGATTGACATTTTCTCGATCTGTTTAGCCTTACATTTGAACATACATGCCCGCCTAAATTCATTAATTATTAACTAATCAATTTTCAAAAATTAGGTATAAATTCAATTCAGCACATATCCTCCAAATATATATATATATATATATATATATATATATATATATATATATATCAGTAAAACATATAGCAGAAGATTTAGATTTTTAGCGTTATAGCCTATTTCAGGGAGCCTAGACTCTGAAATAAGAGCACCCATTGAGCTCTGCAAACTACAATTTAAAAACCAAATCTACCACGTCGTAAGTAAAGTCATCGGGGCGGCCAAAAGTCGGTATCAGCCAATCAGCGAGGGAGTCTATCCCCTTTTCACTAACGCTAGACCAAGGAGATTTTTTTTGGAATCTGAGGTGGAGCGCCACACCTACTATCAGCTCCTCACTTTACCGCACAGATCCCAGTGCTACTCATACGCTGAGTTGGCGAGACCGGAATCGAACTAGAAACCATGTTGTTTTTAGCCGAACGCTCTACCGACTGAGCTAATCCGGCCCTATTCTCCGGATTTTTTTGAATTATATATATATATATATATATATATCTTATTTAAAATCACAAACTTAATGTACCTAATGATTGATATATTTTAACATGCCAACCGTTCTAGGTTTTTTAATGCCTATAGGCTAGGGATCTTTTAATTGATCATAACCCTATTGATCATAAAGGGCTATGTGGAATGGTATCTAATGGATTGACGTAACGCCTACTCATATATATTTTCTTCACTCCTCACTCCTTACCACGCATCCAGCCCTCCCATGTTTCCTTTCCTTTTGCGTCAAATTTTAGCACGCATTACACTCTGCCCTTCTTTTCTGCGCTTAACCAATTTTCAGCAGAAAAGCATACTGCAGATGTCATTTGTCTTCAAAATAAATTTGATAAAGCTTCGTAACATATCGAGGCGAAATATCATTTGAATTTAGTTTTTGTTTTGTGATTTGTTCCGCATTTTCTTCTATTTCACCCCATATATATATATATATATATATATATATATATATATATATATATAGTAAAAGTAAAGTCGCCGGGACGGCCTAAAGTCGGTATCAGCCAGTCAGCGAGGGAGTCTATCCCATTTTCAATAGCACTAGACCAAGGAGATTATTTTTAGCATCTGAGGTGGTGCGCCACACCTACCATCAGCTCCTTACTTTACCGCACAGATCCCTGTGCTACTAATACGCTGAGTTGACGAGGACCGGTATCGAACTAGGAACCTTGTGGTTTCTAGCCGAACGCTCTACCAACTGAGCTAACCTGACCCTCCGTGTGTGTGTGTGTGTGTGTGTGTGTGTGCGTGTGTGCTACTAGTTGGTCTTTATTATGAGTAAGTAACCACGCCGTGCCAAGTTCAACAAGTTCAACTCCCACTGACGAAATATGTCCAACCAACAGATGAGTCTGAAACCATATTTTTCTTATAAATTAAATATTTATCATTGCGCTCTCAAAAAGTTTACGATTTGTTGTGGGATTTGTAACATTTTCAAACATTCTATTATCTATAGTTTTTTGGATGATGTTACATACCTTTTCGTAGTTAGTCCATTACAATATCTACATTTTTTGCCCTTAATCTTTTCCTTCTTTTATGATGTATAATTTGATATATATATATAATAGGTAATCTTTAACTTTGGTTTCTTTGCTACACTTTTTCTGTTCTTCAGGATATAGCCAGGAACTTGGAGCGATTCCTTCTGTCAACTCTTATTTGTACATTTTATATCTGCTATCTCATTTGTAAACAAATTATTGGTCTATAGTTGTTTAATATGATATTTCTGAATCAGTTTTCCCTTTTGAAATCCGTTCGTAATTTCTTACATCTCGAAGGTGTTTACGTAGTTGTTGAGCTAGTCTGCCGAGGTCCCAAAGCTCTGGAAAATAATTTGGGAGAATTAAAAATCAGAAGAATCGAGACCATCCAAACTAATAATAATAATAATAATAATAATAATAATAATAATAATAATAATAATATCGTCATAAAAAGGCAGAAACGACACAATAGAACTACCGAATCAGAAAAAAATAATAAGAAAAGGAAAATTACAAATATTTGGGAGTACTGGATGCGGACACCATCAAACAAAGAGATATGAAAGAAAAAGTGAGAAATGGGCACCTCAGAAGGATAAGAAAACTTCTAGAAACTAAACTCTGCAGCAGAAATCTCATCAAGGAAATAAACACCTGGGCTGTTTCCCTTGTAAGAAACTCGATACCATTCTTAAAATGGAGAAGAGAGGAGCGCCGACAGATGAACCAGAAGAAAAGGAATTTTATGACAATGCACAAGGCATTACACCCAAGAGACCACACAGACAGACTATATGTATCAAGGAAAGAAGGAGTAAGAGGTCTCGCCAGTGTTGAATACTGTGTAGATAAGACTATTCGAGTAATCGATGAATACATTAAATAGAGCAAAGAAAGACTAATAGAAGCAGCCAGAAAAAAACAATTGCAGCATAGGGACGAATAAAAATATAACAAAAACAAGAAAACAGAAATGGGAAGAAAAACAACTATGTGGATACTTCAAGCGACAAATTGGAGAGATCGCACATGAGAAGACAGTGACAAGGCTAAGAAAAGGAAATCACAAGAAAAAATTATATAAAAGCAAAATAGATAAGACGCGACTAATAACAAGTGTAGAATGTGTGGTGAAAAAAGTCAAAACTGTCAACCATATAATGAATGAATGCAGCAAAATAGCACAAAGAAAGTACAAGACTAGGCACGACTGCGGAGGAATGGTGATCCATTGGGAATTGTGCAAGAAATTCAATTTTCGCCATACAACTCACTGAATCTGCCATGGAGAATGAGAAGCATAGAATTCTGTGGGACTTTGAGGTACAGACGGATTACCTACCACCGAGTGAAAGTGAAAGAAAGCGAAAAGTTGGGTTATTCTAAATTATATTTTATTCATTTTTGATAGGTATTTAACATTTTGTATAACTTTTTAAAAAACATTTTTTATATTCATTTCAATCTATCTTACCCATAAATGGGTCCCTAATAGATACTGCCAGTCCGGGTCAGAATGGACCTAGGAGTAATGACCTTAAATACTAATCTACATCTCCCAGATATCCAGAAATTCACCACTACATGTCGTTTAACGACATACCCAGAACACTGACTTTCCCAGCCACCACCTTCTAGCATGTATATGATAAATGATTCGGGGTTTGCCATAAGGGCAATACGGTTGAGACAATAATATAAGGGCTAGAGTTTGATGTGACCATCGGAGTGATCGGTGGATGCCTCTCTGATCACCTGTCTAGGCTAAGTAAGGACCAAAATAGACTGTTCAGCCACAATAATTCCGTTCTTAAGTATCACTGGTTGCCACCTACGGCAAACAGGTGGCACGATTGGTAGGGATTTTACCCCTCTGAAGATTCGAAGGCGGTGTATTCCACAGCCCCAGTCGACAGGGCAGTAGTAGCAGCAGCAGCAGCAGTAAGTAGTAGTAGTGGTAGTAATATTAGTAGTAGTAGATTGAATTATAAAAGACGTACATCAAAGAGATATAAGTGAAAGAGAGAAAAGAAAGTCTATCAACTATCGCTTTAACGAATCGAGGTTACGCAATGTGGCGTCAATGAAAGCAAACATACGATAGATGGAAGCTATGCTGATGTGCCAGAACAATTCCATTCACGCGTAAGGACATATACGTTGCTTTTATGGACACACCATCGGATGCAAATAGCCTTTAAATTGAATGTGACATATGATCCGGCCCTGTCACGATGGAGGACGTGCACTGACATTGACAAAAAGTATCAGAGCAGCGCGCATCAGTTGCGAACACGATTTCGATTAGCCATGTGTAATGATTGATTTCTCGTCAGGGCAGTCACCGTGGACTAGTGTAAAGCTATCGAATTGGAAATGTCTCTTGCAGTCTTTTTTATTTATTTATTTATTTTTTTTTTTTTGCTAAGTGCTCCAACTTCAATTCAAAACGTTTCTGTATATGAAATCATAGATAGGGTGGCTTTTAATACTTTTGAGAATAAAAGAATACCATTAGAAATCCATAACACCAAGATATTGTTGAATTATCAGAGATAAACCGGCTCTTTTAATTTAGTCGATAGAGTGTTCGGCTGGGCACCTCAAGGTTCCTGGTTTGATACCGGCCTTCGCCAAAGGAAAGAAACAGGGGAGGGCTGGATGCGTGGTAAGGAGTGAGGAGAAGAACATATATATGAGTAGACGTTACGTCAATCCATTAATACCATTCCACATAGCCCTTTATGATCAATAGGGTTATGATCAATTAAAAGGATCCCTAGCCTATAAGCATTAAAAAAAAACTAGAAGGATTAGTATGTTAAAATCTATCAATGATTAGGTACATTAAGATTGTGATTTTAAATAAGATATATATATATATATATAATCCAAAGATCCGGAGAATAGGGCCGGGTTAGCTCAGTCGGTAGAGCGTTCGGCTAAAACCACATGGTTTCTAGTTCGATTCCGGTCCTCGCCAACTCAGCGTATGAGTAGCAGAGGGATCTGTGCGGTAAAGTGAGGAGCTGATGGTATCAGACGTTAAAAACAATATATTTGGTCTAGCGCTAATGAAAAGGGCATAGACTCCCTCGCTGTCTGGCTGATACCAACTTTAGGCCACCCCGACGACTTTACTTTATCAGAGATAATGCAATGAACTATATTTCTGGAACAAGTGCTGTTGTGGCTAGCACAGCTTTAGTACTCTATCAAATAGATTATTTCATAGCCTTAAATAGTCTGCAATTAAGGATTTTGTCAGTTGATTAATAAGCTGATTAATATTCGCACTGATTTTACTTCGTTTAGTTATACCGCATTGGACCCTCCCCCATTTCTTGTAAGTTTTGTTAATTGTTTGTAACTTGTTGAATTATCAGAGATAATACAATGAACTACATTTCTGGATCAAATGCTGTTGCAGTGTAGCTAGCACCCCTTCAGTACTCTATCCCTAGCCTGGCTCATAAACTTAAATAGTCTACTATTATGACTTCAACAGCTGATTAATAACCTGGTTAATATTCCGACTGATCTTACTTCGTTTGGCTTTACCGCATTTAACCCTCCTCTATTTCTTGTAAATTGTTTGTTAATTGTTTGTAACATATCGTTCTGTGTTTTTTTTGTATGTATCCGTTAGCACAATATATTACGCACACAATTTCCTCAGTGTATCATTTCATCTCGACGATAGAACAAGTGTAACAAGTATTCTCTCGGATATAAGTAGCGATCTGAGTATTTCTACACTTTATAAAGCTCTCCAATAATCAGCAACCTATTTAAATGTTAAGGAGACACATTAACATATTCGTATTTACGAGGGTAGTATCAAAGCAGTAGCCAAAATATTTAGAAATCACAGAATCGTTTGGTTATTGCCGATGATGTTTATATCATCTTAAAATTTTAACATATATTTTTTTTAGATAATTCCCATTTTGTTCGAGGTATTTTGTAGGTGCTGTGGAAGATTTCTTTTAATTCCCTTGGTATACCAGCTTACGACCGTGTCGTTGAGGAAGCGTTAAACCTCGTCGTCGTTCCAAACTACCTACACCACTTGCAGATGTTTTGACATACATGCCTGACTCGCCACACACTTCCGTTAATTGACGAAGAATTTGCGTTCAAAAACCGAATAACAGCGCACTCCACACTTGGTGGGAGTATCAATCGGGAGTTCCATCAGAACCTAGTGCTAAGCCAAGACTGAGCGTGGCAGTGAGGCAGGCGCTAGCGACAGGCACATGCGCATGCACAACAAAGACAACAGTGTTGCCAATTGTCACAAGAAAATTTCCCCTGTGTCCTTTGCGATTTGGAGACCTTACTTTTAACATTGCTCGTATAATATGCCTAGATGCGTACTACTAATCTTATTATAATGGAGATTGTGTGTTTTTCTGTCTGTAACCGAAACTATATTACTACTCAAGTCACAATTCCCTTAATTATTTACGTCAAATTCTCCATGATTTCATTCTTTTAAACCTTCAGTTATTAATAAAAATTGTTTTACATTATCAATTTACATTTTAAACAAGATGGAGACATCTCTATATTGCATGGTAAGCCCCTAAAATTAATATACATGTTCACACGCCTATATAGTAATAACTCATCTAGCGAAAGCGATCTCATCCGTATTAGAAGTGCATATATATATATATATATATATATATATATATATTATATATATATATATATATATTATATATCGGATAAGAATAAAGAACTTAAAAAATAGGTTGATAGAACAAATAGTGCTCAATTGCTGGGTAGCAGGGATTATTAATCCTAAAAGTAATCAGAATATCATCCTTTCATCGTTTTCTAACAATAAGTTTCGCGGATCATATATATAATAGAAGATATGATAATTTGATTTCTATATAAAATTATTGATAGGGTGGCTTTTAATACGTTTGGGAATAAAAGAATATTACTAGAAATCCATAACACCATGTAATTATTTATCAAACCAAGTTTTGTTAAAAACGGTTGTAAAATTATTCATATGCTATGTAAACCTTTATTTCTTTGTGATATATAACACTATTGCAGCATTTTAAACACATCAATAATATGGGTTGTTTTAAGGCATACATACCCAGGTAGACTTTAATTCAGACATAAATAATTAAGTAATAATTATTCAGGGATTATTGAAATCTTACATAAATATCTAAGGCAATTGTGATATCAGTGGTGACACAAGCATCAGATGAAACTGAGTTTCATCTGCTGATTGTGTTTTTCTACTTCTTTTTGAAACATGAAATTTATAGTAATGAAACGATAATAATGTGATATTTTAATTACTTCCATCCTTATACATATATCTTATAATAATGGAGATTGTGGGTTTGTCTGTCTGTAACCGAAACTATATTACTAATCAAGTCACAATTCCTTTTGTTATTTATACCACATTCTCCATGATTTTATTTTTTAATTTAAACTTCAGTTATTAATAAAATCATTTTATATCATTAAGACTGTTGACCATATCTACAAAACTATTAAACATGCAATTGTATTTATATATACAACAATAGTGGTACAGTAATGGAAAGGCTAATTTGCATATTGATCTTAAAAATGTGATTTTAATAAATATATGCTTAGTATTATTAATTTCTAATTGTTTGGTTTTATCTTATTGAATATGACAAAATCTCTTCAATAAATCTTTTAAAAATCCATTAACAAGATGAAATAACTGTAATATTATTCTTTACTTCCTATTTTAACTAAATAGTTAAATTATGAAATTTACCAATGAAAGACGGGAGTAAGGGAAAATGATGGAAGAGTTGTTTCAAATTGTTCTATTTTTCAATCATACCCCCTCTGTTCCAAATCTTTTTATTTGCATTATTCAGTTTCATTAGACTTTCTAATTTAACATGAATTTTATTATATTAAAACTTAAATACTTGCACCCGGAGGGTGCATATATTTGCTAGTATATATATATATATATATATATATATATATATATATATATCATCATCATCATCATCATCATGTCGCGCTTTCAGCGCGGATATCCATGACAATCTCTATCCATCCGTCCCTATCGCTCATCATTCTCGGGAGGTCCTCTATGCAGCATCCTGCATCCGCACAGAGCTTATCAACGTACGTTTTTGCTGGTCGGACCACGCTGGCTTGTCCATGTGCTGGCTTCCACAGGATAACGTCGCTTATGAGTTCGTCCTTACTTCTCCAGCAGTGTCCCGCGTGTCTTGTCCGTCTCACTCGGGTGGTTTGGGTGATATGCGGTAGGTGGCCGTACAGCTGCTTTCTCGTAGGGTGCTGTTTCCACGTCTTGTTCATGATCATCCGCAGCATTCTTGTGCAGCTCCCATCTAGTTTATTCTCTAGTCGCTTAGTTAGGGTCCAGGGGGTACAGCCATACAGCAGTACTGACACGACAACGGCCCGGAAGAACTGTCTCTTTATATCAATCATCCACGGACACGTGTTTCGAAGTTTACATATAATCAGTACAGCTAGATTTTTTAACAGCTATCTCTAGCCGGGATCGAAACCCGACAGAATTTTCGTCTGCCAAGTTCCTTACGGCTATCAGCGGCCGTCAGTCTAGGGTGATCAATTAATTGCTACATACTTTACAGTTGTATGTTTTACAATCACCAGATAAGTCAAATCTGTAAACATGTGGGTAACGGCTGATGCCAAACGGTGAAGTTTCAATTAATGCCCCCCCCCCATTGTGCTCAACCATGGGAGTGGGAAGCATATATATCAGTCATCCACAGACACCCACAGACACCGTGTTTCGGCGTATCTCGTCTCTTCAGTGTGGTTTAGACTAAGGAAGCTACCTCCTACTGGGTTCGAACCCAACCGAATTTTCATTAGTCATGCTTCTTAACCACTGGGTCTACAACCACCATCCGGGTAAGGGATATAATCTTACTGATAAATACATACATAGGTATATACTTACAGCTGCTTGAGAGCTCACACCCGTTTCATAGGAGAGCTTTTATATATTTGTATATGAATAACTGACAATTTAAAACAGCTGCAAACATTTACATTAAAAGTACGACATAGATTCATGCAATATCATTTTTATTTAAAGGAGAATATCGTTCTAATCTTATACTACCTTTGTAGTGTGTCTGTATGTATGTATATCTGCTGCAGATACAATTCAAGACAAACATTTGTGCCAATCTCAAGCAAAGGTTTTTCTAATGTAGAAGTTTGCAAAGAATTCAGTGCCGGTAGTTATGTTTAATCCTTAATTAATTTGCGGTCATTAGAGAGTGACGGTTGTATAAGAAAATAGGAAAAAAATAGACTGGGGAGGGATAACTTCGATAAATTTGCAAGCTGAATGAATTTCCATATCTAAAATTCTGTTCATTAAAACCACTTGTATTATGATAATGCTGTTGCTATTCAATCTCACTTCTTTTCAAAAAGTATTATTGCGTTATTGGTAAATGGGGGTGAATATGCACGAGTTTTCGTTGAAACGTTTTCCCAATAACCCAATCGAGTGATAAGTACTCCTATTAAATGGGAGGAAAATGATTTTCGAAAAATGTTTAAATAAATATAGTCAAATACTATATATATATATATATATATATATATATATATATATATATATATAAAAAAGGAAGGTCCGCAAAATGTATTTTGTTCTCAGAAAAAAATTGTTTTACATATGCAACACGTGTTTCAGATCTTCTGGTATCTTCTTTAGGCTTTGATTGATATATTATCAATCAAAGCCTGAAGAAGATACCAGAAGATCTGAAACACGTGTTGCATATGTAAAACAAAAAGAATTAAATTTTTTTTTCTGAGAACAAAATACATTTTGCGGACCTTCCTTTTTTATAAAATATTGAATTTTCTCCTGTTGGAACCAGAACAACATTTTATATATATATATATATATATATATATATATATATATATATATATATATATATATATATATATATATGAGAAGTAAATGCACAAGCGATGTGTTTTGATATGGCTTT
>CM042152.1:37978399-37990899 GCA_023376005.1 Doryteuthis pealeii | reverse complement strand
AAATGGTAAGGATAAAGGAAAAATGGACAAAAAGCAATAACTCAAAACAACTAGACGCGTTAAGCGGTACTTCTTCAGTCATATGTATGTACACTGCTTTAATAAACTACCTGAAAAAGTACCGCTTTACGCCGAACGAAATATATCGCCACATCTATTTGTTTTGAGTTATTCCTTTTTGTCCATTGTTCCTTTATCCTTACCATATATATATATATATATAATATATATATATATATATATATATATATATACACACACACACACACACACACACACACACACACACACATATATATATATATATATATATATATATGATAAATACCTACACAGTAGCCTGGTGAGAAACCCGTTTTCCAACCTGTTCTTGTTTTTTTTACACACAAGCTTCTAAATTCCCAGCGAAAACCAGCCTAGTGGCGACAGTCTTCTTTCGCTCTTTATTTTGTCTAAGACTGTTATATTAGAGAATCTCATTCTCGAAACCGATTAATGTTATGGGATATATCCCTTAATGGACACATACATATTTATTCTATGGGTAATTAGCTTGGTTGCTTTGAGAATATCTCGTCCCGAACACATATTCCGCCCCTTGGTGAAGGGCACGCAACATCACTATACAGTATTTGAAATATGCTCACATAGCCTGATAAACATTGTCTTTTCACAAAAAGTGGAAAGGCATGCTCGCTATCATCCGCGCAAGTGTTTATGTTTTATTGTAATAAACTGAGATATGAAATTAGAAAGACTAACGAAACTAAATATGAACGCATATAAAATGATTAGACTTATTTTATTTCCTTTTCATTGATTTCTAATACATTTTTTTTCACATCAGCGTTAGCCGTTGGGCTTTCACTGGGGTTTGAGTGACAATAAGTCTAGTAGTATCTCCAGGACTCTCTTGAGTATTCTAGCTTATTTTACCAATTCTATTGTCTGGACAGACTCAATTTTTCTTCTGACATCCAGTTCCTCTAGGTTTTCTTTTGGGGAATATGATAAAATTATTTCAAAGAAAGGCGGTATAATCGAAGAATAAAATAGCTTGGACACTAAGCCCATTCTATCACTCCCAACTTTCCTTGTTATATTTTCCTAATTTAAAAATGTAAGGATTTAGATAGTAAAAATAATGTACTGTTATTTCTATTTCTACATGATCCTTCTACTTTGATGACAGATCAACACACAAGGATCAAAACTGTTACTACATCTTTCTACTTCAAGAAAGGAGCAAACTTTATGCCACATAGAATCTCCACTGTAAAACTGGTTATTTGATGCGGTACCTTTCTGCACCCACCTCAAAGAACACTTTTATTCAATTACAATCAGCGGCTACCCTGCGTCGCCTGGGTAGACGGGGATTTTTTAAAGTTAGTCCTGCAGATCCATTATTACTGAATCGTGAGTTGAATCCTCATGTGATGCCGCATTTAAATCCCTATGTAAAAAAAGACCTTGTATAGATCCAGCTACTCTGAAAAGAAATGTTAATGTCTACTATCTAAAATATTAAATGAAAGACAATCCATACTGTTATCATTTAGATTTTATCTTTTAATCATCTTCACGAATATAAATCAAATCTCTATTACTTTTACTCAAAAATCAAGCCCTGGTGATATTCAATGTGTATATATATTTACTTTGTCGTTAATTCTTTTATTTTCGAAGTTTCCTCCGGACATACATATTCACACAACTGCCCTTTATATATGTATCGAGGTGATGGTTTTTAAGTGCATATATTTGCTAGTTGATATAAAAGAAAAAGAAGAAAATAAGAAGAATCTTAAGACGAAAGTATTGGGCACTATAAAGAAATACATCACTTTTGTGTTGTTCAATTTGAAGGACAGAGAGAGAGCGAGAGAGAGAGAGAGAGAGAGAGAGAGAGAGAGAGAGAGAGAGAGTATGTGTGTCTGTCTGAGACTTTACACATGTTACTTCGTGCTGGGTGCTGCGGTTCTAAGTTAATTCCAGTGTGAGCAAGCAGTGACTCTTATTGCTTTTTCGTGTTAAACTAATGAAGTGATCTGTGGCGACATTGCGGAAAATCGCTCTTCACTAACAGGTGCACCCACTGAGTGTAACATTATGGACTATTGATTTTAGCATAGATAACTATTATTATTATTATTATCATTATTATTATTTCACACCTACCGTAGATGGTGGTTCACTGAAGGCTAAGTGACAGCAAGTCTCCTCAGGTATCCAGGACTTTTCTGAGTATTCTAGCCGATCCCAACATTGCTGTAGTTTGGATGGTCTCAATTCTTCCTCTGATCTCCAGTTCACCCATTTTCTTTTCCAGGGCTTCGGGGATTGTTCTAAGGGCACACATTACAATTGGTACGACCTTCACCTTCATGTTCCACAGCTTCCTCAGTTCTCTGGCAAGGTCTAAGTATTTGTCTAACTTTTCGCATTATTATTATTATTATTATTATTATTATTATTATTATTGTTGTTGTTGTTGTTGTTGTTATTATTATTACCATGTTAGTTTTTCAGACCAGATTTAACAGTTGGTTCTTCGCTGAAGTTTAAGTGACAGCATGACTCCTCAGATAAATTTGACAACATGTTCACTATAAATGGTGACCCATAATGCTTGAGGATGGAATCTTGGTGTTTGAGCAGTCCATAACATGCAACACTCAACTTTGGACAATACTTGTGCTTAACGGGCGGCTAGAGAGGCCTCCTTCGATCAATCGACTAGTGCAAGTCAAGATCCAGATCTTAGTTGATTGTCCCGACCGTACTGCTCTTATGCAAACCCCAACCCATTTTATTAGGTATGAGCTGGAAGGTGGTGGCTGAGAATCTCAGTGTCCTGGGTATGACGTTATACTGCATCTAGTTGTGAAGATCCAATTCTGGAATTCTGGAGAGTGTGGAGTACCGTTCCATTGCCATTACTCCCAGGTTCACTCTGACCCGGAGTAGTAGTGCCTGTCAGGATCTCATCTATGATGTAAATAGATTTAAAAACTGTTTTTTTTAAAGAAAAGTTATTTTTATTAGAATACCTAACCAGAATGAATAAAACAAAATATCTTTGGCATGAAATAAACCGACCAACCAATAAAATCAAAAGGATTCAAGTGTAACAAAAGCTGTTGTTTTATTTTTGACTCATTTGAATATAACTATCTATCTGTAATATTAAAAATAAATTATTTTAGATAAATGCGATATTTTTTTTTAATTCTCTTTCCACACTGAAATCTAAAATGTATAAAATATCAAAGTACTGTACTTAAGAATTGCCTTTCAAGTTTATACATTGTTTTGCGGGAATGGGGGGAGCATTGAGGGTATATCAATTTAGATTAGCCACAATTACCTTTATAAGATCAAATGGTTTTAGGGACATTTTTTAAATAATTTATCAGGTACTTTTCAAATATTACTTTTATAATTACATTAAAATATGAAATAAACCGAAAAAAACTTTGATTAATATAAATCTATACAGACTTATCTAAAACATTAATTTAGGTATGAATATAATATAATTCATTGTGTATAAAGGTAAACATAGTAATCATATTTATCAGATTTATTTTTTCAAAGTATTTTTATAATTACATTCAAAACTTTAATTGAGGTTAATGTAAATATATTCATACTTATTTAAAACATTACTTTACATATGAAAATAAGAGAAGTCGTTGCATAGAAAGGTAAACAGAGTAATAGTAGTTATTTAGAATTATTAAAATTCTTGTGAATAATTCTATAAGAAAAAAAGGGATCAATTAATTGGTAAACCAATAGTAAAATACTTGCAACAAATTACTGACTTAAATATTTGTTGCAGTAAATCAACTTCAAAAGACGAGGATGAGTATGGTCACGGTACCAGAACGGATTTTGTCGCATAGGCCAAGCTCAAGTTGCTATAGTTATCATCGTTAGTAGTAGTAGTCGTCGTTAGTTCAGAAACAATACACGCAGGTTTTATAGTCACAAGGCGTTGTGTATTTATTTATAGGCTTGTGGGTTCTTTTTCAAATAGAAGAAAAGAGAGAGAGAAAGAGAGAGAATGACATGGTCAAATTACCCGGTCGTAAATCATGTTCGCCACTACTGTATGAAACCCATAGGGGAACCAGAAAGGCACAGTCTGCCTTCCACGAAGCCCGGCCGAAAAAGAGACTGATTTTCTCCTCTCCCGTTTCTCGTTACGGTGTCACGTCCGTTTCCGGACAAAATCCAGAACTTCCGTTTTAATTTTTCAAAATCTATTACCGGAGTCATTCTCCGGTCTAATTACTGGCACTCCGCTTAGTTGTTTGTTTGTTTATTGATTTTAATGGCATATCAACGCGTTTGGGGTTATGGCATGCCTAACGGTTATGAAGTTATACATATTGTATATTTATATTTATACTTTTTAGTAATTAGTTTTAAAAATGTCTTAGCATTATTGGGGATTATGTGTTTACTCTTCTAAATTTTAACCTTTGTTCTTATTTCTTTTTTCTTTCAATCCCCGTAGACCACAATAATTACGCTACACAAGTAATGTATTTTATCTTTAACATTGATGTTCTCTGGATAGGCTCGATTCCTTTTATTTTCTCCAGTACTCCCAGTCTTTTTTCTATGCCTTATGGCTGTTTCGAGTACACCAAATATAATTAGTGCTGTATTGCCATACTGCCTTTTAAGTAGACGTATACTTATGTTATTTTTCTTAAGTTGTTTTACTTACAACAACCCCTTACACCAAGCTCCTCCACAATTCCCATGTATACGAAATCAAGATTCGCCACTGAAATGAACTGAAATGTCATTAACCGTCCCATTCTCCTCAAAGAGTACCCTATTTTTGTTACGTGTATTGTATGAAAACATATTTTGACACTATTCATCGTCTCTCGTAGACGTAAGGATGCCAACAAAAAAGATTAAAACATAAGATGGAACGTAACTTTAGAAACCTAAATGTTTTAATGAACATATCTGGAGCATCCTCAAAGTTTAGCACTTAACACTTAATAACAAAAAACAGAAAAAAAAAAACGGGTGAAAACTCGGATTTTAGCATAGATAACTATTATTATTATTATTATTATTATTATTATTATTATTATTTACTCCTTTTGAGTTTTCACATCAGTGTTAGCTGATAGTCTTTCACTGGAGTCTGAGTGACAGCAAGTCTCCTCAGGTCTCCAGGACTCTTCTGAGTATTCTGACAGATTGCAGCAGTGCAGTGTTCTGAATGGTTTCAATCCTTCCTCTGATATCCAAACTTTCCAAGCCCTTTTCTAATCCTTTTGGGACTGTTCCAAGTGCACCAACTTCAATTGGTATAACTTTCACTTTCATATTCCATAACTTTTTCAGTTCTCTGGCAAGGTCATTATTATTATTATTATTATTATTATTATTATTATTATTATTATTATTATTATTATTATTATTATTATGTTAGTTTTTCAGACCAGATTTAACAGGCGGTTCTTCACTGAAGTTTAAGTGACAGCATGACTCCTCAGATAATTTTGAAATGTTCACTATAAATGGTGATCCACAATGCTTGAGGACGGAATCTCGTAAGTGAAGGTATCACTGTATTGATAACACTGGTCAACACAATATTCGTTGAGTTAACTCTGACACTTGCTTTTGACTAACCTAAAAAAAAACAACAACGTTCAAACTAAATGCAAGGAAAAATGACAACATATTTACTTCGTATCTATTGCCGATTTTTTTCCCATGATGATAATGATGATGATGACTATCCTTTCATAAAAGGTGAGAGACATTTGGTGTTCAGGTGGAAATGCTGCTAGGCAGATCGATCAAAGTATTGTTTGACTGTCATTAACCACATAGCAGTGCATGGGGTTAGAACATCTCATTAACAAAGAGAGCAAAGCGTGGAAGAACAGAAAGTGTAGCCTATCAGGATTTCTGTATTGAAAATTCAAAGGCCACATGCGTTTCCTTCGTTTTCACGCGGGAAAATTCTGTCCGGCAACTAACGTTTGATGCGAGAAAAGATGAAACTTTTCCCATTGTGTAGACAAAAGGTTTTTCGAAAGCCTACGAGGATGAGAACTTTCAAGATGAGAGCAAATCTAACCACGAAGAAATTACATCACATGCGGGTTTAAAGTTTGCGAAAATTAGCGTAAAAGCGGCAGTATCTGAGATGTGGTAAAAAGTACTCAGTACTCATATGGATAACAGTGATGCTGATAGTTTTTTTAATGTAGTGTTTCCTAGGACGCACAGATTTGATTTGAATGTGTCCCCGGGAAATTTGATGGGTTCCAACTATAGTGTCTTAATAAATTGCAGAGTTCTTTTTATCTGGGGACAAAACTAACCCCTACCTTGTACCCATAGAGTGTAATTCGTTTCCAAGCAAATATTGAAATGTATTTAAAATTAGTTGGAAATAGTGGGAGGAAGAAAAAAAAACACTGGGACACATGGATACGATTTTTCTGCGTCCTTTTAGATATTTATGCGTCAATGATTAGCATCTCTGGATATGATCATTGTTGGTTTTCTTAAAACTAAACCGCTTTGGCAATTAATCCTTATTCCAGCAAGTCTGACTTAAATGATATTAAGATTATTTTAAATTTAATGAAAATATGTAAACTTTAATTTAAGAACTAGTCTAGTCCTCATTAAAAATGACAAGATTATAGAGGGATTGACACTTTATCAAAGTATCATAATGCAGTATCTGTAGCATGAAAATCTATTATATAAAAAATACATTTAATAATGAAATCTATTTTTTTAAGATACAGTTTTAAGTTGATAAAATTGTTACTAGAAATTAATAATACTATACAAAAAACAAACAAACCAAAAAAACAAAAAAACAAGTTACCATAACATAATTTATTATTACTTTATAGTGAGTTCAATTTGTTAATACACCAACACGTGGAGATATTTAATAAACCAGACATGCAAACTGCTAATAATGCTTTGCATTGCCATAACAATTTAATTGGGTTATTTCCTATATGTACAACATAAACAAAGGGGAAGCACTCTTGACTGATAAACTATTTATTTATTTATTGATCTACTAGGAAAAAAGAATACGAGGTTAGGGTTAGGGTTTAGGTTTAGGTTTAGGGTTAGGCTTAGGGTTTAGGGTTAGTTTACTGTGAAAATAAATAAATAATCTATCAGTCAATAGTGGTTCCCGTTTGTTTATGTTTGACTTATAGCAAATAACCATGTATTGACTCTCTCGTCGATTTCGACGCATGAGGGTCCATTTAATGAACAATATGCACAGTGTTTTGTTTATAGTGGTGAAGGCTTGTGTTGGACTATCCGCACCTTTTGGCACAGTCGATAGGAAAGAATTGGTGCACAAGGAATGTCACAAACCCAACCAACAGCCGGCCTCAGGTTTATTAAAATCAGAGTTTTGCTTCTCCTGGACTGGCTACCTATCCAAGGTTAAAGGGTCCAGTTTGCCCTACTATTTTACCCATAGGGAGAATATATGGATTCATACCAAGGGTATTAACGCTATGTAAAATGCCAGCAGCCTTGTCTAGGATTTGACCTCGGGTCGACGAGTCCATTTCCCATAACAGTAGATATTCAATATTCTGTATTGATGTTTTGTGACAGATAAATACATTTTCAGAATGTGTTTTATAAGGAGATTAAAAAGTGCACAAAGCAGATATAAAACTTAACTTTCTGTAAAAATAAAAATCCTAAAATATTCTGACAGGATAAGTGGACACATATAGAAGCGTGGAGGTACTTGATGTAATGGTTAGAGTTGTAGGAAATAGATTCGTCGGCTCGAGTTCAAAACTTTGATGAGGCTATTTATGTAGCACATAGAGCTAATATATTTGGAAAAGGTATGCATCTAACTACGTTCTCTCTCTCTCTCTCTCTCTCTCTCTCTCTCTCTCTCTCTCTCTCTCTCTCTCTCTCTCAGCGATGGTTAAATAGTAAAGACAGACTGGGGTCTTTAAGCTTAGATAAGTAAACAGTCTAGGAGAAGGAAAACTTTGAATTAAAACATGTTAAACTTCGCATGAGAAATTAAACCTGTGCAACATCCTGCTATGCAAACGAGTAATTATATATATATATATATAAAGTGAAAGTAAAGTCGTTGTGGCGGCCTAATGTCGGTATCAGCCAGTCAGCGAGGGAGTCTGTCCCCTTTTCAATATCGCTAGACCAAGGAGATTGTTTTGGCGTCAGAGGTGGAGCGCAACACCTACCATCAGCTCCTTACTTTACCGCACATATCCTTATGCTACTCATACGGTGAGTTGGCGAGGACCGGTATCGAACTAGGAACCTTGTGGTTTTCTAGCCGAACGCTCTACCGACTGAGCTAACCCGTGGTGTGTGTATAATATATATATATATATATATATATATATATATATATATATATATATATATATATATATATATATATATATAATATATATATATATATATATATATATATATATATATATATATATATATATATATATATATATATATATATATGTGTATGTGTGTCTGTGTGAAGAGATCTTTATCGCAGAATATTAAGAATAAATCAAAGGTAAACAAACAACATTACAGTTAGCTTATTTTTCTTTACATTTGCATTGTGATAGCCTTCAAAACCAACCACCAAACCAATATAAACACAATGCTTCAAGAAACTTATAAAACTCTCTCTCTCTCTCTTTCTCTCTCAATATATATATATATATATATATATATATATATAATATATATATATATCTAGTCTCACTTGTTTATATAAGTTAGAGACCTCTGGTGAGTTTATTTCCGGTTTAGGAAATATACGATTATTCTGCCTTCTATTCTTGGCAGCTGCTTGTGGACCCATCGGTTGACGAGCGAAAGTTCGTTCGGGTCTCGAACCCGACCAGAGGTAGCTGCTGAAAAATAAGTATAGCTTCACTGATGAGGGGTAAACCTCGAAACGCGCGTCTGTAGATTGCTTTATATATATATATATATATATATATATATATATATATATATATATATATATATATAATCGTATCATCTCCTTAAGCCTGTCTTTCTAGAGGACAGACAATTATGTTGCCATTGGTAAGATATACAAGTCAGCAAATATTTGAAAAAAAAATTGTCTCCATTAATCTTACAACAGGAGAATGGAAGCATAACTTACTAAATTAGAAGAAAATGGAAAAATTTCCAAGAGCGAAATTCAGTCGATCTTTCGGCGACAAATTTGTGAGCGATGTCAGTAAAGAGGCGTCACCGTTTAACTGAAAAAGGAAGGCAGCTAAGCATAGAGACGTTTACAATAATAAACACACCGATTGACATTGCGACAGAGTGGAATAATTACCTCATGTGAATGAAAATGATTGCAGGCGCAAATAGGCGTTTTCTTTCAATATTCTCCAAAAACAGAAGTGTTTCTACGTGAATGGATGTGAAATAAGTACGTGTGATCGAAACTAAAATAACACAAATTCAATAGAACCTCGATAACGATAAAACTCTCTCTCTCTCTCTTCTCTCTCTCTCTCTCTCTCTCGCTCTCTCTCTCTCTATATATATATATATATATATATATATATATATATATATATATATATAATGTATATGTATAGATATGTTCAATAGAACCTCGATAACGATAAAGCTATCTATCTATCTATCTATCTATCTATATATATATATATATATATATATATATATATATATATATATATATAAGGTGTGTCAAAAAATAACTTTGCTCTGTTTACAATAATTAAACATTGAGCTCTCATACGGAACCTGAACTCTACAACAAACTACTGGTAGAGAATTAGGACCCACCTAGAATCACCTACCAAGAAACTTGGTACCGCACCAAAGAGTATATATATATATATATATATATATAATATATATATATATATAGATAGATAGATAGATAGATAGATAGATAGACAGATAAAAGGCTATGAAAACACACAATGCTGTTAAAATGAAAATATTTTATTTCATATTCATAGCTAATATTGAACAATATTTCGATTTATAAAAATCATCATCAGTGCTTGTTTTTAATACGGACTCAACGAGAGAGAAGCAGAAAATAATTTAAATTAAAAACTGAAGCATCGTTGTTCCCATGCGATCGTTTCGTTATTAACATATCCGCTACGCGTTTCTCCACCATCGTCATGATTGTATATCTTTAGTGTAACAGTTTTTGAAAGAAAAAGACATATTTCAAATTAAAAAATAGAAAACTTATCTTTTTCAAAAAGGAAGAGTTATATATATATATATATATATATATATATATATATATATATATATATATAAGTTATGTCATAAAAGCATCGACATCGAAGTTATTTAGAAATGAACAAGGAATAGAACGTTATTTTTTTCAGAATACAAGGTGTGTCAAAAAGTGCCGAGTTTGAAGCTGTATTTACCAAGATAGAAGTGAACAATGAATGGAACCTTAATTTTTCCGAATACAAGGTGTGTCAAAAATACAAAAAAAAATCTCTATACTTTTTTCTACACACATTGTACATTTGTATATACATGATTTTTTTTAATCATTTGCTTGAAACAATGCGTGTATATTGGTTTGGTGGTTGGTTTTGAAGGCTACCACAATGCAAGTGTAAAAAGAAAGATGAGTTAAATAGTATGCTGTTTAATTACATGTGATTTATTTTCTTAATATTTCGGAATGAAAAATCACTTCGTCAGAATGAAGGATGTCAGACAAAGGGTTTTTTCATCCCGAAATATTAAAATTTTTAGGCATACACATTTTCATGTACTTTCCTTCAATTTATTATATATGCCTCCTAATTATTTGTTGAGCTCATTTTGACATATACCATAAACACTTATTTCAACAATTCTACAGAAAAAAAAAACATTCCGGCTCCATATTAATTTTTGATTCTTCTCCAGTTAGTACGGTAATATAGTACCTATAATCTTATGTTAGGTTTTAAGGTGCTCAGTTGTGATAACATTGAGCTCTTATATATATATATATATATATATATATATATATATATATATATATATATATATATATATATATATATATATATATAAGTGTATTTAGGCAGCATTTTTTCTTTTATACAGGTTTCGTTGAATTGAACAGACCATTCCTGTCTGACAAGTCTTTCGCCGATCCGTTCTAATCTTCGGGCCATCCTTCTGGTATCAGGCTGGAACTGGTATACCAGTCCACCGAATGTTTCGTCACTAGCGCTTTCGCCAATACACTTTGCCATCCTCAGGTTGGAAAACGATGGAATAGTTTTCATGTCTCGTTTTTAACGAGAACGAGTAGAAGCAAGGAATTAGTGGGAGGTAATATTAATTGGTAGTGGGAGGTTTTTGGAATGGTAGTAGTTTGAACAAAGCTGTGGTGATTTTTTTGGAGGGGGTGGGCACAGGTTGTGATAAGTGGGGGGATAATGGATAATATTATATATATATATATATATATATATATATATATATATATAATATATATATTTGAGATATATTTTTGTATCTGTATCCGTTTTTCGGAAGTACATATATCACGTTTGGGCATTAGTCTGAAGCATTAATGTGTTATATTATAATAATGTAATTATCATAATATATTCATCCGGAATAAATATCAGAAAACTCGGTTGTTTGTTTTGTTTTTTTTTTTTTTTTTTTTCTTTTATTGAGTAGTAGCGGTCAATTTTCGGGATTGTGATAATCTCCCTTCGTCAAGAACCTGATTCCAGTAGTGATTTTCTGGCTGCTTGATGCTCTTTTTGATGATGAGGAGATATTGGATGTTGATTGGTTAGTTGGTGATTAATGACTATATATATATATATATATATATATATATATATAGCACGCTGATTCAGGGGAATAGAGTAGCCTGCGTCTGATGTTATATTGCAACTATTGGTGAAGTTCCACTTTTGGAGCCCTAGGTCGTGTGGAGTACCATCATTACACCAGGTTACCACTGGCTCTGTTAGCGTCCACATTCGGGTTTGTTTAATGTTTTTTTCTAAAGTGAATCCTCTCTTTTATGAATGTGTATCGAAAATCATATCAACATTCGTTATTTTATACTCTATCACTTCGAGAAAGGTTCGAATGCATTGCAGTCATTTCCCGATCTCAATGAACTTTTTAGAGAAGGAACAGTTCAGGCAGTTCAAATCGGACGATAGAAACGTTGTAGATGAAGACGGAAGAGGTCGACTATCAAATTTCAACGACCAAGCACTATTGCCAGTCGTGTAGGAGGACGAAGGCTTACCAATGAGTAGGATGGGCGACAAACTTCAATATGAAACATTCGACCCTCAGTCGTCTCAAAAAGCTATAAAAAGTATGGAAATTGGCTGGGTGGGTCCCCATTGAAATTCTGATAACAACAACGCCGAACGCTGCCCGAATCTTTCGTTTCAGTTTAA
>CM042152.1:37970899-37973399 GCA_023376005.1 Doryteuthis pealeii | reverse complement strand
GGTAGCGAAAACATAAATAATCCCTTCTTAGTAACTCTCAGTTTTGCGCCTATGTGATTTTTAAACCGTGCACATATGTGATAAACTGACGGTTACTAATCACAGTTTACTTTATGGCTTTGTTAGTCGATCCCATGTCTGGCAGCCGTTGCTATGTTACCGTCTACTGACTAGAGGGCTAGTGTCGGTGTTCATGGCAATCCAGTGTGCACATGAGTTATTTAAAGTTATTCATCTTCTCTATACATTACCCCCGTGGATCCAACATAATAACCACTTACAGGGTGGCCTCGTTGATATTACTGCCATTGTTGTCTGCGACTGTGAGGATCACGGCCAGATATTTTCAAAGAATAAAACAAAGAAAGAAATATGGGTGGGGGCAAAATGAAGGTTGCAATATGGAGATGAAAATAGAAAGAAAAAAGATAACAAATATTTAGAAAGTAATGTATGAAGAAAGGATGGGCGAAAGAAGCAGTATGTAAAAATAAGGAGTGAGAACGTGAGAGAAAGAAAGAAAGAAAGAAAAGAAAGAAAGAAAGAAAAGCACAATGTAAAAAAGAAACGAGAAGGTGAAGAAAGAAAGAAAGAAGAAGAAAGAAAGAAAGAAAGAAGAAGGAAAGAAGGAAGTAATGGGCGACGAAAAGATGGAAGAAAAAAGACAATGTAAAAAACGGAGTGGGAAATTGAAAGAGAGAAAGGGGAAAAGAAAGAAAGAAAGGAAGGAAGAAAGAAAGGGGGGAAGGAAGAAATGGATGAAGAAAGGATGAAAGAAAGAAGCACAATGTAACAAAATGGAGTGTGAAGGTGAAAGAAAGAAAGAAATGAGAGATGAAAGGATGGATGAAAAAAGCACAATGTAAGAAAGGAGTGCGAGGAGGGTAGAAAGAAAGAAAGAAAGGAAAGAGAAAGAAAGAAAATGGATGAAGAAAGGATGAAGCACAATTAAAAAATTGAGTGTGAAGGTGAAAGAAAGAAAGAAATGAGCGATGAAAGGATGGATGAAAAAAGCACAATGTAAAAAAAAGGAATGGGAGGAGGAATGAAATAAAGAAAGAATGAAAGAAAGAAAGAAAGAATGGATGAAGAAATGGATGAAGGAAAGAAGCACAATGTAAAAAAATGAGTGTGAGGGTGAAAGAAAGAAAGGAGCGACGAAAGGATGGATGAAAAAAGCACAATGTAAAAAGAGGAGTGGGAGGAGGAATGAAATAAAGAAAGAACGAAAGAAAAAGAAAGAAATGAGCGATGAAAGGATGGATGAAAAACGCGCAATGTAAAAAAAGGAATGGGAGGAGGAATGAAATAAAGAAAGAACGACAGAAAGAAATGGATGAAGAAAGGTTGAAGGAAAGAAGCACAATGTAAAAAATGGAGTGTGAAGGTGAAAGAAAAAAAGAAATGAGCAACGAAAGGATGAAAGAAAAAAGCACAATGTAAAAAGGAGTGGGAGGAGGAATGAAATAAAAAAAGTTAGAAAGAAAGAAAGAAAGAAAAGAAGAAAGAAAGAAAAATGGACAAGAAAAGGATTGAAGAAAAAATGCAAATTGTAATAGAAATAGCGTGAAGAGGAAAAGAAAAAAAAAAGAAGAAAAAAGCAGAAATAAATAAATTTAAAAAAAGACAGAAATAATTTGAAATGCATAAGAGATAAAAAGAGTTAATATTTCTATAAACAAATAAGTAAAGAATATAAATATAGGGTAATAGATAGGTAAGTGGTAGAAAAAAAAAGGGAAAAGAAAAGAAAAACGATAACTAGTAAGAACAAAGAAAAGGAATGATCAGACATTCTCATATCTTAAAAAAAAACGTTCAACCACAGAATATAGTTTTCTATTATGAGTTGATCTCCTTTCTATTGTATCTGTCTCTGAATTTTTTGTTTGTTTCAATTCGCTCAGTTATATAAATCCTCCATATTTAATACTAGAGACATTGTCATTATGACCGACAAAAAAAGAGCAGCAGTTGGCCTATTGTAACTTGATGTTTGAGGAAAGTTCATATGTAACTCATTATGAAATAACATTTTTTTCTTATTATAATTTGTGTCGTCTTGGACAGATGTTGATATTTCATTGTATAACCTAGTGTCAGATAGGTTACAATAATATCCCTACACACACACACACACACACACACACACACACATATATATATGTGTGTGTGTGTGTGTGTGTGTGTGTATGTGTATAATATATGTGTATATAATATAAATGTTTATAATATATATATATATATATTATATATGTAATATTGATATCTCAAGTACCGTTCTATCATGATTTTATTATATGATAACCTAGAAACATATTTGAAGGGAAAATATATATATATATATATATATATATATATATAATATATATATATATATGTGTGTGTGTGTGTGTGTGTGTTATAAACATTTATATTATATACACATATATTATATACACATATATTATATACACATATATTGTATCTACACACACACACACACACACACACACATATA
>CM042152.1:37953399-37965899 GCA_023376005.1 Doryteuthis pealeii | reverse complement strand
CTTTCATGTTCTATAACTTTTTCAGTTCTCTGGCAAGGTCCAGATATTTGTTCATTTTTTCATTTTCCTTTAGCTTCACCCTGTGATCTGCTGGCACTGCAAAATCCACCAGTTGACAAGTTCTTTCTTTATTATTATTATTATTATTATTATTATTATTATTATTATTATTATTATTAGTAGTAGTAGTAGTAGTAGTAGTAGTAGTAGTAGTAGTTGTATATTTTTCTTTCATTTTCATTTTTAGTTACATTTTATCCTTTTTTTAACAAGTAAACTCTTAATTAGAATTAAAGTCTCTAGAAATATAAATTTTATATATTATAACTGGTTTCATTGTTTCCAACATTTTTAAAACGGCATCCATGCGGAATTTGTCTAAGTGTATCTATACTTATATATATATATAATATATATATATATATATATATATATATTATATATATATATTGTCCAGTTTTTGACAAGAATAATCTTCATTGATACGGAACAAACGTGTGTATCGCACCAACATAGACCAAATTCTCCTGGGATTGACTTGCATCAGATAAAATGTTGAATTCCATCCGAGAATTCCGGTAACCATTTGGGAAAATTTGTATATTCCTCACATACTTTGTAAATATCTAATAGAAAGTGGTAATTCTTGATAGAATCGCATTCTCACTAGGTCAGGCCCAATTGTTCCATTCCTAGCACAGTTACGAAAAGTATTTATAGAACACGTTGGTTTTGTAGATTTCATACCGACACTCTATTTCTACAGATAAGTCGGCTGTTAATTAAAGACACTAATTCTTGTTAGTTATTCTTGGCATTTCAGTCTCGGAGGACTATAATATAGTTTTTGTATCCCTGAAGTCACAGCGCTTCCTGTGACTGTAAAGTCCGATGTTCGAAAAACATTCTCGACCACAGATGTCGCATTTGAAGGCTGTCCATGAAGATGTTGATGTGCCGGTGCTTTGTTGCAGCTGCTTTGTTCTGGACCTCCTAGCTTCATGGTGAACAGTTCTTTACAGAGAGCCTGCCGCCACTGAGGGCGGTCATGAGCCAAATTTTCCCAGTTGGAAGGGGCAATACCAAAGCACCTGAGATCTTTCTTGCAGATATCCTTGAAACGCAGCTGGGGCGACCAAATCTGTCTCTTACCAGAGGAAAGCGCTGCATAAAGGGTATCCTTCGGTATTCGTCTATCATACATTCGGCGGACATGACCCAACCAGCTAAATGTCTTTTTAGTTAGGAAACTATAATTAAATAAATAAATACGTGTGTGTGTGTGTGCGCATGCGCGTGTGCGCATGCGCGTGTGCGCATGCGCGTGTGTGTGTCTGTGTAAGATAATCAATTTGACTGGTAAATAAAAGATGATTCTATTTTGGATCATCAAAATCTCAATGTACACCTATACTATATGCTCATATAGGTGCAGACTTATAGATTCATACAAGGATTTTTATAAATCAATAAGAGAGCTCAATGTATAATAACCAATGAATTAATTATATATTTAGCTTTCAAAGAAGGAAAAACTTAACAAACTGTCATTTGGCTATTATAAATTCATTTCGACTAAATACTCAGTATGAGTCTAGTCTCATCAGATAGCTTTGTGACCCCCCACCAAATATATATATATATATATATATATATATATATTATATATATATATATAAGATTTTTGGATGTTTGTTTTATTTTAGAAGCATTGTTGAATAAAGTATATATTACAATGCGCATATCGCATAAATTCGATGATTATAGAAGATAATAATGACAAGTGAATTTCGCAACAAACATTCAAAAATCTTATTTCCTTCGCCAAAGAGCATAACACTCCGGGTTTGTTTGTTATTGTTTACTCAGCGCCCCCTTGCCTCATATGGTAGAGACGTCTCAGTATCATTGACAGGTTAATTTCGCAGGAATTTCCCTATGCTTTACCGTGGCCGAAACAGTATAGTTTCTGACTATCCTGTTGAAGTCCCGGTTTCGATTTCTGTCGGAGGGAAATCGTTAGTATATATCACTCCATGAGACGTGATAAAGTTGAAACAGTCTGTACGATATTCTACACACCGAGTAATTCTTTGCGAAATTCACTTGTCATTATTATCTTCTATAATTATCGAATTTATGCGATATGCGCATTGTAATTGCCTTCAAGCAAAAATATGAATATATATATATATATATATATATATATATATATATATATATATATATATCGTCTTGCCTAGTCTACGGTTTTGAACACAGGTTGTTGATTTCATCTCATGCGATGATAAACGTTAATCTATGCACGCCTCCTAATATACTTTATGATGAAGCTAAGTGTTTGATATTGCAACAGACAACGCCACTGTTGTTTTTCTTTTTATTCATGTTTGCGAACTCCACCGATATTTTTCTTTTTAAATTCCCAGGCCCTAGGGGGAAAACTCTTTTCAGGTTTCTACCCACATCAAACAATAGAAACGACTCCATTAACCCACGAATGCACTCAAACTAACTGAATATCATTGCACTAACAACATAGCAACTGTTACCCTATCGTTATGTCACTGTGATTATTTTCCACCAATCAGCGATAGGCATCTGCTTTTACAAGACATATATGAGTGTTAGTTGTCTGTATTTTGGAAATGACGCTTGATATGAATAATTTTGATGTATCGGAATGGTGTTCTCATCTTTATTGTGGTAAGTATAAACACTACGTTTCAGCTGCTGAATCCTTCCTCAGTTGTTCCCTGTGTCCGAGTATAGAAATGACCCAACCTGAGAAATATTTTTTATTAGTTTGACTGGTGATTAAACAGGCTTCGAAGACGCTTAAATATCTTATTCAAATAATCACGTCTTTGGTTTTGCACACCTAGCATTCCGACACGTGGTCGAAACCCTGTCATGTAGACTAACGACAGAACTGGTGCGTATCATCTCTGTGAAGCCGAGGAATGAAGATGATCACGGGTAACTGGTACACGGAATGCCTTTGGATGAGTATGCCTCCCTGTTCAAATGGACAGGAGACACAATTGGTGTGTTACTCCTAGCGGCTCGAAAAGCTAACAGAAAAGAGGATTTGATTTTAATGGTACTGTCTTTTATAATATTGGTCACAACGAGACCTAGCTGTTTAACGCACAAATCTTGGTTAGTAAGGGAAATAATCCCAACTCTTAAATATCTTATTCAAATAATCACGTCTTTGGTTTTGCACGCCTATCATTCCGACACGTGGTCGAAACCCTGTCCTGTAGACTAAAGACGGAACTGGTGCGTATGACCTCTGTGAAACCAGGGAATGAAGTTGCTCACGGGTAACTGGTACACGGGATACCTTTAGTTGAGTATACCCCCCTGTTTAAATGGACAGGAGACACAATTGGTGTGTTACTTCTAGCGGCTCGAAAAGCTAACAGAAAAGAGGATTTTATATCAATTGTACTGTTTTTATACTTTTGGTCACAAAGAGACCTAGCTGTCTAACGCACACATCTTGGTTAGTAAGGGAAATAATCCCAAACTCATTCCATTGTCTTCTTAATTGCTCAATGGTATCACCATTTTTTAGTTTAAAAAAAAAAAAGAAAAAAAAAGAGGGAAACATATCTAATGAATGTTTTTATACATGGATAATTTTTACAACTGTTATATTAGATTTTGAAACGATACATCGGCTCTTCATATTGATATGCGAATTTATATGCTGAAAAATATGATAGTCTAAGAGTAACTTATAAGTTACACCGACGGGTGAAACTGTTGAAAATACACTTAATTGAATAATGGTTATTCTGTTTCATTCACTAAATCAATACATGTAATACACGAACTCTTCTACCATTTACTTAAACGTTAATATATTTTTGGAACAAGTTGACAAATCAAGTCTAAAACAGTAATAATGTAAAAATCTTAGAAATAAACTGGATGATTCTTGAATTAAAGGGAAATTTAAGTCGGAATTTTGATAACTATCCGACAAATTAACAGAATTTGATCTACACGTAGACCTATTACTACTACGACTCATTAATAACAAACTTCAAAACATTAAACCTACAATTAGAGAATAGAACTTAAAATACAACAACAATAGTAGATAACAGGTTGCATAGAACCGCCTTCACATAGGCTTCACGTACATCACCCATCATCATTCACTAGAGCGCACAAAAACCCCAATACACACTACATGCCTAAGTACTTGAATAGTTCCAGCAATTTTAGAGGCTTACCGTCAATTGAAGTCAGTTAGTCTACTGTTGGTTTGAATAACAGCAACTAGCTAAGCACAACTGAAGCAGTGTCCAAGACAGTTCGTATTTATAGAAATCAAGAATGATCCATTCATTCATTTGGGTGATTCCTTTCCTTGAGTTCTGATTAGCAGCTTGGTTTCTATGATATTGTGGAGTTTCATAAATACCCTGTCATTCTGCAGTAGAATTGCAACAAGACGGGTTTGTATTAAGTAACCACCGCTTGTTGCCGTGTCTTACCAATTCGACGGTAATTGGAACTTAGTTTGATTATTCTTCACCGCCGAGAGTGGAGATGCTTCCTTCATTTGAAATAAGGATAAGGGCCGGTTTAGCTCAATCAGGTTCGATACCGACCCTCGCCAACTCAGCGCATGAGTAGCACAGTGATCTGTCCAGTAAAGTGAGGTGCTTATGGTAAAAGTAGTGCCAAAACAATCTCCTTGGTCTAGCGTAAGTGAAAAGAGGACCGACTCCCTCGCTGTCTGGCTGATACCGACTTTAGGCCACCCTGAAGACTTTATTTACTTATATTTGGCATTAAATACTCCGCGAAGGTTGATATACCATCAAAATAAAAGAACCACTGAAAACCTCACAAAAAGAAAAATACAAGCCTGAAATCTTATTGTAAAGAGTTCTGAGTTAAAAGACGCAAAAATAAAAGTTAAGATATATATTTTTTGTTTTATTCCTGAGAGGAGATTCGTGTGGGGAGATGATTTTGCCTAGGGGACACTACGATACATAGTTGGGATTTCTAATTGGGTGCTTAAGACGGTTGACTTTGACTTGGCCTTTGCCATTCAGTGAAGTTCTAATTCACGTTCATCTCAGAGAACGCCGCCGGCTTCCTCGTCTTTGTCGAAGAAAAAATTTAGAAACGGAACACTATAATTTATTTTACAGGTTCGAAACTTTCTTAGTTTCCTTATTTCTCCAGGCTTGAGGAGATGAATGCTTGGAGTCAATAGTATTTCATTGCTCTCTCTCTCTCTCTCTCTCTCTCTCTCTCTCTCTCTCTCTCTTCTCTCTCCTCTCTCTGTCTCTCTCTCTATAATATATCTATCTATCTATATATATATATATATATCTCCCTCCCTCCTCCTCTCTCTCTCTCTCTCTCTTTCTTCTTTTCTTTTTTTCTGTCTCTCTTTCTCTCTCTCTTTTTCTTTCTTTTTCTTTCTCTCTTTCGTTCTTCTCTCTCTTTCTTTCTCTTCTCTTTCTCTCCCTCTTTCTTCTTTCTTTCTTTCTTTCTCTCTCTTTTCTCTTTCTTCTTCCTCTTTCCTCTCTCTCTCTCTCTCTTTCTATCTCTATCTATCTATCTATCTATCCATGCACCCTAACCCCGACGGCTGAGGATTACACCAGCTACACCTTCACATAGGTATAAGACCCCTCCGCAGTGGGGGTACCTTTGGGCAACGTATGGTGACCCGTGATTCTTAAGGATGGAACCACGGTGACTGAAATCTGTCCAATGACATTGCAAACTCCTATTTGGCTCTTACTTAGACCTAATGGGCGCGTCAGAAAAGCCCTCCCCCTCCGATCAATTAGCTGGTCAGCTCAAGTCCTAGCATCTATATGGATTGTTCCAACCTCTACTGCTTTATATGACAAGCCCCCAACACTTTTATCATATACTTTCTAAGAAGATGGTGGCTGAGGGTTTTAGTGTCCTGGTTGTGATGTTAAAATCTATCTGATGGTGAGGTTCCAGTTCTGGAGCTTTGGGGAAAGTGGAGTATCCCTTCAACACCATTACGCTAAGGTTTACTCTGACCCAGAATGGTAGTACCTGTTAGGGTCCCATCAATGGATTAGATAGCAAAACATCAGAAAATGTGTTTAAAAAATTGAGTAAAAAAAACTGAGAACCCGTAAAGAGTAAATGAAACACGAATGAATCCGGCATAACATGAACCATTGGGTTGACATACCGAAAAACCCACATCCAATCCAAACAACCAAACAACCAACAATATCTCCATCCGCCCATCCATCCACCACCACCCATCTAGCTCTCTACCCCACTCTCAATGTATATATCCCTCGACACATGTATCTCTCTATCCCTCACTCTATGTATCTATTCCTTTACACATCTTGCATTTACCACGTACCCCACGTGTATGGGTTAAGCCGAAGGCCCTGTAAGGTTCATGGTTAATTAATGAACATACAATTCCGACACGTTGTGAGACAAAACATTTAATAAATAATAACAGCACATGGAAACGATAAGATACATCATGTACAGGAGAATAGAACATGTAAATACATGTACAATATTTAGGTATAAACAAGATACCCAAATGTACCTAACATATAAATGTTACAGACATGGAACTAAAGGATAGTCCATGCTGTATAAAGATCTTACAGTAATGTAAGGGGGGGGGGCAAAAGCCCCACCGATAATGGGGTAGAAAGACTCTAGCCCATAGCAGTTCTTGAGAAGATCCAGCTAAGAGAGAGTCAAGTTCAAACCAGACGCTTAAAATCCCAGAGGTCCCCTTGTGGGAACAAACAGCAACACAGCGAGAAGATAACTCTTCCGGCAAAAGGAAGATAATCCCCTACAGCCCTATTAATGTGGCACCACCCACAAGCCGTGAATCATGGGTGGCGGGTGCAAAAAATGCGTTGATCCCGTCGGCTTTCCCCCTCAAGGGGGCGCCTCATGCACTGTGCAATAAACCTAGCCCTGTCACTTTAAATCAAGGGGACAGGTATTGCCTGGGGGGATAGCCCCCTGGGATCAACGCCATTAGCTTATACTGTCATGGCCCGAAGCCACTGGTGGCCATATTCCTCTACTCATCTACCTCTCTATCACTTTATGTATATATCTGTTTATCTACCTCTTTATCCCTTTCTTTATTTATCTATATCTCCACTCATCTATCTCACCATTCCTCTCTTTCTATGTATCTGTTCCTACAACCATCTCTCTGTCTCTGTCTCTGTCTCTGTCTCTCTTTCTCGTTAAACCATATCAGCTACGCCCTAAGCACTAATTGACTTTGGGAGGAGCACAGATAGTGTAATGGTTATTGTCGTAGGAAATAGAGACGAAAATCCAAGTTGAAATCATGGCCAAAGTTATTTGCAATTCCTTTTGCGCTAATGTCATGAAAAAAGGCTTCTCATCCCAGCTAAGGACAGAGATAAGAACAGACTGGCATCTTAAGGCTTCGTACGACATCTACTATAAGAGAAGGACATCTTTGATTTCTAAACCAGCTTCACACAGTTTAAACCACCTGTAATCTGCTTACAATTGGACCTTGTGTCACATCCAAACGAATCGGGTAAATACATGCCCAATAAAGTCGTCTCATCTTGATGTAATCGTTAGCAAGATATTCTCGTTGGATCCATTACAACTTAATTCCAGTGCGATCCTCGGTAGATGATACTTCGAACTAGTGTCACATCCTAACGAGGATAACTGGTTGGGTAGGCCGTACCATCAAGCTGTAATGGTGAGCAAGCTAGTCTCGCAGAGCCATTACTACTAAGATAAATATGAACAAACTTAGATATATAGAAACGATTGGATATATATGTTCATCCCCCATCTCTCTCTCTCTATTATAATATATATATTATATATATATATATATATATATATATATGTGTGTGTGTGTGTATTTAATAAGTCAATCCAAGGACACGTGTTTCGGGGTGTGGCTAGACACAACTATCCTTTGGTAGGGTCGAACTCAGACTGACTGCATGGTAGCCGATATCTTATCCCTCTCCACTGACAGCTGTAGCGAGGAACGTTGTTTTTAAACTATTAAGTACATAGGAATGTATTTTACTGTCACTGAGAGATCAAATTTCCGGAGGAAATGATATATATATATATATATATATATAATTATATGTAAAGAGAGAGACGAGAGAGAGAGAGAGAGAGGAGAGAGAGAGAAGAGAGATGATAGATCAGACATAGATAGATAGATAGATAGATATAGAAGTATATTAGGGCATCCAGCGAGGATTAAACTCCGTATTCCGTAGCAATTGTTCTGTGAGATGCATTTCTAAGTATTACACCCCACTGATGGACACCATATATATATATATATATAATATATTATACTATATATATATATATATATATATATATATATATAATTTGCAAGCTAATCACCAGATACATTACTACTAAATACCCTATATTTGAGACCTATGCGTCACGTCCTACCCGAGACCAACAGTTTCATAAATACCTTCACGTCTTCTTGGTTGGGCTTATAACTTCTCAGCACCTCACGAGTTACATTTTGAGTTTTAAATCAAAGTAGACTTCAATATGCAGACAATCCATTTCTATTTCGAGTGTTTTGCTTAATCTATTTGACATAAGTTCTGTGTTGAAGCTAACCGTAGATCAGTTCATCCCAAGGCACTCATATAATTACTTACGTTAATATCATACGGGCAGCTACTGCTAGTGTTGTGAGAAGCCAGTACTTTATGACTTATTCTGGCGTAGTGTAGGGAAACATAAACTAATGGTAAAAATATTAGTTTTTATGCGCAGTAAATCAGAATTTGGGGAACGAATTTTAGCCAAATGTTCAGAGACGTGCTTGATGCAAGTTAAATGCGTGGTTTGAAGAGAACTCTTTTCAATGTTTTTGGCATTTGATCTTTCTAACATTTCCGAATTATCTCTATATTACTAAACTTCAAATTACGTTCATATATCATATACGGACAGACAGACAGACACACAAATACTGACGCATATATATAATATATATATATTATATATATATATATTATATATATTATTTACCAACACCTCCGCACGAGCAGGATGCGACACAAGGTCAATTTCTTAAGTGGAGTTTCAACAGGTTTGAATTCAGAGTTTTCCTTCTCCTAGACCGGTTGCCTAACCAAGGTTAAAGAGCCCAGTCTCCTTCTATTTACCCATAGCTGGAGGGAGAGTAGGATTTATACCTTTCCCAAAGGTATTAGCGCTAAGTGAAATAATTGCCACGTCCAGGATTTGAACTCGGGTCGGGAGTCCATTTCCTATGACTTTAACCATTACACCACGCACTTCCTACTACACACACAACACACACACACACACACACATATATATATATATATATATATATATATATATGTATATATGTATATATATATGTGTGTGTATGTGTGTATATATATATATATATATATAAGTATGAATAGAACAAAAGACTTACAATTTTTGCTTGATAGTCTATTTCAGGAAGGCTTAGATGAATGTCTAACTCTCCCAAATCATCAGATGCGAATGGCTGAATCTTTATTACTTCTAAGGCATTTGAAACAGATTTTTTAAAGGAAGATAACAGATTTTTTAAAGGAAGATAACAGGAAGATATAAAATAGATAAATGAAATCTAAATGAACTGGGGTGGTCCCTTAGTTGAAATCTTGAATATATAGATTTAACAGAAATTCCTAACAAATTACCGACAGCAAATAGTCAAATATCTTTTTTATGAACCCACAGCAGGAGGAAACAGGACAAAAAATATCTGTTTTCAAATGCCTTAAAAGTAATAAAGAATTCATCATTCGCATCTGATGATATGGGAGAGTTTGATACTTTGTCTAAGCTTCCTGGAATAGACTATAATACAAAGATTCTAAGTCTTTTGTTATATTTTTACTTATAAATTTGCTCTGTGACTCTAACAATAAGAGTACACATTGAGCTCTGCAAACTGCGACACGTTATTTAAAAAAAAAACTCCCATGTCGTCAGGAAGATTTCCATGTCGTAAGGAAGAGTTCTTCTAGGGTTTTTAGGATTATATATATATAATATATATATATTATATATATATATATATATATATATATATATATAGTATTTGTGGAAAAGGTGACTTACGGAGAAAATGGTCACAATGTTTAGTTGATGCAAGTTTCACAATGATAAGTCAGCGATATAATAAATTAAAGTGCTCAATACGTTAGTAGAGCAAATTTATTACCGTGTACCAATAAAATATACTATATATATATATATATATATATATAATATATATATAAAGGTATACTAGCTAAAGTACCCGGTCCATGACCGGACTAAAAATAAAAAATAAAAAAATAGGCAAAAAAAATCTGCCTATTTATTTATCATCAGAATTATGATAAATCAAAGAACAAATTTTCTCATTCAAGTTACGTACATTAGAATCATTTTTATTTATGTTTAAGGTAAGAACATATCATACACTTGTTTTTGTTTATATATGAAATGTTAACGACATCGTATTTTTATTATATATCTTTTTTGTTTATTACAATACGAATATACAACTATGTTTACTTAGTTACGATAGAAATAAGTAGTTATAAAATTTAAACTACCTATTTTTGTAAAAGGCTTTTCTTTCTAAAATTCCTTGTTTTTTAATTTTTTCGTATATATACAAAGTTGAGTTAGATATATATTTTATTAAATAAACAATAAGCGCTTACTTTTTTCTTTTTTTACTTTACCGTTCGCTCTTTCTTACCAAATAAATATTTGGAAGATAGATTTTATTCATTTTCATTTCTAACTAAATTAATATTTTAAAGACAGAATAAAAAGATTGCGATATGAATAGATTTGATTTTTCCTTAAAACATACTTTTGCTGTCCGAAGCAAAATAATTTTTTTTTATAATTCGCTATAAAAAATAATTCAATTGATAAAGACCCGTACAAATTTGAGCAAGATTATTTTCTCTTCTTTTCATGAAAAGTTTCACTGAACTCCAGTTTTGAAAAAATAATAAATAGTATTTGGGGACAATTTTAAATTCAGTTTTTATTGCTTGATAAGTTAAGAAGTACATTGTAATTTATTTCTTTGAATTTTTCTACATGACAATTCAAATCTAGTTCTTTAACGATAAAAAAGAATTGCAATATCTATTTTTGCTTACATTTTAAAACGTTTTCATTAGTTCTCTAAACTATTAAGACTTTTTTTTAAAACCATTAGTATTAATATACTAAACAACTCGTTTTATCATTTTTTTTTTAAATTTACATTATACAACCCTATACGGTTGACTGATTTTATTGACATTTAAAATCTTATTTTTTATAAAAATGTAACCGTAAACTTGTGTTTGAAAACAATTTCATTTTTCTACAATTTTTTGTGCATGACAACAATTTAAGTGAGTGTACATTGTTTAAAATAAAGGTTAGTTTCAAAAAACATACGTATATAATATAATAATATTAGAAAGATTATAAAAAAAAAAACGAATTATTTTACGTTAAAATTTAGTCATAGTTCAAGTTTTAACATTTCATTGTTTCTTTCTTTCTTTCTTTCTGCTGCCTGAAAATGTTAAGCGACTCGCCTGACTGTTTTAGGCGAGTCGCTAACATTTTCGTTGTTTCTTTCTTTCTTTCTTTTCTGCTGGTAAAAACCAGTCAGCCTTAGCTCCTGCTGATATACCAAGCATTAGCAGCAAGCAGCAGCTATGCTATGGCTTTCGAAAAATCGTTTGATTTTTTTGATTAATTAATAATATATTCCCTTAATAGTAAAAATCAATAACCAAATTTGGAGTGTTTCTTAGTTAGAACGATATCAATGTGTATGCAAGTTATTAAAATCTGAAGTGACCTCCCGTTTTGGAGTTATAACGTCTACACGTACATACCAAAATCTCTCTTTTATAGATTTAGATATATATATATATATTTGAATAGAAACAAAATATATTTTTAAAAATGAGTTAAAAAGATTGAATACCATCACGAATGAATAAAATAAAAATATTTTCGGCATAAAAAATAATACCCAACAAGGATTGACAGCCGTAAAATCTACCAACCAACCAACCAACCAGACAACCAAACCAGACAAGCAGCACCAGACAGACCGATATGTCGTTAAAATAAATCAATTATTCATAAATAATTTCACTGAATGTTTTGAGATAAGAGACTGCTATGATTTAGTAGTCATCTGCGTTATTCGGAGCTATTTGTCCTCATATTCATTGTTATCGTACAAAAATGTCCCGAAATATGTCAACCCGGCCTTCTTTACAGATTCTGTCGGACTGCAGCGCGACATTTCTTTTTTCGGGACTCGGTTAAGCGGTAATGGAAAACAGGAACCCCGTGGATTTTGAATAAAGTTAGGTCAAGGTTCCGTATGGCTCCGATTACGGACAAGAAGGTTC
>CM042152.1:37945934-37953299 GCA_023376005.1 Doryteuthis pealeii | reverse complement strand
AAAGTGAGTAGATGAAGCCCATATGGTCAAAAGTTTGGTATTCCGTTGTCCCTTAAAATCAGTATTACGGTAATCTCAACAAAAATCTCATCTGCATAGTAGTAGTCCATTCTTGGAAAAGTACATGAAATTATTAATACATAAATGACTGTAATTTCCCATCTAGATTAAAACAGCACTACAGAGAGCATACACACACACACACAAATACTCACACACACACACACACACACATCACACACATATATATAATATAATATAATATATATATATATATATATATAGTTCGTAAGTTATATCGTAAGTCATCAATGATGAGACTTAATAAGTGAAAACGGCTGGTGTTAGTATATTCGTACATAGTGATCAGATATTTGTCGAGTTCGCTTGTCATGAGTATTGATTAATTATCGGAATTTATTCGATATAGCATTGGTAACCTGCTTTTATGCAAAAAAGATAAATAATATATACTTTATAAATATTATATATAATTATATATATACTATTGTATAAATGTGTTTTATGTGTGCATCTTGATCAAGTTGCCGGGACGTCACTGGATAAACCCTATAATTCTGCTCGCTAAAGCCGTACCTCGCGATTTGTGCAGGTCCTTTCTATCATGGCCCCTAGAATCCAATAAAATATATTGGAAGTGTTAATAAGGTAAGGAAAGAAATTTTATTTGCGTCTCAACTTTTTGGATTGAATCTCTCCTTCTCTCTCTCTGTAATCTTCTCTCATGATCTCTTCTCTCTGCTCTCTCCTCTCTCTCTCTCTCTCTCTCTCGTTATATAGATATTATATATGTATTATATATATAGTAATATATTATCAATTAGATAATCATTCTACTTCGGATCTCTTTTTAAAATCCATATATTTCTTCAAGCATGCCTATGATACAAATGCACCTGCTATTATAATTCATAAGATAATGTGTGCATGTACCAGGGAACTCAATGTGTGATAGATTGCATTCAGCCAAATGAAATATCTACATATTCTGAAAAGTGAGCCTCAAAGCAACAAAATGTGAATTGGGTAATATATAATTTGATTTCAGCTGTTACCTTTATAAAAGAGAGCCATTGGATATCTGAAAGAAAACTGGGTCTAACCTTATTGATGAATCCACATTACTACTTGTCTGAGTTTTGCTCTTTGTCCACCATTTCTCTCATCTAATCTTTACTATCATATTATATTATACAGTGATATAGTATATATATATATGTGTGTGTGTTTGTGGTGTCTCGTGTTGTGCTGTGTGCGTGTGTCTGTGCTGGTCGGTGTGCTGTTGGTAATGTGTGTGTGGTAGAGCTGTTTGCTTATTTTCCTCGGCTGATTTTTGTTTTTTAGTCCTTTCCATTAGGTAACAAATATGGTCTAAAAATTATGAGATAGCCTACATCTTTAAATATTTTGTAGCAACCAAATGCCTGGCTTGTTTATTCTTTTGCACTTATTCATGGAAGTGTGTGTATATATATAATAGTATATATGATATATATTATATATATATATAGTTAATAGCGCACACACGTGCAAATAATAGTATATAGTACACACATCACACACATATTAGTATATTATTATGTTGTGTATGAGAGAGAGAGCGAGAGAGAGAGAGAGAGAGAAGAGAGAGAGAGGGTGGGATGATTGGCTGAGACAGACAGGACAGAGAAATATAACCCAGGAATGAATTCTAAAAGGCAGTGGTCATTTGTTGTTTAACTTTAAGAGAGTGTATCTGGTCGGTATATAATGTAGAGTCTGCAAGACGAAATTCCGAAATTATATACAGTTGTAAAAGAAATGTTCTAAGATACTCGTCATTAAGCTGAGTTATTATTATATATTCATGATATATAATATATATATATATATATATAATATATATATATAATGATATAATATTACATTTTCCGCCTCTATTCAATAATCTGCTCATTCTGATTGATTAAAAAAAGCCTAAACCAGCACGTTTATTCCTCAAGAGCAGTTTTTTAGGTTTCACTTCAATAAAAAGGGTCTGATTAAGCTATATGTATATGTGTCCATTGGCCCATAGTGACAAATAGATCTATAATTGTCTCAATTATAATATGAGTACATACACACACTTTAGATTTTCATTCATTCGTATTTTTTATATTGAAGTGTTTTTTTTCGCGTTCATTATTCCGGTATATTGTCCTGTCCGACCACCATAGAAGAGCTCACACTTCGCCACATTGATAGTATATAATATATATATTATATAAGTATTATATGTTGTGTGTGTGTGTGTGTGTGTGGTGTTGTGTGGTGTGGCGAGCAAACTCGTGTCCGAATTGTCCATTGCCTTGAGTAATATAAAAAATTGATAAATTAAATAAAATAAATAAAAATAAATATAGTCCAGAAGTTTCAAAAGAATACAACGATTGATTCTTCAATAATAGTTCATACAAGTTCCAATGGTGACTGTCATTTTAAGTTCACTAAAGACTACACGGTACGATTAAATAATCTGCCTGTCAGGTTTTGCCGCCCGACGTGGATTAACTACATAGTCCACACTTGAGCAAAAGAGAAAAAATTGAATGGAGGGTGGGTGGACAATTTTACTTTTGTTCTGAATGAATTGTGGACAGAGGAATTTACTCCTTACGGTGAAATTTAATTTGGTTGAGAAATCGCCAGGTGTGACTATATTGTGGGTTCTAATTCTGCCTGTAGCGGGTTAGAATTTTTGGCGACTCGTCGGTGCGGATTTTTTTTGGTAGACATGTGTAATATCTGGTAGGAAAATCATAAATAATCCTTCTTAGTAACTCTCAGTTTTGCGCCTATGTGATTTTTAAAACCGTGCAGCATATGGGATAAACTGACGGTTACTAATCACAGTTTATTTAAGTGGCTTTGTTAGTCGATACGCATGAACTGCGCAAGCTGTTTGCGTATGTTACCGTGCTCACTGATTAGATGGGCTAGTGTCGGTGTTCATGGCAATCCAGTTTGCCACCATGAGTTATTGAAAGTTATTCATTCTTCCTCTATACATTACCCCCGTGGATCCACACATATATATTACCACTTACAGGGTGGCCTCGTTGATATTACTGCCATTGTTGTCTGCGACTGTGAGGATTTCACGGCCATGATATTTTCAAAAGAATAAAACAAAGAAAGAAAGATGGGTGGTCGGAACAAAATGAAGGTTGCAATATGGAGATGAAAATAGAAAGAAAAAGATAACAAATATTTAGAACGTAATGTATGAAGAAAGGATGGGCGAAAGAACAGTATGTAAAAAGGAGTGAGAAACGTGAAAGAAGAAGAAGAAGAAAGAAAGAAAGAAAGAAAAGCACAAATGTAAAAGAAACGAGAAGGTGAAAGAAAAAAGAAAGAAAGAAAGAAAGAAAGAAGGAAGTAATGGGCGACGAAAAGATGGAAGAAAAAAGACAATGTAAAAACGGAGTGGGAAATGTGAAAGAAAGAAAGGGTGAAAAGAAGAAAGAAAAAGAAGGAAAAAGAATAGGGGGAATAAGAATGGATGAAAGAAAGAAAGAAAGAGACAATGTAACAAAATGGAGTGTGAAGGTGAAAGAAAGAAATAAACGAGCGACGAAAGGATGGATGAAAAAAGCAACAATGTAAAAAAAGGAGTGCGATGAGGGTAGAAAGAAAGAAAGAAAGAAAGAAAGAGAGAAAGAAAGAAATGGATGAAGAAAGGATGAAGCACATATTAAAAATTGAGTGTGAAGGTGAAAGAAAGAAAGAAATGAGCGATGAAAGGATGGATGAAAAAAGCACAATGTAAAAAAAGAGTGGTAGGAGGATAGAAAGAAAGAAAGAAAAAAAGAAAGAAAGAAAGAGAGAAAGAAAGGAAGAAATGGGTGAAGAAATGGATGAAGGAAAGAAGCACAATGTAAAAAATGGAGTGTGAGGGTGAAAGAAAGAAAGAAAGGAGCGACGAAAGGATGGATGAAAAACGCGCAATGTAAAAAAAAGAATGGGAGGAGGAATGAAATAAAGAAAGAACGAAAGAAAGAAAGAAAGAAATGGATGAAGAAAGGATGAAGGAAAGAAGCACAATGTAAAAAATGGAGTGTGAAGGTGAAAGAAAAAAAGAAATGAGCAACGAAAGGATGAAAGAAAAAAGCACAATGTAAAAAAAAGGAGTGGGAGGAGGAATGAAATAAAGAAAAAAAAGTAAAAAAGAAAGAAAGAAAGAAAAGAAGAAAGAAAGAAAAATGGACAAGAAAAGAATTGAAGAAAAAATGCAAATCCTAATAGAAATAGCGGGAAGAGGAAAAGAAAAAAAAATGAAAAAAGCAGAAATAAATAAATTTAAAAAAAGACAGAAATAATTCGAAATGCATAAGAGGTAAAAAGAGTTAATATTTCTATAAATCAATGAGTAAAGAAAATAGATATAAAGTAATAGATAGGTAAGTGGTAGAAAAAAAGAAAAAAAGAAAAGAAAAACGATAACTAGTAAGAACAAAAAAAAAAGGAATGATCAGACATTCTCATATCTTAAAAAAAAAACGTTTAACCACAGAATATAGTTTTCTATTATGAGTTGATCTTCTTTCTATTGTATCTGTCTCTGGCTTTTTTGTTTGTTTCAATTCGCTCAGTTATATAAATCCTCCATATTTAATACTAGAGACATTGTCATTATGCCTGACAAAAAAAAGAGCAGCAGTTGGCCTATTGTAACTTGATGTTTGAGGAAAGTTCATATGTAACTCATTATGAAATAACATTTTTTTTTTAAATTTGTGTCGTATTGTACAGATGGTGATATTTCATTGTATAACCTAGCGTCAGATAGGTTCCAATAATATCCCTACATATATATATGTGTGTGTATATAATATATATGTGTATATAATATAAATGTTTATCATATATAATATATATATATATATATATATATATTATATATATATATATGATATGATATTTCAATACCGTTCTATGATGATTTTATTATATGATGACCTAGAAACATATTTGAAGGGAATTGAGCCTTAAAATATATATATATATATATATATATATATATATAATATATATATATATATATATATATATATGGACTCTCTCGTCGATTTTCGACGCATGAGGTTCACACGCACAATGAACACCCACACAGTGATTTGTTTATATTGGTGAAGGCTTGTGTTGGACCATCCACACTTTTGGTGCAGTCGATAGGAAAGAATTGGTGCAACAAGGGTTGCCACAAACACAATCGACCGACCTTAGGAATTTTGAATTCAGAATTGTCCCTCTCCTAGACTGATTACCTACCCAAGGTTGAAGGGCCCAGTCTGCCCTATTATTTAACCCATAGCTGGAGGGAGAATATATGGATTCATACCTTTCCCAAGGGTATTAGTGCTATGTGAAATGACAACAGCTTCGTCTAGAAATTGAATTCGAATCGACGAGTACACTCCACACGACTCTAACCACTAGCCCACGCACCTCCATATATATATATAAGTAAAGTCGTCGGGGCGGCCTAATGTCGGTATCAGCTAATCAGCGAGGGAGTATATCCCCTTTTCACTAGCGCTAGACCAAGGAGATTGTATTTGGCGTCTGAGGTGGAGCGCCACACCTACTATCAGCTCCTTACTTTACCGTATCGATCCCTGTGCTACTCATAACACTGAGTTGGCGAGGACCGGTATCGAACTAGGAACCTTGTAGTTTCTAGTCGAACGCTCTACCGACTGAGCCAACAGGAGAAAATTAAACATTTTATAAAAAGAAGGTCAGCAAAATGGATTATGCTTTTAGAAAAAAAATCATCTTACACTTGCGGCACGTGTTTCAGATCTTCTGATACCTTCTTCAAGCATTGATTAATCATATGAATATGAATTTGTACATGCATGTATATATACATAAGTATCTAACTTCCTGTTCGGTGGGAGTGGTGTATAGAGGAATTTCATTTTTAACATCTGTGTTTTTTAGCAGGTGTTTTTGTTCCTGGGTTGCTGGATAATAAAGTTTTAAATTTATGGTCTTTGAAATTTTTATGGTTATCTGTTTATGTAGTTTATCAAGTGTCTGTTTGATATGTCATGTGTGTGTGCTTGTAATTTATTTTTTGTTCTAAAGAATTCTTGTGCTCTACTTTTTGAGAGTGTTTTGTGCTTGTGTGTGTGTGTGTGCGTGTGTGTGTGTATGTGTGTGTGTGTGTGCGTGTGTGTCTATGTACATGTGTCTATGTTTATGGTTGTGTCGGGTGTGTATGTGTATATATACATAAAAAATAAAATTGGTTTGTGTCTTTTACATTACATAGTTTGCATATACACACACGTATATATACATATATACATATATGTATACACATGCATATTCACATATACACACACGCATATGTATTTTATATTACATAATTTGCATATTTTATTTTGTGGTTTACATGTTTGTGTAGTAAAGTTGTTGTTATTGTTGTGTGTGTATGTATGTATGTGTGAGTTTGGTTAAGTTCAGTTTTCTCATGTTTTAATGTGTTCCTATGTGCGTGGGTTTTTTCGACATTAAATAATGTGTGGGGTCTATTAAGTAGATCATATTTGTCTATATAATAAAGTTATTGTTGCATGTATGTGTGTGTGTGTGTGGTTACGTCCGATTTAATTCAATTTGTATTTATCTAAGAAATGTTTTTCTTTAATTAGGAGTAGAGTAGGGGCATCAGTTTGGTATATGGGCATCAACTTAAAGTTTCCTTGATTACATTCGTCGATATGTTTCAATAAATATTTATTTTGAATGTTATGTGAGGGTTTTTGAATGTATAGGTATAACCGTAAAGTCTTAAACAAATATTAACTTCATGCAAATTTGGTATACACACTACACAGTGTGTCTCAGAATCCGGAAACAGAAGATGTGTGGTATGTAACATAATCATCGAAGGAACAACCTATAAAAACATAGACCATTTTCTGGACCTTCTTTTTTATAATATATATATATATATATATATATATATATATATATATATATTTATATATTAGGTGTGTGTGTGTGTGTGTAAGCACACACACACACATACACACACAGACATATATATAGATATACAAGGTGTGCCAAAAAGTATCGAGATTTTTTTAACTTTTTGACACACCTTGTATTCTGAAAAAATAAAGTTCAATTCATTCTTCATTTCTATCTTGGTAAATAAAGCTTTAGACTTGGTACCTTTTTTTTTACCCACCTTGTATCCTGAAAGAAATTAATGTTCCATTCATTCTTCATTTCTATCTTATTAATACAACTTCAATCTCGATACTTTTTGAAACACCTTGTATATATTATTAACAATGAATTCTTGAT
>CM042152.1:37935934-37940934 GCA_023376005.1 Doryteuthis pealeii | reverse complement strand
CGCCCCCTTGCCTCATATGGTAGAGACGTCTCAGTATCATTGACAGGTTAATTTCGCAGGAATTTCCCTATGCTTTACCGTGGCCGAAACAGCATAGTTTCTGACTATCCTGTTGAAGTCCCGGTTTCGATTTCTGTCGGAGGGAAATCGTTAGTATATATTGCTCCATGAGACGTGATAAAGTTGAAACAGTCTGTACGATATTCTACACACCGAGTAATTCTTTGCGAAATTCACTTGTCATTATTATCTCTATAATTATAGAATTTATGCGATATGCGCATTGTAATTGCTTCAAGCAAAAATATGAATATATATATATATATATATATATATATATATATATATATATATATATCGTCTTGCCTAGTCTACGGTTTGAACACAGGTCGTTTCATCTCATGCGATGATAAACGTTAATCTATGCACGCCTCCTAATATACTTTATGATGAAGCTAAGTGTTTGATATTGCAACAGACAACGCCACTGTTGTTTTTCTTTTTATTCATTGTTTGCGAACTCCACCGATATTTTTCTTTTTAAATTCCCAGGCCCTAGGGGGAAAACTCTTTTCAGGTCTCTACCCACATCAAACAATAGAAACGACTCCATTAACCCACGAATGCACTCAAACTAACTGAATATCATTGCACTAACAACATAGCAACTGTTACCCTATCGTTATGTCACTGTGATTTATTTTCCACCAATCAGCGATAGGCATCTGCTTTTACAAGACATATATGAGTGTTAGTTGTCTGTATTTTGGAAATGACGCTTGATATGAATAATTTTGATGTATCGGAATGGTGTTCTCATCTTTATTGTGGTAAGTATAAACACTACGTTTCAGCTGCTGAATCCTTCCTCAGTTGTTCCCTGTGTCCGAGTATAGAAATGACCCAACCTGAGAAATATTTTTTATTAGTTTGACTGGTGATTAAACAGGCTTCGAAGACGCTTAAATATCTTATTCAAATAATCACGTCTTTGGTTTTGCACGCCTAGCATTCCGACACGTGGTCGAAACCCTGTCATGTAGACTAACGACAGAACTGGTGCGTATCACCTCTGTGAAGCCGAGGAATGAAGATGATCACGGGTAACTGGTACACGGAATGCCTTTAGATGAGTATACCTCCCTGTTCAAATGGACAGGAGACACAATTGGTGTGTTACTCCTAGTGGCTCGAAAAGCTAACAGAAAAGAGGATTTGATGTTAATGGTACTGTCTTTTATACTATTGGTCACAAAGAGATCTAGCTGTCTAACGCACACATCTTGGTTAGTAAGGGAAATAATCCCAACTCTTAAATATCTTATTCAAATAATCACGTCTTTGGTTTTGCACGCCTATCATTCCGACACGAGGTCGAAGCCCTGTCCTGTAGAATAAAGACGGAATTGGTGCGTATCACCTCTGTGAAGCCGAACAATGAAGATGATCACGGGTAACTGGTACACGGAATGCCTTTAGATGAGTATACCTCCCTGTTCAAATGGACAGGAGACACAATTGGCGTGTTACTCCTAGCGGCTCGAAAAGCTAACAGAAAAGAGGATTTGATTTTAATGGTACTGTCTTTTATAATATTGGTCACAACGAGACCTAGCTGTTTAACGCACAAATCTTGGTTAGTAAGGGAAATAATCCCAACTCTTAAATATCTTATTCAAATAATCACGTCTTTGGTTTTGCACGCCTATCATTCCGACACGTGGTCGAAACCCTGTCCTGTAGACTAAAGACGGAACTGGTGCGTATGACCTCTGTGAAACCAGGGAATGAAGTTGCTCACGGGTAACTGGTACACGGGATGCCTTTAGTTGAGTATACCCCCCTGTTTAAATGGACAGGAGACACAATTGGTGTGTTACTTCTAGCGGTTCGAAAAGCTAACAGAAAAGAGGATTTGATATCAATTGTACTGTTTTTATACTTTTGATCACAAAGAGACCTAGCGGTCTAACGCACACATCTTGGTTAGTAAGGGAAATAATCCCAAACTCATTCCATTGTCTTCTTAATTGCTCAATGTTATCACCATTTTTTAGTTTAAAAAAGTAAAGAAAAAAAAAGAGGGAAACATATCTAATGAATGTTTTTATACATGGATAATTTTTACAACTGTTATATTAGATTTTGAAACGATACATCGGCTCTTCATATTGATATGCGAATTTATATGCTGAAAAATATGATAGTCTAAGAGTAACTTATAAGTTACACCGACGGGTGAAACTGTTGAAAATACACTTAATTGAATAATGGTTATTCTGTTTCATTCACTAAATCAATACATGTAATACACGAACTCTTCTACCATTTGCTTAAACGTTAATATATTTTTGGAACAAGTTGACAAATCAAGTCTAAAACAGTAATAATGTAAAAATCTTAGAAATAAACTGGATGATTCTTGAATTAAAGGGAAATTTAAGTCGGAATTTTGATAACTATCCAACAAATTAACAGAATTTGATCTACACGTAGACCTATTACTACTACGACTCATTAATAACAAACTTCAAAACATTAAACCTACAATTAGAGGTTGCGCAGAACCGCCTTCACATAGGCCACACGTACATCACCCATCATCATTCACTAGAGCGCACAGAAACCCCAATACACACTACATGCCTACGTACGTGAATAGTTCCAGCGATTTTAGAGGCTTACCGTCTATTGGGGTCAGTTAGTCTACTGTTGGTTTGAATAACAGCAACTAGCTAAGCACAACTGAAGCAGTGTCCAAGACAGTTGGTATTTATAGAAATCAAGAATGATCCATTCATTCATTTGGGTGATTCCATTCCTTGAGTTCTGATTAGCAGCTTGGTTTCTATGATATTGTGGAGTTTCATAAATACCCTGTCATTCTGCAGTAGAATTGCAACAAGACGGGTTTGTATTAAGTAACCACCGCTTGTTGCCGTGTCTTACCAATTCGACGGTAATTGGAACTTAGTTTGAATATTCTTCACCGCCGAGAGTGGAGATGCTTCCTTCATTTGAAATAAGGATAAGGGCCGGTTTAGCTCAATCAGATTCGATACCGGCCCTCGCCAACTCAGCGCATGAGTAGCACAGTGATCTGTCCGGTAAAGTGAGGTGCTTATGGTAAAAGTAGTGCCAAAACAATCTCCTTGGTCTAGCGTAAGTGAAAAGAGGACCGACTCCCTCGCTGTCTGGCTGATACCGACTTTAGGCCACCCTGACGACTTTATTTACTTATATTTGGCATTAAATACTCCGCGAAGGTTGATATACCATCAAAATAAAGAAACCAATGAAAACCTCACAAAAAGAAAAATACAAGCCTGAAATCTTATTGTAAAGAGTTCTGAGTTAAAAGACGCAAAAATAAAAGTTAAGATATATATTTTTGTTTTATTCCTGAGAGGAGATTTCGTGTGGGGAGATGATTTTGCCTAGGGGGCACTACGATACATAGTTGGGATTTCTAATTGGGTGCTTAAGACGGTTGACTTGACTTGGCCTCTTGCCATTCAGTGAAGTTCTAATTCACGTCCATCTCAGAGAACGGCCGCCGGCTTCCTCGTCTTTGTCGAAGAAAAATTTAGAAACGGAACACTATAAGTTTATTTTACAGGTTCGAAACTTTCTTAGTTTCCTTATTTCTCCAGGCTTTGAGGAGATGACATGCTTGGAGTCAATAGTATTTCATTGCTCTCTCTCTCTCTCTCTCTCTCTCTCTCTCTCTCTCTCTCTCTATCTATCTATCTATCTATCTATCTCTCTCCCTCCCTCCTCTCTCTCTCTCTTTCTTTCTTTTTTTCTTTTTTTCTGTCTCTCTTTTCTCTCTCTCTCTTTTGTCTGTCTTTTTTTCTTTCTTTCTCTCTTTCGTTCTTTCTCTCTCTTTCTTTCTCTCTCTTTCTCTCCCTCTTTCTTTCTTTCTTTCTTTCTTTCTCTCTCTTTCTCTCTCTTTCTTTCTCTCTTTCTCTCTCTCTCTCTTTCTATCTCTATCTATCTATCTATCCATGCACCCTAGCCCCGACGGCTGAGGATTACACCAACTACACCTTCACAGAGGTATAAGACCCCTCCGCAGTGGGGCTACCTGTGGGCTGCGAATGGTGACCCGTGATTCTTAAGGATAGAACCACGGTGACTGATCTGTCCATGACATGCAAACTCCTATCTGGCTCTTACTTAGACTTAATGGGCGGTCAGAAAGCCCCCCTCCGATCAATTAGCTGGTCAGGTCAAGTCCTAGCATCTATATGATTGTTCCAACCCGATTGCTTTTATGACAAGCCCCAACACTTTTTATCATATACTTTCTAAAAGATGGTGGCTGAGGGTTTTAGTGTCCTGGGTGTGATGTTAAAATCTATCTGATGGTGAGGTTCCAATTCTGGAGCTTTGGGGAAAGTGGAGTATCCCCCTCATCACCATTACGCTAAGGTTTACTCTGACCCAGAATGGCAGTACCGGTAGGGTCCCATCAATGCATTAGATAGCAAAACATCAGAAAATGTGTTTAAAAAATTGAGTAAAAAAATTGAGAACCCGTAAAGTGTAAATGAAACAAGAATGTATCCGGCATAAAATGAACCAATGGGTTGACATACCGTAAAACCCACATCCAATCCAAACAACCAAACAACCAACAATATCTCCATCCGCCCATCCATCCACCACCACCCATCTAGCTCTCTACCCCACTCTCAATGTATATATCCCTCGACACATGTATCTCTCTATCCTTCACTCTATGTATCTATTCCTTTACACATCTTGCATTTACCACGTACCCCACGTGTATGGGTTAAGCCGAAGGCCCTGTAAGGTTCATGCTTAATTAATGAACATACAATTCCGACACGTTGTGAGACAAAACATTTAATATATAATAACAGCACATGGAAACGATAAGATACATAATGTACAGGAGAATAGAACATGTAAATACATATACAATATTTAGGTATAAACAAGAACCCCAAATGTACCTAACATATAAATGTTAC
>CM042152.1:37910934-37930934 GCA_023376005.1 Doryteuthis pealeii | reverse complement strand
TCCCGATTACAGCAAGAAAGTTCCCGAGTCCGAAATGAAGGTTCCTGAGTCCAAAAAGAAGGTTCCCGGGTCCGAGAAGGTTCCTGAATCCGACAAGAAATACCTGAAGAAGGTCGGAGGGTATATCGGCCGAAACGTTGTACACATAACAATGAAGATGAGGACAATAGTCCGAATTACTCAGATAATACCAATCATAAAGACGTAGATAATTTAAAATGTATATACCAAATTGAAAACTGACTGCCAACACAATATGTTTAAATTAGAACCATTCCGATACTAGTAATTTTTTTTAATACGAGAATTGACAAAATATTTTTGATAGAACAGAACTCGGTAATTGCTAAGAATGTTAGCCAATCAAAAACTTCATATCCGCAATAATATCAGGCAGTAACGAATCTGATTGTGTGTTCGCCGGAATTTGTTGACACGTCCTTCATCTTGAACGAATAGTTGCATAATCATCTCAGTTGTCACGTCAAATATTTTAAAAAAATATAACAAAATTGACCTCAATTAACTCAGATTGATTTTCGTATTTTTTTTTTATTTACTTTTATTTTCTCCTTATAAAATTGGCGAATATCAGTCGTAGATACGAAATATTGCTACTTACGATCGTTTTTTTTTTCTATAATGTTCCTGTCGTGTAATAAGTTCGCGTCATAATTATTGTCTTAGTGCTAAATACTTTGTATTATTCATTACGTATTTCTTCTTCTTCTTCTTCTTCTTCTTCTTCTTCTTCTTCTTCTTCTTCTTCTTCTTCTTCTTCTTCTACGCATATTTTTACTTCCAGATTTGTCCTCCATATCTTCATTTTCTTTTCCTTCTTCCCTATTTTGATGCCCTTCTTCTTCTCTTCTTCTTCTTCTTCTCTTCTTCTTCTTCTTCTTCTTCTTCTTCTTCTTCTTCTTCTTCTTCTATGGTCCCCGTGACATAATGGGTAACGTGGTAAGACATCGAAATAAGCGAGTTCGAACTCCAGTCGCACAATTATGTTCATTTTCTGACTAATACCCTTGGGAAAGGTAGGAATCCCTTCCTCCAACCATCTCCAGACTAAATAGTACTACTACTGTTTCTTTACAAGGATTGATTTGGAATTAAATGAATCACTAAAATTTAAATGTACTTAAATAGAGAATAAAACCCTGCTTTTTTTTTCACTGTTTTATTCTTTTGTTAGTCTTTGTTTTTTGTCAAATAATGTGTGCAAAATTCAAAATTCAGTCGGAAAATATGCGCTTCTTCTTTCTTTATATTATTATTGTTATTATTATTATTATTAGTTTTTCACATTAGCGATAGCTGATGGTCTTTCACTAGAGTTTGAGTGACAGTAAGTCTTCTTAGATCTCCAAGAACCCCCTGAGTGCAATATCAACCAGTTGACACGTTCTCAAGAACCGCTTCTGGTTTATGCGTATACCATTTTGTTGTATGATCAAAATTTAGGTTTTTGCATAATTCCCAGTGGATCAATTTTCCAACCCAGTCGTGTCTAGCTTTGTATTCTCGTTGTGCTAGTTTAGGAAGTTTGGAGTATTCATTCATCACCATTGATAATAAGGCCACTCCGACTCGGGAGTGGTAGTACTTGTTAGGGTCCCATTTATGATTTAAATGCATGAAAAATCAATTTAAAAAATTGAGTTTAAATCTTTTTTAAATTGAAAACCCATCAAGAATGAATAAAACAAAACGGCTTTGGCATGAAATAAAACAAGGGTTTACATGTCGTAAAATCCAACTCCACCCAACAGAAAATAATTATGTACTAGAAGCGGCTACTCAGCATCACCTGCATAGAGCGGGGACAAAAACATGATGAAAAGTTTAGCAATTAGTCTCGCAGATCCATTATTATTAACTATATTTTGCCTTTTTGATATCTTCGTAAATATAATCTTCGTAATATTTGCATAAAAAGCAAGAACTAGTGATATATAATGCGCATATATATACATATATATATATATATATATATATTATATGTGTGTGTGTGTGTGTGTGTGTGTGTGTGTGTGTGTGTGTGTGTAAAAATGGAATTGGAAATGAATCCGACAATATGAGGAAGAATGAATAAAGAAAAGAAAGAACAGAATGGATAATAAAAGATGAATTTAATCAATGTCACTTACACGTGTGTTTCGGTCAGTTCATCTGTGTGAAAATAATCCGCACACAGAGAAGATTCGACCTTCATCAGACTGAAATGTTATTCTGAATGAAAAAATTCGTTGGGGAAAAACTGAGAATTTTTAGAAATGTTCGAATATATATATATATATATATATATATATATATATATATATATATATATATATATATATATATATATATATTTACTTTGTTGTAATTTTTTGTATTTTCGTATTTCCACCCAGACACACTGATTGTCCGTTATATATGCACAGATAAATAACGATAGATATAGACCATTGGTATCTATGTATAATATATATATATATATCTTAATATGAAAGACAAAAATAAAAGCATTAAAACTGTTGTTTTATTACTTAGGCCCGGAACTTATTGAGTGATGTGTTACAAGAGGAATTGGCTACTTCATTCATTGTGTAACATTCGGTCTATTAAGCATTAATACCTATAATAGTGTCCGGAATTATGTGTTTTTGAGCGTGCCCGTCCATGAATCTCAACAATGTTTGTCCTATGGATGTGGATTTTTGAATGGCCGTTAATTCACTCGTGGGTTTCAAAATAGACCAAGCGAGTTTGATTCCCAAGTTTATTTGTCAGTTGTTCGAGATCAGAAAAGGGCAAAACAAAGCTATTCCTGGTTAAACAGAATGAGATAGAGATTTTGATATGCAGTTCAGAATGTTTGTGACAAAATAAACTGTGGCAATAAGACTAACCGCGTCAATTCATGTTTATCACACGGCTTCTGCTACGGTGGATGTTCACAAGGGAATAGTGTAAAACGACTCAACGTGTCTGGAATAATATGAAATATAAATAAATGATCTTTACAAAGATGTTATTACATTTCAGAATATGTAATCCTACCACTGCATACAGTTTGGCATTAGTATATTAAAGATAAATATAGTTATTGATTACCTCTGTCTATACCTGTTTTTTCTTCTGCGTACCATAGTAAAATCAAATCTTCTCTCTCTCTCTCTCTCTCTCTCTCTCTCTCTCTCTCTCTCTCTCTCTCTCTCTCTCTACATCAATCTACATATCTCTACACACATACATACAAGGTGTGTCAAAAAAGTATCGAGATTTTTTGAACTTTTGACACACCTTGTATTCTGGAAAAAAATTAACAATCCTGTCATCATTCATTTCCGTCTTGGTAAATACAGATTTAAATTCTGAAAAAATAATGAATGGAACGTTATTTTCTCTTAAGAATGTGTGTGTGCATGTGTGTGTGTGTGGGGGGGGGTAATAAAAATAAAAATAAATAAAACAAAAGTAAAACCAAATTAAATAAAATAAATAAGACACAAAAATAACAATCTCCCAGAGGGCTTAGGACAGGAAGAGCCTTCCGGGTATGCACTGGAAAACCCGCAAGTTCTTGACGTCGAAAAGGTCTCAAAGATGTTTGGACTGAGAAACTTTGGAGAGGTAACACCAATCGAATTGTTCGGGAAATATATACCCTCAATGAATTAGTGGAACCCGATAATTAAGGTCTTACTTTAAAGTCTTCCCTGTCTCTGTCCTCTCCTTCTCCTCGTTAAATTCTATTTCTGCTCACCAGCCCACAAGAAGTAAGTACTACTTTTATTGGGGGGGATAGGATACAAGGCGAATGAACCAAGATTTATTCCCATGCGTGTGTGTGTGTGTGTGTGTGTGTGTGTGTGTGTGTGTCATGTATTTGTAAATATATACAAATATTAAATGCATATAAGACAGATAAAATACGATCAGAAAAAGAGCACACTGTGACCAGGAAACAAAACCTGACATCTTTACCCTAAACAGACAAGACACAATAAAATCCAACGTACGAGGATACTGAATTCCGAGGATGAGACTCCACTGAAAAACAGAAAAAATCACGAAATACGAATCACCCCTGCAGTTGTTACAAACAAACGAATACAATTAAATCACGACAGCAATAAGCAAACACAATACAAAAAATACACTAATAAAAACAAAACAAAACAAATAACTCCACTGCAAAACATAGAAAACTGTGGTTGAAGCCCTCCCAAAAACAAAACAACAAAACCTAAACCAATTAAAAAAATCCCCTCTAAATTTATATAAATAGACACACCTAATACTCTCGCAAATAAGGCGCTAATGCTCGACGTATAAAAAGCTAAAACAAACGACACTCATACCCTTTCTTCTACTAGTAAAACAAAAACGCCCTTCGGGCGGTGTAAAAGTAAACTTTTGAAAAATATAGCCTGAGGGGAGTGGGAGTATCCAAGTAAAATTAATAAATCAATTAAAGTAATAAAAAACAGCAATGCCCAAATATATATTTTTTAATTCTTCTTTTATTTTAATGGATAAATCTGTAGAGAGAAGATGACAAAAAAATCTTTTATTTTGATAAATAAAACACTGAATGATAATTAAAAAAAAACACTCTTCTTTTTTATCGTAATAAAATTTATTAAAATAAAAGGAAGGGTGTTTTTTAAAATTATTAGTCAGTGTTTTATTTATTAAATAGATAATATACTACACTGAATAATAAAAATACAGTTTTTAAACAAAATTTATCTTTTCCAGCGTAAAAGATGTAAACAAAAAATAAGTTGGTAGGTTTCAGGGTGTTATTTTCGTAAGCTTTTATTTACTTAACTAAACATTTCATGTAACTAAACATAGCGCGCGTATGCAGGTGAGTCCCAGATAAGCAGACATATCATATCTGCCTGACGTCCAAGCTGAAACTGAAGAACCAACCAGGTCCCACACTTCACGTATTTCGCGGGCTTTCTGTAATATTCCATGAAAACTCCCGTCCGTGATATGAAAAGGGCCATCCCTTCAGAAATACAGGGGATTTGACAGTAATCTTATGCAACTGCATAGATTATGTAACAATACATAGGCAATCTCAAACTATCAAGAAAAAAAAGAAGCTAGATATACAATAGAAATCAACCGAAATAGAAACACCACAGAAATTACTAATAACCAAATAAAAACGACCCTTTTTCAACATCCAAACCTAGTTAAATACTAAAACTCCAATATGTATTTCTCTGTATTTATGAGATGAGGCTTCATAATTTGTATTATTTGTATTAATCCGATTATTGTCCTCATCTTTATTGTTATATTTACAACGTTTCAGCCGAAGTGCCCTCCGGTCTCCTTCCCTTGCGCCAAGTGTCCAGTTGATACTTCTAGACCATGTACTACGAACGTCATTAAAATTAACTACCTGTCGGTGTAAAGACTATTTTCCACGCTCTTTCTAAAAAAATGTAAACATACCCTTGAAATGTCATATGTTTTTTTAATAATAGTCATAGTTTTGCTGCCAACATTCAAATAAATATGTTTTTGAATTTTGACAGCAAAACTATTGTTTATGTCAATCATCAGATCTGTTTACATTTTTACGAAAGAGCCTGATAAAAATTAATTTTCACAGTACCCGGGTAGTTCGTTTTAGGTTATATATATATATATATATATATATATATATATATATATATATATATATATATATAATGTGTGTCAAAAAAGTATCGAGATTTGAAAAAAATAACGTTCCATTCATGTATTTCTATCTTGGTAAATACAGCTTTAAACTTGATGCTTTTTTGATACACCTTGTATTCTGAACAAAATTAATGAATGGAACGTTATTTTCTCATAATACAAGGTGTGTCAAATGTACGAAAAATCTCGATACTTGTTTTACACACCTTATATATATATACATATATTATATTGTTAAAAATTAATGGTAAAATGAATGAATGGATGAAATAGAAATGAATGAAGTGAGGGGGATAAATGAAAAATCCTTTACAAGGGAACCCTCTCAAAAGTATTATAACACTTTTTTAGAGTGGGGTCCCTGATAGAAAGTTTTTCTCATCTATTATTAGACTCCTTTGAAGCATCAAGTTGATATAATTATTCTATAAGTTAATATATAAGTTAATATATGTATATATATATTATATATATATATATATATATATATATATATATATATATATATATATATATATATATGGGAGAATATGTGCTTAATTCAAGTTTGCCTAATTTTGAAAGTTGATTACTTAATAATTAATTAATTAGCAGGAATACCTATTCAAATGTAAGGAAATAGGAAGACCGCCTATCTATAGCTCTGTTGATGAGGCCTAATAGGCCAAAATGTACATACAGAGATTGATTTTCTCGATTTGTTTAGCCTTAATTTTGAAAAGGTATTCCCGCCTAATGAATTAATTATTAATTAATTGACTTTCAAAATTAGGCACGACTTCAATTAAACACATATTCTCCCAAAAATTGTCGGCTAAAAAAGCCATATCAAAACACATCGTTTGTGTATTTACTTCTCCTAATATATATATATATATATATATATATATATATATATATATATTCCATCCCTATAAATAAGTATAAATCTATTGGATTCTGCCGGCTTTCTGGAAACAACTCTATCAAATTGATTCTTGCGAAATAGTTTTCGACTTTTTCGTCATTTATTGTCTGCAAGTACACGTCCTTCTACTTTCTTGATTTTCACAATTCGTACATTTCATCGTACCATTGCTTGCCTAGATTACTTCATTTGTTGGATTGGCTGCAGGCTGTCGTGAATTTTTCATTTTTAAGTTGGTTATGCCATTAGGCTGGTTCTGTACTTTCGCACCATAATGCTCGATCAAGTTATAAATGCACGCTTAAAGGATTTGTGAAAATCATATATTCATAGATTGAGGTGCGTGGTCTAATGGTTAGAGTCGTAGGAAATGGACTCGTCGCCTGGTTCAAATCCTAGATGAAGCTGTTTGCATTTCACATAGCGCTAATAACCTCGGAAAGTTATGAAATCCAGTTCCCCTCCAGCTATGGGTAAATGTAACGTTTAATTAACTTAAATAAGTCGTTTGGTACTAATGCAAAATATCTCGCAAGAGATAATACCATTAGACTACATATAAAAAGCGTTAAATTTCATTACATTTCACGGAAATACCCGGACCTTTGAGACGCTAGTGTTAAGGCAAAGGTTAGTGTTATGGTTAAGGTTAGTGATAATTTTAAGTTTAGTGTTAGGCTACTTTGATATCTAATGCTACTTATACGTAAGATGCGATTTTAATAATACCATCTCTTGCTCGCTATTGTGCATTTGTACCAATCTTTTAAAATCGAATTGGGTGGAAGTAAGCTCTTCATAGTGACTGAAAGGTTAGTGTTATGGTTAAGGTTAGTGATAATTTAAAGTTTAGTGTTAGGTTACTTTGATATCTAATGATACTTATACGTAAGATGTGATTCTAATGATACCATCTCTTGCTCGCTATTGTGCATTGTACCAATCTTTTAAAATCGAATTGGGTGGAAGTAAGCTCTTCATAGTGACTGAAAGGTTAGGGTTATGGTTAAGGTTAGTGATAATTTTAAGTTTAGTGTTAGTTAGGTTACTTTGATATCTAATGCTACTTATACGTAAGATGCGATTCTAATAATACCATCTCTTGCTCGCTATTGTGCATTTGTACCAATCTTTTAAAATCGAACTGGGTGGAAGTAAGCTATTCATAGGTGACTGAATGTATCTACCGAACTCCCGCGCTACAAAGATGATATGGCACAATGTCAGTTTTTAAGCGGAGCGCTACTGGTTTTAATTCAATTGTCCCTTCTCCTAGACTAGTTGCCTAACCCGGTTCAAAGTACCTATTAATCCTTACTAGCCTGAAAAACAGTTGGATTCATATATTTCCTAAGAATATTAGCGATTCATGAAATACGATCGGCCTTGTCCTGGAGTTAAACTCCGGTCGCCGAGTCCAAAATCCTATGACGATAACAATTACGTCACAAGCGCTTCCTGTATTCATTGAAAAACTAAATAAAATATTAAAAAAAAAAAAAAAAAAAACATGAACTGGAAGTAAAAGAATTAAAGATTCTCATTCAACTGGGGAAATGAATATGAATAAAATTCAAAACCTGAATTTCGTTCCCTATAATCAGGGAAACATCAGTTCCTTAAATTTGATTTATAAATTGCGGCTAACCATCAAATTATCTAACGTCATTTCGAATACGTGTATGACGGAATCGACAAGGCTATCATTATTACACAATAATTCAAAGCAATATTCAAACGCCACCCCGATGGCGGAGTATAAATGGAAACTCACCATAGCAACATTGACACTGAAAAGAGTAATTTTGAAATATGCTTATTTTAAATATCCTTGAATGCCTTCAAAGACACGCACATACACACACACACACACACACACACTCAAAGACACGCACACGCACACACACACCCACAAATTATATATATATATATATATATAATATATATATATTATTATATATATACATATATATATATATATTTTTTTATTCTTTAATTTTCTTTAAGTTGCACATGACTTCCATGATCAAAGTCATGGAACATTTCGAACGATTACCTTGATCGTATTTCGAAATGAGTTACGTCACACAATTTCGAAAGAAAATTAACGGCTAAAAAACGCCAAATCCGTTCACTTCATTTAATTACTTTTTTGCCCTCATATACAACATTTCATTTTTTTCTCCAGACCGTCTGAATATCTTGAAAAAGGGTGAAGTTCACCCGAAATATCGGAATAGATTAAACCAGGAAAAGAGCGACGGTTGAATAGATAATTGTTTGTTTTTCTTGTTATTGTTCTTTTTCCGATGCTTCAAAAGACCAAACAACGTTCACAAGAACATAACTTACATAATTATATATATATATATATATATATATATATATATATATATATATATATATATATATGAAGATAGGAGGGTTGGAGTAAATCCGACAGTATGAGGTAAGAAAAAAGGAAAAGTGGACAAAAAATAATAACTCAAACAAGTAGAGGGAGGAGAGATATATTTTCGTTCCGCTTTTGTTGCCACCATCCTGTACATATTTTTCCATTACTATCCCCCGCTCTCCATGCAATAAATCAAAAACTTTCTCCTGACCAACGAAGAATTTTAACCCACTTCTTCCTAACACCGCTTTTCCTAACAAGCACCTAGCAACCTCCTTATCTTATCTCCCTGAATAAACTTCAATCCTCTAATCTTTCCTCCATTTTCCATGATAGATATCCTCTAACCAACCAAATCTTCAGCCCCCCCCCCTGAATTCATCACCAAACTCACTTTTTCTTATATAAATACAAATGTATGTACCATGTTTTGAATAAACAGATGAAACAGATGAAGTTCCCGCTTACAGCGGAACGAAATATATGTCTCCTACATCAACTTGTTTGAGTTATTATTTTTTGTCCACTTTTCACTTTTCCTTACCTCATACAGTCGGATTTACTCCAACCCTCCTATCAATATATATATATATATATATATATATATATATGAAAGAGAAGAAACTCGCCATGCAGGAAATGCCCGTCCTGTTTAACACTACATGTATATATAGAGCCAGTTTTGCTCAGTCAGCAGATCGTTCGCTTAGGTTCCTGGTTCCATACCAGCACTCGAAAACTCAGCGTATGAGTAGCACAGGGACCTGAGCAGTAAAATAAAGAGCTGATGGTAGGTGTGGCTTTCCACCTCACATGGAAAAACAATCTTCTTGGTCTAACGCTAGTGAAAAGATGATAGATCTATGTAATGTTGAACAGGGCGGAAATTTCAGGTATGTTGAGTTTCATTCCGATCTTTTCTAGTTTTCTGGCCAGTTTTGTATTGTTCGTGTTTTCATTTCTTTTTTTAATATTAGAGTGGAGTCTGTTGATTAGTCCACCAAAGTTTCCGTCCCCAGTACTTTCAACGTTAGTGAAAAGGAGATAGAGTTCCTCGCTGTCTGTCTGATACCGGTTTTAGGCCACCCCGACGATTTTACTTTTATATATATATATATATATACAAAAAAAAATCAGCTGCAATCATATCTTGAGAATATCTAGAAAAAAGTTAATAACCTAAGTTCCATCAGTCCGGAGGCAAATGGAAGAAAATGTATTTATTCTGGTGATGGAATCTTGGTATTAAATTCGATTGTTCGTTTAGTAATCCGTTAGATTCAGTGAATTGCATGATACATTCTTGTACCTTTAGGCCCGATGCACAACTTATTTTACCACCTCTCTATGCCTGGGCTTTCTTTACTATTTGATATTTTTTATATAAAAGAAAATACCAGAGTCATTCTTCACTCACCAAACAGGATAGCAAATTGGCAGTCTCATATTTCTTGGCCTGAAAAACCTAATCGATGATAATATCAATGTTTTTTTTTTTTTTCTGCTTTTGTTTTTCTTTTGACTTCTGTGGAATCGATATAGACCATTCCTTCATTTTTATCATTGTCTCTGATTTTAAAAGTGGCTTGATATCTGCAATTCTTAACAAAATGATAGTTCTCCTTTTTTGCCTACAGTTATATCTCGTTTCCACGTATTTCTTTGTATTTTTAGGATTACAGTGGCACCTTGACTTAAGAGTATCCCAATTTATGACCTTTCCAAGTTACACTCGCTTGATTTGTTGCTTTGTTATGTGAGCTAAGGTTTGAGATATGGCCGAGCTTCGGACACGCTTGTGTTAATAATTTCAGTAAAAACGTTTAAGTTTCCAAATTTATTACGCCAAATAAAAGTGTTATTTATGATATAAATAAACATTAAAACATATTACCGTACATGATTCATTATATTCTATTTTATCATGTTTTTATACAATAGAGTGATTTTCTTCCTATTTAAAAAAATGTTAAAAAAAATAGGTTTTGGGAGGTCTAAGGCAGATTAATCGTATTTCAGTATATATCAATGCCGAAAATTGATGTGATATACGAGTAAATTGACTTACGAACTGAAAGAATTAAATTTCCTATAAGACATGATTGCATAAAGAAATGTCTGCTAATTATCTTTCGAATATTTTTTACAGAGTTTAATTATCTCCAGTCTATTGAAGATAGACTATCGGCTTTATCGAAGCGCTTTTTAAGCCCGAATTGCATTATACTCTTCGTTAGTGTTTTTTTTAGGTTCTTTAAAATTATGGTCGCCATTTTAGGCGATTAATTAGTTCTTCGCTGGTAATTTCAAAGCGGCATTGAGTTTGGATTCACTTGGGTAATCCTTGTATTTTTCCTTGAAACCGTACGTAGAAAAGTGTGTATTTTCAGTAGATACTTTTGATAGAAAATGTGTAGTATTCTTTTAAATCCGAGGTAGAAAAGAGTGCAGTATAAGTAGTTCTACTTGTAATGCTCGTCTGTATGTTTTGATCACAGAAACTTCAATTTGCAATTGATTTCAGGAGAATTATCAACTATCTTAAATGCGTACTGTATCGTTTCTCATTGACCAATTTTTACCAAAAGTGACAACTGCTTTTTGGGGGAAAGTTCATAAATATGAGTGGAAATTTGGCATACGTCTTATACTCAGGATAAACAAACAGTACACACCGATGAAATTTTAACAGTGGTACGGGATAAGTTAGCCACTGAGCTATCGCTGGGAATAATGCACCTGTTTCTCAATAGATAATCTGATGGAGATGTTGACTTTCTGCGTGGTAACAACCTACTCCGGGATGCAGTCGGCCATATAGCGACATGAAGAGGGCCTGGCTATGGGATCGCCTTTGTCTTCAGTATTGGCCAATGTATACATGGAATACTTCAAAGAAATTGCATTAGGATCTATATCAATAAAGCCATTAATGTGGCTTAGATACTTAGAGGAAACATTCCTTCTCTAGTACCATAAGGAAGATATTGAAGTACTAACGGATCATGTGAAGTCAGTCCGCCCATATATACAGATCCCAACAGAGAACGAACAGGACAACAAAATGTCCTTCCTAGATGGGTTAATAACCCGTACAAAGCAAGGATTCAGTTCATCCCTGTATCGAAAACCGACCTTTACCGAAAGTATCTCAACTTCAACTCCCACCATCCATATAATTTAAAGAAATGAATCATCTATTGCTTACAACACCAGGCAACATTCATCAGCAGTGACGATGTATATCAAGAAAAATAGACAGCTTACAAGATACCCACCATGGAAATAATTAACTTGCTTGAAAGTTGTTAAACAATGAAATGTAATACATTTAGAAAAAACTAATGAAATAAAGTAAGAACGCATATAAAGATTAAGTGTTACAAAAAAGATGAATATAAGATGAAATGTATGTCAACGCTTAAACGTATCGTTTTATGTAAAACCTTCTTCAGCACAAATAATTAAAAGAAGAGAAAATACCATTTGTTGTTCAAACAATGATGCATATCTTTAAACGACTTAAATGACCGACTTGCTTTCGAACCGAAGACAGTTCTTACACATTAGTTGAGGGAATGGGGGCAATCAATAACCCACAATATTTTCACCTTTTCAGTTTCTCGGGATTTTGTCTTTGTTTTCTGCCTTACCCTTCCAACGCAAACTCATTCGGAGCATACATCGTGTGCTTATCATCCAACATCATCGAAACAGGGACTTAAGTAGGAATCATAGAAAGAATGAGGTATTTTGGTGACAGTAGGCTGCAAGAAGAAAGAAGAAAGTGTTTATTTTTGTATGAATCGGTCGACGAGTGAACATAGCTAGCTAGAAACTAAGGAAGCATGACCAGCTTTACCTCCCCTCCCCCAAATAAAATCTCCGGCTATAAGCCGAGTTGTGTGCACACCCGTTGTATCTTTCTTCAAAATGAATAAAATTTTGGATTGAGTGCGCGAGTGTGCTCACTTTAAATATTGACTTAAATGACAATTACTTATTACGTATTTGACGTAATTAGTGACGTAGTTTCCATTACAGACGGACTCCAATTCCCCACTACATTAGATTTATTAATTAAAACGTGGACTTTGCACGAGTTTTAGCTGCTAAGACATGGAAACGCTATCCAAACTTGGTGGCATTTAACAATATAATTTTTCTACGTCTGGTCAGTATATTGAGGTTTATTTTTACAGTTACACTATTTCATATTCTAATAGCATCCACATGTTTTTAAACTTGACTTCATATTAGTTTTGCTCTTTATCCTTTGTTTTTTATTTGATTGTTTTGTTTTACGGCCTATCAGCTATTGAATTCAGTCAGTCAGTATACTGTTAGTTTGGACAACAGCAAATGGTTAAGCACAACTGAACTAGTGCTCAAGACAGCTGGTACTTATGAGACTCAAGAATAGTCCATTCATGTATTTGGGTGATTCCATTCCTTGAGTCCTGATTGGTTTCTTGGTTTCTCTGATATTATGAGGCTTCATAAATACTCTGGAATTCTGCAGTAGAATTGTAACATGGTTAGATCTGTATTGAGTTACAGCTACTTGTTGCCTTGTCTTACCAATTCGACGGTTATTGGAACTTAGTATGATTATTCTATACTACGTGGATTATTTAATGCGAGCAAAGTTTCGAAATATCCATAGTGATAGTTTGGAAGAATTTTTTTTTAATTCAATTTTTTTTGTAAACAAATTTTATGTTTACCCCCATAGATGGGACCCTAACAAGTATCACCACTCCGGGTCAGGGTGGACGTGGAAGCAATGGTGATGAAGAGGTACTCCACATTCCCCAGACCTCTAGCACTAGATCCTCACCATCAGATAGAGTTTAACGTAATTCACAGGACATTAAGACCCTCGGCCACCACCTTCTAGAACATGTATGATAAAAAGGGTCAGGGGTTGCCATAAGGGTTCTTTATCGAAGTAATTACTTTTTCCGAATTTATGGTGAGCCGACCTGCGATTGACTGGTGAATATTCTCAATGAATATTGCGAGTTCTAAGCAGTTGCTAATGTATAAAGTGGTATTATTTCTCATTCTTACTGTCTTAGAAATTCCTTCTAGCTAATTGAATCTTACACCTAGAACCATAAGCTTAAGAGGCAAAGACTCCTCGAAACAAAAGTTGGTTATTTTCAGGGCAAATGATTATATTTTAAAATGTCAGGTTAAGCTTCTTAAACTTGCAACCAAAATGAGGCCAGCGCATTATTTATCACAATATACATACCTGAATACCTTTTCCACCGTTAAGTTGATGTCCTAATTGCATTCTCAAATACTAGGGGACGAAAGAAAATGTTGGAATGATTCCTACCGACTAGAAGTCGGATTTAATCACTTCCTCACAAAAGCAGGCCATATTCCTCTCAGAGTAACATAATAGGGGAGCCAGCAATGTAACCTGATAATCAAATTAGCACGGAAAAGTTTTTAAGATAAACTACGTGTTAGATGAGGATGGAAAAGTTTAAGGATAACTCATCATGGGTCCCATGGCATGGTCTCTGTTTCGAGCCGTGAGACGTGGCGAAGTAGGAAAGAGAAGTGAGAGTGTGCACAGAGTCTGGGATGATGCGTTGAGAGAGCCAGACGAGCTCTCGGCAGTTGTGACTTAAGCGAAAATAAAAATCACATGAGAAAAAGAAGTGGTCTTGTGTTATAACTAAAAACTTTAAATAGCACAAAGCAAGATGTTCCCGAGCACCCCAAGTTGGTTTCCAGACTCCAAACATCCAGGAATTGCCGGTCAACTGAACATCGGCCCAGCAACCAAGTTTCGAGCCTCTCCAAAGTAGTGCTGGTCCATGTGATAAGTATCTTATTATAATGGAGATGTGTATTTGTCTGACTGTAACCGAAACTATATTACTACTCAAGACATAAGTTCCTTTGTTATTTACGTCACATTCTCCATAATTTTATTTTTATTTAAACCTCAATTATTAATAAAATTGTTTCACATTATTACTACTGTTGACCATATATACATACTAATAACATGCAATTGTATTTATATATGCAATAAAATAGTGGTTTACAGTGTGAAGGCTAATTTGCATATAGATAATAAAAAAATGATTTTAATAAATATGTGCTTAGTATTATTGATTTCTTATTGTTTGGTTTTATCTTAATGAATATAAGCAAAACTTTCGGGGATAAATCTTAAAAACAATCCATTAACAAGAAGAAATAACTGTAAATGTATTCTTTACTTCCTATTCTAATAAAAAATAGTTAAATTAGGAAAATTAGGAAAAATGAAAGACACGAGTGATGGAAGAGTAAGTTTCAATTGTTCTATTTTTCAATTTTTTTTATCATTCTTATTTGGTTACATTAGCATTTCTAATTTAATATAATACTTGCACCCGGCGAAGGGTGCATATATTTGCTAGTACAATTAATTTTACTATCAACACGTCATCTTATCATACTGACATGGGTGCCATAACGTAACATTCGCACTCGCGAACAACGTCATATGTCAAACATTCAATCAAGCTACTGTTGTATTGCAAAACATTTGACTCACCCTATCAGTATCGAATACATTTATAGCATATTCCTACGTTCTGTGTTAGCAACGTCATGCTGTGGACGACCTCACTTATAAATCAACCCTCGGAAAATAATAGATATTAATGTTCTGTAGCCAAGTCGAGGAAATAATGCATCATTATATCATTTGTTATAATTAAATCAACAATGACGAAGGAATTACCGAGAATAAGAAAATAAAGACCAATTATAAGAGACATTAATGTCATCCAAAGAATTCAAATTACTTCAGATGATCGCCATTATTATTATTATTATTACTATTATTATTATTATTATTATTATTATTATTATTATAATAATAATAATAATAATAATAATAATAATAATAATAATAATAATAATAATCATAATATCATTGTTATTATCTTTACTTTAATGTTGGCTGTCTAGTCTTAATACGTATCGCATCGAATATATTGGAATCATTTTCGGCAATTATAGCTATGTAATGTTTTTGTATTGTCAACTTGAATTTGTCGAAAATTCATGGTGTGGTTTGGTTTTCTATAATGTGTTTTTGGAGTGTGTGGTGTGTGTGTGTGTGTGTGTGTGTGTGTGTGTGTGTTAACAAAACTCACGTTGTGTAAATGACAAGATAGGCAAGCGATCTGGCTGCAGGTGTGTCCAATGTATGATTGAGAACATATCCTATACGAGGTATGTCAGAAAATTTCCAGGACTGGTGTCAGAAAAAAATATTTCAAACTCAAACTACAAACTACAAAAACAGGAAAAAATCACACGGAGCCAGTGAGGTTGCTCCAACACAGGGATGTTCTTCAGGACCAGGAACGCACGGATACTCAGCGCAGTGTGGCAAGTTCGTTGTCATGGTAAAGCACCCACGAGTTGTTCTGCCACATCTTTCGCCTCTTCTCGCGCACTGTAGACATGCTGGTTGATCGTCTGGTCCTTTGACAAGAGCTCGCAGTGAACGACGCCCCTCACATAGATGAATGCTATCGACGTGAACCTTTTTGGTATACCTCCTATAATATCATCATAAAAGGTAAAAATATCCAATTGACTGGTATATTGGGGGTTATTCTATTTTGGATGTATACGTAGATTTATACAAGGATTTTTACAAATCCCAAAGGGAGCTCAATATAGGATAACTAATAGATTAATCATATACAAAGCAATATTTACACTTTCAATAAGAAAGAAAATCTTAAAAGACCGTCATTCATTATTTTTTTCAGAATACAAGGTGTGTCACAAGGTACCAAGTTTAAAGCTGTATTTACCTAGATAGAAATGAAGAAGGAATGGAACCGTATTTTCTTTCAGAATGCAAGGTATGTCAAAGTGTACCGAAAATCCCGGTACTTTTCTGACACACCTTGTATATCATCATCATCATGATGTCATGCAGGCAGCACGGATATCCATTAAAATCTCTTGCCAACCTTCCCTATTCGCCCCTGGGAATACTTCCGCGCAGCAGCCAGAATCTTCACATAGTTGGTCAATATAGGTCTTTGCTGTGGGCGGCCCACATTAGCATGTTCGTGTGTTGGCTTCCACAGGAGAACGTCGCTTATGAGCTCATCCCTGCTTCTCCAGCAATATCCTGCATGCCTAGTCTGTCTCACTCGGGTGTTTTTTGAGATAGGGGGCAGGTGGCCATAGAGCTGCTTTCTTGTGGGGTGCTGATATATATATATATATATATATATATATATATATATATACCTCCACAGAAAACGACGTTAATGCACGTATAGGAAAGGCATAGGCCGCTATAAATAAATTATCGGTCATATGGAAATCCAATCTGACAGACAAGTTAAAGAGACAGTTCTTCCAGGCCGTTGTCGTATCAGTGCTGCTGTATGGCTGCACCACCTGGACCCTAACTAAGCGACTAGAGAATAAACTAGATGGGAGCTGCACAAGAATGCTGCGGGTGATCCTGAAAAAGACGTGGAAACAGCACCCCGCGAGAAAGCAGCTGTACGGCCACCTGCCACATATCACCCAAACCATCCGAGTAAGACGGACAAAACACGCGGGACACTGCTGGAGAAGCAAGGACGAACTCATAAGCGACGTCCTCCTGTGGTAGCCAGCACATGGACACACCAGTGTGGGCCGACCAGCGAAGACGTACATTGATCAGCTCTGTGCGGATACAGGATGCTGCACAGAGGACCTTCCGAGAATGATGAACGATAGGGACGGATGGAGAGAGAGTGTCATGGATATCCGTGCCAACAGCGCGTCATGATGATGATGATGATGATGATATATATATATATATATATATATATATATATATATATATATATATACCTGTGTCTGTGTCTGTGCCTGTATTGTTATTCTAAGTACTTTCCTGTGCATTTAGAATGTTAACATTTCAGATTTTAGTAAAGCGAGTCCACTGTTAAACAACTCATCTAATGTCTAGTCGAGTCTGTAATAAATTTAGAAACACATGAAACCAATATCGAAGATTTTCTAGTGAAAAGTTTTTGACAAAATGCAGGATTTTCCAAGTGCAGTCATCCCCCAACACTCACCGGACCAAGCCCACGTGCAACATTTTGATGTTTCCTAAAATGAAAATACGTCTCTAGGGTGAGATTAGACGATAGGGTTAACATTAAAGAAGTTCGACAGCGCAGCTTATCAACTTATCATATGTGAAGTTTCAGAGTTGATTCGATCAATATAACACTGGCTGGAATAAGTGTGTGGACCAGTGATGCTCATAGCTTTTTAATTTATCGCGTCCCGGCACACACGGATTCGATTTGAATGACTCTCCGGGAAATTTGATGGGTCCCAACTAAAGTTTCCTACTAACTTGTAGAGATTTTATCTATGACAACTAAAGCCGTCTAACCCCTACATAGTACCCCATTCAGAGTAATTCATTTCCGAGAAAATATTGAAATGTATTTACAGTGAGCTGAAAATAATGGGTGAAGAAAAAAGCACTGGGACACAAGGATGCATTTTTTCTGCGTCCTTTTAATTATTATGTGTCAGTGATGCAGGACGCAGACGTATCAGCATCTCTGGGGTGAACTGTGAAGGGATTATTTCAAAGAAATTACACTTCTCATTATTTGTCCATTGCTGTCTACGTTAATACAGATTTAGATACGAGGGTGAATAAAAAAAGTAATACCATTTTACTTAGGACAGGTATAATTACCAACATAGAAAGATGTTCATACATCAAAATGAAGCTGGTCCTCTGTGGATCACATCTCTTTATTTCCACATTGTCACCGTTTCTCTCAAGAGCAAAGTTCTACCTTCGAAGGAGAGCATGTATCCTTGCCACGTAAAATTCTGTTGAATGTTCTTTGAGCCACTCTTCACTATAGATTTCACTTCTTCGTCATTGGAATAATATTTGCCTCTCAAAATTAAGGAAACATTAAATAACATAGAGAGTAATAACATACTCATTGCTACCTTTTCCTTCGCATTTTTATAAGCCTTCAAACCGACCTAAAAACACACACACACTCACAGACACAGACACACACAGAGGGACACAGACAGACACACACACACACACACACACACACACACACACACACACACACACACACACACACATATATATATATATATATATATATATGAGTGCGTGAGAGAGAGAGAGAGAGAGAGAGAGAGAGAGAGAGAGAGAGTAGTTAGATATAAAACCGTGGAGTATTTGCCCATAAGTTATAGGTTTGTTAAATATTTTTAAATGATGAAATATCTATTTAATATGGTACATATATATTAAAAAGTTAACATTTGTATCATAAAACTGTCATTTTTATGGGAATAAAAATGCTCACTCGTGATTAGCCTAGATTCCATCGCTTAACAATAATTCTTAGAAGCAAAGGATAACTGAATGTAAAGATTGTCCTTTTTATAAATTCGACCACGACGAAACTCGTACTCGCAATCTTTTGAATTGAACAGACACTGCATGGCCTAACGGATAAAGCGTCTGACTTCGAATCAGAAGATTGTCAGTTCGAGTCCCGTCGAGGTCGAATTCACTCTCTTTTCCCACATATATTTCTCGGTCTGTCTTATCTATCACATATATATGTTTGTTTCTCCTCTTAAATATATCTGTATGTCTCTCTTCCTCTCCTCTAATATATCTGTATCTCGCTATCTCTCATCTCACATCTCTATACCTCTCTTTCTCTCTTCTCAGTCTGTCTGTCTGTATGTCTCTCTCTCTCTCTCATTCACTCTCTATCTGTTCCTGGAGAAGGAAATCGAAGTTGTTTTTTCACTTCACTGTCAGCAGAATTGGATCGAAAATAAAAAACTTCGCTAAAGACAGAATCGAAATGACACAACTCTAAATGTCTTTAAAAAGTATATGCACTCATTTACTAATTTATTTTCACTATGTTTATTTTGCGTTGGTTA
>CM042152.1:37903434-37905934 GCA_023376005.1 Doryteuthis pealeii | reverse complement strand
AAGATATTCTAATTGTTATAAATTACTTTTAAATAGAAAATAAATATACATATAGATACATTCATACCTACATATATATATATACATACATATACAGGGTGTTCGGGAGAAATTTGACAGTTTTATAAGGAAAAATAACCGCCATTAGCGTCGATCACAGCCTCAATCCTACTCCGGAACCTGGAGCAAGCTAATGTTACAGTTTCCCTGGGAAGGGGCTAAAAAACTACCTTAATCCTGTCGATTAACTGGGTTTTTTAGTACTGGCACGGCGATTGGTGTATTTCTCAACAGTGCCACATAAATAATAATCCATGGGGTTAACACCTGAGGAGTTCGGAGGCCAAACATTGGGACTGGTGTAGTCGTAAACATTCGCGACAAATATTTTTGACTTTTCCCAGAGGTGTGACAGGGGACCGAATCCCGCTGCCATACATATGACCTACCATTGGCTACCCTTGTTATCCAGGGCTTGACTACAGTGTTTCGCAACTCCACGTAGGCATCTGAGAATCATTTAACTCTTTTTTCTGCAGATCGTCTGTTATGATACTTTCTTTCACAGCTTCGGAGTCTCAATTGCAATTCTCCAATTTATGCCTGATTGTTTTTATAGTGTTCAGGCAGCATTGGGCAGCAACCATAATCTCCTTATTTTGATGGCCGGAGCAGTTCTTAATGATACAAGTTATTCTCTTCCATGATTCAGGTGGGACCCAGTCATCCATTCTATCTGTCATCTCGTACATGAATAAAGAAGGGTCCAAGCATTTAAATGATGGGTAGTGTGCGTCATTAACTCCAACGTACGGAGAAAAATAACCAAATATGAATATGTCAAATTCGTGAATATGTCAAATTTCTCTTATATGTATGATATTCTAATAGTTATAATTAGTTTTGAATAAATAAGCACACGCACACACACACACACACGCACACATGCACACATGCACACACACACACACACACACACACACACACACACACAAACACACACACCACATACAACACATATTAATATATATAATATATATATATATAATATATATATTAATATAATATATATATATATATATATATGCTGCTACCTCCCACCCAACGATTAATATAACGAACAATTAAAGCAATTTATATCCGCTTAAATATCTAAGTAAGACTTCCATGGATTTGGGTCTTAAATGTTTTCACATGTTCTCATCTCTCTTACACGGTTAAAAGGAATCAATTTATCATCGTTTTCAGTAATTTCGAACATTTTAAAAGGCCAATTATTTTCGAATAGATTCAGGCATTAACATTGTATATTTAATGTTTATATTTATATCAACATGATTTCGACCTTTAAGAAAAACAATCATGCACTTAAAATATCACAATATTCCCTGATAATTTCTGTCCGTCTATCTGTCTCCGTTTCTGTCTATCTATCTATCTATCTATCTATCTATCTATCTATCTCTCTCTCTCTCTCTTATATATATATATATATGAGTAAGAAAAGGTGGAATGAAAACATCACACAATGCTGTTAAAGAAGAAAACAATTTATAATATAATCATAGCTGATATGATCAATATTTCGATTTTACAAAAATCATCATCAGGCTCATTCACTCCTGTAGTTGTTTGGGTCGGAGAGGAAAGTCAAAATGAGTTTACAAAACAAAAAACTTTAATACTGCAAAAAACGAAAGACGTTTACAATATTCACCAACGTGGGCATTTTCGCGCCATATATATGTCGGTCATGTTCCATGTATATCTTTTGTCAATAAATGTAGCGAATTTTTGAGATGTTAGGCAACAAGGCGAAAACAATTTAAACGAAGGGGTGGGTTTAAGAATGTGACGCGTTGGAATTCAAAAGACTTTTAGTAAAGGAATTTTTACGATTAAATGTTTTTATTATTTAAAATTTTATTTTTAAGTTCTGTAATTCATAAATGATTAGAGATATTTACTGTAATTAGTTTATAATAAAGTGAAAAAGTTATGAGCGGAATATGTTAATATTTTAGAAAAGGAGTTTTATATATTTTTATTTTTTATTTTTCCGTATTTATTTTTGTTTTTTGTTTTCGGTTTTAAAATAATACCTTCATTAGATCCAATTCGCTTAACATTATCTAAATAATAACCAATTCCGCCCATAACCCTTGTTTACTTTATATATAAAAACAAAACAATACAATAAATATTTAATCATTTATTAAATACAGAACTTAATAATAATAATAATTAGAAATTTAAAATATTAATCGTAAAATAAAAATATATAAAAACTCCTTTTCTAAAAATATTAACATATTCAAACCGTATTCAAATACTCATTTTGACTTTCCTCTCCGACCCAAACAACTAACGGAGTTGAATGAGCTCTGATGATGATTTTTGTAAAATCGAAATATTGATCAATATCAAGCTATGATTTTTATATTTAATTGTTTTCTTCTTTAACAGCATTGTGTGATGTTTTCATTCCACCTTTCTTACT
>CM042152.1:37843434-37898434 GCA_023376005.1 Doryteuthis pealeii | reverse complement strand
AAGGTACCATATATATATATATATATATATATATATATATATATATATATATATAGAGAGAGAGAGAGAGAGAGAGAGAGAGAGAGAGAGAGATTAAAAAAGGAAAAAGAGAATAGATAAAATGGAAAGAAAGTTGGTGTACAGAAAATGAGATAGAGTGAAAGAGAGAGAGAGAGATCCGAAAAGGATTAATGGGAAAAGAAATCGGGGAAAAGTTGTGTTCAGAAAATAAGTTGGAGAGCGAAAGAGAGAGAGAGAGAGAGAGAGAGAGAGAGAGAGAGAGAGAGAGGAGAGAGAGAGGGGGAGAAAAAATGAAAGAGTCATTTACAGAAATAAGATAGATAAATAGATAGATAGATCGAGAGAGAGAGAGACAGAGAGGGGGGAGGGAGACAGAGAGATTCAAAGAGGAATAGGGGGAAAGAAAAAAGGAACGAAAAGTCGTGTGTACAGAAAAAGAGAAGATAGTGTGAGAGATAGAAAGACATCCAAAAATAGTTAATGGGAAAAGAAAAAGGGGAAAAAGTCGTGTTCAGACAATGAAGAAGAGAGAGAGACAGCAGGGAGGGGGAATAAGGGGGAAAACAGGAATGGTAGTTGTGTAAAGAGAATAAGAGAGAGAGATTTGGAGAATATCTAAACAAGGTAATACAAAAAAAAAAAAAGAAAAGAAAAGAAAGTCGCATAAAGAAAATAAGAGAAATAATTTATATAAATATCCAATCAACGTTATAAAAAAAAGTAAAGAAACTAGCGTAAAGAAAGAAAGCTAATTTAATTTTGAAATATCCAAACGGGAATAGTGTAAAATTTAAGAATAGGAAAAAAAAAAGAATTTTGAATGAAATTATATAAACATAAAAAATACATTAAAGTTACTCTTGTAATAATAAAGTGTCTGAATGAAAAAGACTAAAGCAATTAATAATACAAAGCTAGCATTGAAAAAATATGTAAAACCATTAAAACTGAAAACAAGAAAAATAAACAGCATGTGATTACCGGAAATAAACTGCATGTCGGGAAAGGGAACAGGAAGACGAAAAGTTGACGATATCAACAAAATAAAGAAGGGCTGAAAGCACAAAACAAAAATCAGAGGAACAAATATAAAGAAAATAAATGAATAAGAAAAAAAAAGAAATAGAAAAAGACATTGGGAATAATAAAGAACGGACACCAACAAGAATAGAAATGGTTTTAAAAAAAAGTGAAGCAAATGAATTTAATCTCCTTGTTGGTCACCGACAATTTCTCTGGTCACAAGCGTGTGCGGCCGTGCGTGTGAAGCGGACGAGTGCCTTTTGTGTTCATGTAACGATATCAGGAGCAGGATGTTATAGGCAATTTTTCAACGATCAGTAAGCGAACAAAAGAAACGAAATAAGAATATCTCACGCAGCCTGCCCACCCATCCCCAAAAAGCAAACAAAAAATGACTATGTTTTACTAAGAGTAATTCAAAGAGGTGTGGTTTAAAGCCACCGGTAAAAAAGCCACCGGTAAAAAGCCACCGGTAAAAAGGGGCGCACTGTGCATAACTATTGTAGTTTCGGAGAATAGAATCGGTGACAATGTTGAATACTGGCATCAAATTCTATATGTTATATAGCGGCTTCAAATTCACGGCCCTACTTCGTGTATCTACACACGTAGCGGATATCGTCACTAACCCTAGACGATATATTTAGTGGTCGCTTAATGAAATCTACAACACATGGGTATTGTAAAAACTTTGGGCTTATTTCTTTTCCTCGGCTGGTGGGTGGCGAGCGTGACAATAGGAATGCCCAAGGGTTGACGATGACTACTACTACAGTTGGGATGACTAGCGTTGGTGAGGTGGAAGGGGTGGCTGGTGGCGTCTCACCGCCCTTGGTCGCGACGGACCGTGAGCGTCGGTCACTCACTGTTCGCCGTCCGCTGTCTGACTCTCTCCCTCTGGCTGACTTCCTTTTATATATCTCAAACGCCTACGCGTTTTCTTTGTTACACTTATCAGCAGACAAATCTATTTCCGAACTTATTGTTACCCATCATTCTTTGTTCGCTTTACCCGGAAAAGTCCTTTGTTACTCTTTTCATCTTCTCCCTGCCTCGATCCAACCGGAAGACCCTATTTCTGTTTTCACCTTCTTTTAAATATCTTCAATATACAACAACAAGTTCTTTCGTTTAGGGCTAGATTTATCTCAGAGTCTTTCTAGCACACATATATACACAGATATAACACACACACACACACACATACATACATGGACACATACATACATACATACATGGACACACACATATACACACTCATATACGCATAATCAATAAAACCGGATATGTAATCTTGAAATTATTAAAATTCAGACTGAAAAGGGGACAAATGTGGAACTACTCAGTTCTTTTATATTCAGCGAATCAGAGTGGGAAATTGAAAGAAAGTAACAAAATAAAGAAATACTTGTACCTTGACCGTAAGCTGAAAAGCTGAAGAACCTGAAAGTAACGGTGATACCTGGAAAGATCCTCAAGGGTTTGGAAACGTGACTGGAAGAATTGGAAATCAGAAAGATTTGAGACCATACATATTGCAGCATTAAGATCGGCTATATTACCTAAAATGGTTCTAGAAACATGAGGAGACTTGCTATCACTTAGACTTAAGTGAAAGAACACCTGTGAACACTGATGTGAAACATTCGCAATAAGTAAGATAATGATAATTATAATACCTAGGATTAATTTACAAAAAAAGAGAACTTTTCAACTGGTAGATTTTGTCAGTTCCAGCAGATCACATGGGTGAAGATGAAGGAAAATGAAAAGATTGTCAAATAGCAGGACATTGCCAGAGAACTGAAAAATCTGTGGCATACGAAAGTCAAAATGATACCAGTTGTAGGTGGCGCACTTGGAACGATCCCAATTGTTTGGGAAAAACCTGGAGGAACTGGAAATCAGAGGGAGAATTGAGACCACCCAGACCACTGCATTACTACAATCGTCCAGAATACTCGGAAGAGTCCTGGACACCCGAGAAAAGTTGTTGTCACATGGACTCCTAGGAAATAACATCAGCTAACGCTGGTGTGAAAAACTCTAATAATAATAATGATAATAATCTGGGACTTTGAGTAGAGACGGATCACCTAATCCCGGTTGGGAGACCATACCTAGTTTTGATTGACAAGAAAAGGAAAACTTGTCATCTCGTGGATTTTGCCGCCCCGGCCGATCACAGAGTGAAAATGAAAGAGAGCAAAATAATCAACAAATACTTGGTCCTTGCCAGAGAACTGTGAAAACTGTGGAACATGAGGGTGAAGGCCGTGCCAATTGTAATTAGGACCCTAGGGACGAATCCCGGGGGTCTATAAAAGAGTGGATCAATTGAAAATCAGAGGAAGAATCAAGATAATCCAGACTACAGCATAGTTGAGATCGGCTGGAATACTCGGAAGAGTCATGGAGACCTGAGGAGACTTACTCTCATTCAGCCTCCTGTGAACCACCGGCTACGGCAGGTGTGAAAAACCCGAATGGAGTGAAATAATAATAATAGAAAGAACATGAAAGCATAGGCAAATACTTAGGCCATATCAGAAAATAAATCTCTTAAATATAATACTAAATATCAATTGTAGTTGGTGCCCTTGGAACGGTTTAAAGATTTTGGCAGGGAGACTGGAGGAATTTCAAATTAGAGGAAGAATATAGACAATTCAGACAACAACATTGTTGAGATCGGCTAGAATAAACAGAAGAAACATGGAGAACTGAGGAGTCTTGCTGTCACCCAGCCGCGAGTTATAGACAACCAGCTCTTGTGTGTGTGAAAAACTCACAAGAAGTCAATTATACACGAAGTCTTGATACTGTAGAGGTCTGAAAAAATCGAAAATAGTTTTGATAGCCTCTCATAGAATAATGCATGAATGTATCATTCAACGTCGAAATTGAATATCGATATATTTGGGTGAGAGGGTCAAAAGCGTATGATGGTCTAGATTTCTCACGGCTTCTGACATTCATCTGTCCTCACAGACGTCTGTGCGAATAGCTAAAGGCGACTGTCTTATTCAGATGAGAGATTAATGCTTGATGACTCGCCAAAAGCAAAGTTACAAAATATAAAGTGAGTGCCAATTTTTTTTCAATCATTCCAACAATATGTTATCGTGTCCGGCGTGTGGATTTGTTTCTCATAATTTTTTTCCAAGGAAGATTATATTTTGTGTATGTGTACAAGACGGAACCAATATATATATATATATATATATATATATATATATATATATATATATATAATATATATATATATATATATATATAAGATTTTTGGACGTTTGTTTATTTTAGAAGCAATATTGAATAAAGTATATATTATTATTTATATTTTTGCTATAAAGTTGAAACAGTCTGTAAGATGTTCTACACACAGAATAATTCTTTACCGAAATTCACTTGTCATTATTATTTTCTATAATTATCGAATTTTATGCGATATACGCATTGTAATTGCCTTCCAGCAAAAATATAAATAATATATATATATATATATATATATATATATATATATATATATATATATTGTCGTTATAAAGTCCACGTATGCTTCTTTGTTGTATATCTGGTGAAATATATTATATTTGTATATATGTTATTATATATATAATGTGTTATGATATATCTATAATATATATTTGGGGGGATTTTGTGTGAAGCATGGGCTGTGAAATGAATAAGAAACTCAGTTGGTGTATAAGTGTCTAGACTCTCTCTCTCTCTCTCTCTCTATATATATATATATATATATACTATAATTATATATTATAGTGGGTAAAACTTATGTGTTTAATTCTTTCGTTTTTAACTTAGTTTCCTCGTATATCAAAAACAAACATCCCCATTGAAATAATCGGAAATACCATTAATCCGTTCCGGCCTCTGAAGAAAATGCTAATTGTTTATATATGTGTTTTAAGATAAGAAAAACATCAATATATTGTATAATATATTTATATTTTATCAATAGTATTTTCCTTTGGTGTAATAAATTTAGACAGTTAAATGTTTTAGTGAACTTGTAGACATAAGCTTATCTAACATTCACTCGTACCTCAAATTAGAGCTCTCAACACGAAGTACACATGGACTGTGACAAGTTGTAATTCAAAACTCCAAATTAGATCACTATATATATATATAATATATAATATATATATATATATATATTATATATATATATATATATATATATATATTATAGTCCAGGTTTGGCCTACCCTTTTTATATTATTAGGCAGGCTTTAGTAGTTTGCTCACTTCTCTGGTGTATGTGTGTGTGTGTGTGTGTGTGTGTTCTCGAGGTATAGCTGATTTTTATTACCTTCATCGGCTACCTTCAGTTAACTTGGTCTACCAAACCAATATAAACATAATGCTTCAAGCAAATTATAAAATGTTATCTAGCAATATATGCACCCTCCGGGTGCAAGTATTTAAGTGTATTAAATTAGAAAGGCTAATGAAACTAAATAAGAATACAGATAAAAAAACTTGAAACAGAGGGAGTATATAAAAGATTTGAAACATATAATAAAAAATGGATGAAACTTACTCTTCCATCACTCTTGTCTTGTCATTGTTGTTTTTTCTAATTTAAAGTATTTATTATAAGAGGAAGTAAAGAATAAAATGACAGTTATTTATCTTGTTAATGGATTTCATTTAAGATTCATTGAAGAGATTTTTGGTTAGAAATCAATAATACTAAGCACATATTTATTAAATTCGATTTTTTGATATAATATGCAAATTAGCCTTCACGTTCACACTGTAAACCGCTATTGTCTTGTATATATAAATATAATTGCATGTTATTAGTATGTAGATATGGTTAACTGTATTAATAATGTAAGACAATTTTATTAATAATTGAGGTTTAGATAAAAATAAAATCATGGAGAATGTGATGTAAATAACTAAGAGAATTGTGACTTGAGTAGGAATATATTTTCGGTGACAGACAGAAAACACACAATCTCCATTATTATAAGAGATATATATATAGGGAGAGGCGTTAAAATGAAAAGTCACTCAAGTTTCGCTCCTGGTCGGAAGATTTGCTCTGTTTGGCTCCACTGATGAGACGTGAAACGTCGAAACACGGTGTCTGTGGATGACTTATTGTATGAGTACAGATGGTTCTTTTTTTTTTCCGTTTTGGCTTTGCTAATCATTCAAACAATGCGTTTGGCAAGTCAGTTAAGAGTTTTGATTTTAGTAGCTAAACAATATGTCTTTTGTTCAATAAAACTCATTACAACAAAGTTTGAGGGGGTCTGTTTTGAAATTGCATAGTGGCGCATTTTTGCCGTTTTTCTCTTCAGAAAATGTGTTCTTTTTAACGTCATGTATTTCATTATTGTAATCACGAAACTACTTGTACTTTAGTTTTATTATGAATAAAAATGATTTTTTAATCACATGTAAAAATATTTTTTTACAGTATTTAAAACGGGAAAATTATATATATATATATATATATATATATATATATATATATATATATATATATATATATATATATATTATAAACATAACAGGAGAAGTTGAGTAGCGTAGTATCCAAACCGATTGTTTCTTCATTTATTAACCCCGACAATATATCATAATTTCTAAATTGATTTCATCAAACCAAGTCTCCCATATAACATCAATTAAGCCTGTTACACCAAGTGGGACTTTTTGTGTTTTACTCAGTAAATATTTACTGCTAGTTTAAAGCCATTAAGTAATTCATATAATTTTTAAAATATAAGTTTAGTCTACAATATTAAGTACATAAGTTAAAATCAATGACAATTTACAATTTTAATATTTTTTTTTTTAATGATAAGACATTAGCTAGATTGAGCTACGATTACACTTGCCAAAGTTTCATGTGCACCTCACAGATGACAGTTTAAATTGTCTCTGTCGTAGTGAAATTTTGGCCATACCTATTATCTATGAATAATACTGTATATGAACGGCCTGTAGGCTGGTGCTGTAGAATATAATCACTGTACCTCTGCAGAGGGGTTACATTTCCTCAATGTGGGCCATCTGTTGGCCGTGGGTGGCGAACAGTGATGTATAAAGAATCCTGGGGTTGAGCAGCTGATTACATGCTACTCTCCACTTTGTCCCTTACTTAGGCTAGACGAGCGACAGCAGAGGACCCATCTGATCAATCGGCTGTCATGTCAAGCTCTAGCACGCATATGATTGTCCCGATCCTATTGCCGGTATGACAAACCGCCAAACTTTTTGGATCATATATATGCTAGAAGGTGGTTTTAAGGGTCTTATTGTCATGAGTATGACGTAAAACTGAATCTAATAGGGAAGTTCCAATTTTTTAGTTCGACGAAGTGTGAAGTACACTTTAATCGCCATTACTCCCAGGTCCACCCTGATCCGGAGTGGTAATACATATTAGGGTCGTATCTGTGAGTTAAATAGAAATAAATGAGTTTAAAATGTGCTTAAAATATTAAATACCCATCAAGAATGAATAAAACAAAACGTCTTTTGTATAAAGAGTTGACATGCCGTAAAACCCAGCCAAACAAACGCAAACCCATCTATAGGTTAAATACAAAAAATCAGTTTAAAAAAATCAGTTTTAAAGACTTGACTTTTAAAAATTCAATACCCATCAAGAATGAATAAAAGAAAACGTCTTCGGTATAAAATAACCCGACAAGGGTTTGTTACATAATTCTTGGGTTTCCAATAAATTATGTAAATAGTGTAGCTAGAATATTGAATGGGGTCCGTTGAAAATTCAAAATCGGTGGAAGTTGAGTAGAAAATTACTGTTAGCGTTATTGACAGGTAATAACCTCGACTTGACCCTTCCGACACCCACCAATAGAAGCGTGTGGACAGAAATGAGTTTTAGTAAACAGATGCCGGACGATAGTCACCGGGAGTGGATGCAGAAGTCCATCGCTCTCAAAATGACTTCTCATCCGCGCAGTTTATTTTGCACTAAAGAATAAATTTAAAAAAAACAACAACAAAGTCTTGTGTCGTTAATAACAAACAAGAAATGAGTAGACACTTAGTCCAAACAGAGGAGAAATTGACACCCAGAAGAAAGCCCAAAGGAAGATGGCGGCCGACAAAGTTGACAAGCAGAAAAACAAGAACCCATTTCATCCTCTCATCATCTCATCGTCTCTCTCTCTCTCTCTCTCGCCCTCTCTCTCTCTCTCTTCTCTCTCTCTCTCTCTCTCTCTCTCTCTCGTCATTTGTATACCCGATGTGAGCCTTTCTAATTTAATATGATATTACATTAAGACTTAAATACTTGCAGCCAGAGGGTGCATATATTTGCTAATTCTACTAATCACAGTATAACTAATCATCATCATCATCATCATCATCATCATGTCGCGCTTTCAGCGCGGATATTCATGACAATCTCTCTCCATCCGTCCCTATCGCTCATCATTCTCGGAGGTCCTCTATGCAGCATCCTGCATCCGCACGTTTTTGCTGGTCGGCCCACACTGGCTTGTCAATTTGCTGGCTTCCACAGGAGGACGTCGCTTATGAGTTCGTCCTTGCTTCTCCAGCAGTGTCCCGCGTGTCTTGTCCGTCTTACTCGGATGGTTTGGGTGATATGTGGTAGGTGGCCGTACAGCTGTTTTCTCGTAGGGTGCTGTTTCCACGTCTTGTTCATGATCACCCGCAGCATTCTTGTGCAGCTCCCATCTAGTCTATTCTCTAGTCGCTTAGTTAGGATCCAGGTGGTGCAATCGATGGCAAACTCCTAAACTTTGTAGAACAATTTAGATACTTAGGCAGTAACGTCTCCTCCACAGAAAACGACGTTAATGCACGCATAGGAAAAGCATGGTCCGCTATGAATAAATTATCGATCATATGGAGGTCCAATCTCACAGACAATTAAAGAGACAGTTCTTCCAGGCCGTTGTCGTATCAGTACTGCTGTATGGCTGCACCACCTGGACCCTAATCGTATAACTAATAGACGAATAGAACTGTTGTTCTTTTTTTCGATTTTGCCCTCTCTGTTTCAAATCTTTTTATCTGCAGTCCTAGTTTCATTATCCTTTCTAATTCAATATAATATTTTATTACATTAAAACTTAATTCCCTACACCCGGAGGTTTCATATATTTGCTAGTATTTAGAATATCTTAAAAAACGACACTAAATGACTCATGTTCAAAGTGTAAAGCTTGCACAAACACCTAGAAGTCTGTTTTCACACATACGACGGAACAGATATCTCGAATAAACTGTGAGACATACCTAAAGACTTTATATAAATAGTTTTCATCTTAATGTTTATCCTTAACATTTTACACAATTTTTTTTTCTATCTCGTAAAATGTCAGTAACGATCCTTTTATTTACATCACAATGCAACGTTCATCCATTTATTTTAATTTTATTCCTTTATTTATTTGAAAGTTTTCTCTCGAGGTGTGTCTAGTCGCGTCAAACTGTTTCTCCTTTGAGATGTTACACTTTCTTCACTGAGTTCAGTGTCGCTTTTAGTGTCTAAGTAGTTATAACTGTCAACCTTTAAAATGTGTTTGTGTATTAAAACGTTAGCTGAATTCAAAGTGATAAGATAGAATATAGAATTAATGTAAAAGGAAGCTTAGTTTGAAAAGTAAGGTCGAAAATAGTTTATTCCACTTGAATAGGAGTTACCCCACTTTGTGTAGGACATGACAGAGAAAAGGTTGGGAACCACTGATCTTGATAGGGTGTATTTAATCAAACTATTGGCTGAAGAGTTGGTTGGCTGGTTGGTTGGATTTTACGGCATACTAACACTTGCTGGGTTATTTTATGCCGAAAACGTGATATTTATCCTTGGTCGTTATTCATGTTTTTAATTTAAACTGAATTTTTTTAAAAACAAGAGATCTATTTTAGCCTGTTGTTAATTTAAAAAAGGAAACATTAAAATAGTTCCAAATATCATTACCGCCCTGTCGGCTGGAGCGTTAGAATGCACCGACTGCACCTATACAGAGGGGTAAGACTCCCCCAATTGGGGCCACCTGTTGGTCGTGGGTGGCAACCCGTGATGCTTATGGATGGAATCTTGGTGGATGAGCAGTCCATAACCTGCAACACTCCACTTAGATCCTTACTTAGGCTAAATGGGCGGTCGGAGAGGCTGCCTCAGATCCATCAGCTGGTAACATCAAGCCCTAGCCCCTATATGATTGCCTCGACTCTATTGCCCTTATGGCAAGCCACAACCTTTTTTATCATATGGGTGCTAGAAGGCCGTGGCTGAGGGTCTACATGTTCTGGGAATGACGTTAAACTCTTTCTGATGACGAGGTTCCAGTTTTGGAGGTTTTGGGAATGTGAAGCACCCCTTTATCACCATTGCTACCTGGTCCACTGACCGGAGTGGTAGTACCTGTTAGATATATAAAATAGAAAAAATGAGTTTATAAACAAAAATTCTATTATCCATTAAGAATTAATTTATTTCAAAACTTTTCGGCATTAAATCACCCACCGAGGTTGATATGCCGTAAAACAAACCAAACCAAACCAAACCAAATATTATTTGTATCTACCTTTATTAATAGAGAGAACCTCCATGGCTTCTCATTTCATTTATTATAGTGACCACATATTTCCGGATGCATAGAGGTATAATCTACTTTTATTGGTTAATGAAACTATTATAACATATTTTATTAACTTACAGTCAATAAATAATCCAGTATATACAGAAATGATTGATTTAATGACATGTCAATTTGTCAGAGATTATCTAAGCTAGAGAAATTCATTCGTGTATATTAACAATTTATGTGTAATTGTTTCTTACGAATATTTGATATCATAGCTGTTTGCCCCCAAAAAAAAAAAATTCAAATTCTAATGCAAATAATTTGCACAGAGTTGTATGGTTTAATGTATTCCTATTATTAAATATCTATATATTAATACTGTTGTTCCTAAACCTTCCGTCTGTTATCATCCTGTAACTCCCTCTGATTAAAAATGAGACGGTCCAAATCCTCCAAGATAGACTGCAAAAATGTAAATCCTGAGTAGCTGGGGTTGCTTATCAACATAATTCTTATTTCTATAAGTGTGATCACCTCAGCTAAATAATGGACCATTCCGTTTTATTAAAAAGAAAGAAAAGTACATGCTACACAGAAAAATATAATAAGAAAGAAAGACAAAAAGAAAGTAGGAGAAAGATGGCACTAATCTGTTTCAATCGAACATAGGTAAAAAAGAAAAGGAAGAAAAAAGTGAGCGAGATAGAGATAGAGATAGATAGACAGATAGATAGACAGAGACAGAGACAGAGAGAGAGACAGGGAGAGAGAGAGAGAGAGAGAGTTAAATAAAGATTATTATACTTTTTACATATTGAACTATTTACTAATAGCGCTTAATTAAAGATATCAAACGTTGTCATTATTAAATCCTCATACTGTGGTATATCCACAGGTCCTGCTAGTATTAAATAGTGTGCGTTTGTAAAATCACATATTAACTGAAATTCATGTTTTTTTAAATTCAATTTTCTCGATGCCAGACTTTGTTGCATTCGTTAACATTGAGACAGTCATAACAACTTTCGTATGGTCTCGGTTAACCGATATTCTCTTTCATACCGTAGTTTAAATATAGCTGGCTTTTGAAGAATTGTTTCGAGGCACCTTGACCAGGAATACGATTTCGATTTTCAGATGTCTCTTGGGATCCATGCCAGTTCCAATATATGTTTAATTTCTTTGAAGGGTTTCTTGTCATTAGAGTTTTCTTTACTTTTCTTTTTTTTTTTCTGTTTAATATTTTCTTTTTTTCTTTTTTTCCTTTCATCCATTCTGCAGAAGCCTTGGCTATCATAATTAACCCCCTGTTTCTCTTCTGTATTGAATTTTCCTCAAATACCTAAACAATACCCGCCCTGTCAGCTGTGGCTGAAGAATACGTCGATTACCCCTCTGCAGAAAGGTAATCTCCCTCTGTCAATGAGACACTATGTAGTGACCTGTGATGCTTAAGGATGGAATCCTGTTGGTTGAGCAGTCAATGACGTGCAACAGTACATTATGGTCATTAGAACCTATATGATTGTTTATACTTATTATTTTAGGCAAAACTCCAAACGTTTTTTCATATGTGTGCTCAAGTTTGTATAGCATATGGTCTTAGTCTAATGGGTATGACGTAAAACTGAACCTAGTGGTGAAGTTCCAATTCCAGATCTTTTGGTGTTTGATGTACATCTTCATTGCCATTACTCCTATGTCAATCCTGACTGAGAGTGGTATTATCTGTTAGGGTACAAGCTATGGGTTAAATAGAAAATTAGTTTAAAACATGTGTTTAAAATTTAGTTTGTGAAAAATTTAATTTTTAATTTTTTTAAATTAGAAGCATTATAGTTTATAGTAAAAACTCAAAAGAGTTTGTTGTAAAGTTATATAAAAGTGTAAAGTGAGTATCAAAAGTGTTTAGGATATATTTCAGCTGTTAAAATAATATAACAAGTCCACAGCGTATTTGAAGAAAGATGTAAATTACTATTTTGCTCGTGATGAAGACCAGTTTATCGTTTTGGTCGAAACAGATTTCTGTCAGCAATTACATAACAAACATCAATTGTTTTTTTCAAAATATTAAATTTCATACTGTCGGATTAATTTCCATCTATTTTTCATATATATATATATATAATATATAATATATATATATATATATATATATATATATTTCATGGCATATATATGAGAAATGGACTTGTCGACCCGAGTTCAAATCCCAGACAAGGCTGTTTGCATTTCACATAGCACCAATACCTTTGGCAAAGGTATGAATCCATATATTCTCCCTCCAGCTATGGGTAAAATAGTAGGCCAGACTAGGTTCTTTAACCTTGGGTAGCTAACCAGTATAGGAGAGAGAAAACTCTGAATTCAAAATTCCTGAGGTCAGTCGTTGATTGGATTTGTGGCATTCGTGTACCATTTTTTTCTATCGACTGTGCCAAAAAGTTCGGATGGTCCAACACAAGCCTTCACCACTATAAAAAAAAAATCACTGTGTGGGTTGTTCATTGTATGAACCCTCATGCGTCAAAATCGACGAGAGAGTCCATATATATATATATATATATATATATATATATATATATATATATATATATATATATATATATATATATATATATATTATATATATTATATATTTATATATATATATATGTTTTATTTTGAGAAATGAAAAGATTTAACTAGACGTAAAATTGTATATACAAAGAAGTAAAAATCCCAAAGCGATAAAACTTCTATGTAATCACCCAGTAAACTATTTCTTTCTCGAATTGCATGGCATCATTTGGTAGAAAAACAAATTCTACAGTCAAACTCTTGCCCTTTCCATTGAGATATTTGTTTTTCTTTCTTTTGTAAAAGAATATTCATAAAAATAAATAATAGGAGCATCCTGCTGGTGTTAACATCATTTTATTTTAAATTGGCTTCAGCTTAATAAAAGATAGTGAAGTCAGCAGAGGCGAAAAAACTGTAAGACTTGGTTATTTGTGGAACGAGGTTGTATTGATAGACCAATAGGAGACGGCAACTGAACGGGTTAAATTAAGTTGAAAACGTGTAATAGGAAAAGAAAGGAATATGTTTCAATTTAGAAAAGAAAGATACAGAATTAAAGCAAACGAAAAAACATCACAGAAGCGGGAAGATAAAGATGAGAGAGAGGGAGAGGGACAGGCAGATACAGACAGACATATCGAGAGACATAGAGACACAGAGAGAGACAGAAAGAGAGAGGGAGGGAGAGAGAGAGAGAGAGAGAGAGAGAGAGAGAGAGAGGAGTTTTTTTAATAACATATCGTATTCGAGTAAAGGTTAGGGTCACAGAAAATGGACCACGAAGAACAGAGTTCAAATCCTGAACAAGGCCGTTCGCATCTCCCTTATCTCTAATACTCATGGGAAAGGTATGAATCCAATTATTTCCCCTACAGCTATAGTTAAATAGCAGGCTAAACTGGACTCTTTAACCTTGATTTGACAACCAGTCGAACAGAACGAAAACTCAAACCTGTAAAACACCACATAAAATTAATTAAAGCCACATCCAACTCGTGCGGGAATTTTGTATACATATATCAAACTCTGTTGATGATTAAATGCCAAATCCATCGTTCTAGAAGAAAAATAGCGGTAATATTTAAGCCATAACTTGGGAGATATCGTGTGTATACCATTCATTAAGGGTAATGATAATCATTAAGTGAACGAAATATTGCAATAGATATCGAACTCGAATACTGCAATGTGACAGTTCAGGATGTTAGCCAATATGCCATGGAGACAAAGAGAGAGACAGAGACAGACAGACAGACAGACAGAGAGAGAGAGACAGAGAAATAAGAGAGAGACATAGACATAGACAAAGATAAATAGACAAAGTGAGACAGACAGATAAAAAGAGGGAACAGTTTTAGAAATAGATATTAGGAGTGACGGTTTGTGACATCAATTCGTTGGAGAGCTGCTTCAGAAAATGTAAAGAGATTATATTCATATCTATGGAGGCGCGTGGTCTAATGGTTAGAGTCTAGGAAATGGACTCGTCAACGTGAGTTCAATTCCTGGATGAAGCTGTTTAGAATTTCACATGGCGCTAATACCCTTTGGAAAGGTATGAATCCAATTCTCCCGCAACTATGGTAAAATAGCAGGGCAGAACTGGACTCTTTAACCATGGTTAGGTAACCAGTCTAGGAGAAGGAAAAACTATGAATTCAACCTGCTAAACTCCGCTTGAAGAAATTGACCTTAATGTCGATCCTGCTCGTATGGGAGGGGTTGGTAAATATATATATTCATATCGTGCCACATACTGATATATATATATATATTATATATATATATATATATAATATATATATATAAAAATTTTTTGAAAGCAAAGTAATGCAAAAAATATATGTTGAGAAAACATATTTATTAAATTCTCTGGTGTTAAATACTTAATATTTTCAGCGCAAACGGCCATCTTCAGAGTATCGAAAGTTTTGAAAGTTTATATTCTTGCTTGTTGAAATCCACCGTGGTGTTATAATTCGGTATATGTGATTTTCTGATGTAAATATAGAATTCGACTGATTCCGTGATATTCCGTTAATTCCCGTGTTATGGCGTTCTGAGTGAACTTTTTAAATTTCAGATATATTTCTTTTCTTTTCTTTCTTTTTTTTTCTTTTTTATAGCAAAAGCTTCACCCTCTGATCTACTGGGACGTTCTCTTTTTTTTTGTTAATCAATACTAGGTCTGGTCTCCTGGCTGGGATAGGGCGATCCGTCTATATCTCGAAGTCCCAGAGAAGTTTATGTGCTTCATTCTCAAGAACTGTATGCAGGTTTATGCATGTACCATTTTGTTGTATGGTTAACAGTGGATCACCTTCCCAACCCGGTCGTGCCTAGCTTTGTATTCCCGTTGTGCTAGTTTGCTACATTCACTTAATACATAGTTTACGGTCTCATCTCTTGCACCGCACAGTCTACATTTACTGTTTGTTGCGTCTTATCAATTTTTGCTTTGATATAATTTTGTTCTTATGGCATTATTTTGCGCAGCAATTATTAGTGATTCAGTTTCTCTCTAGAGGTTTCCTCTTCTTAAACATGTCCAGGTCTTTTTATGTGCAACTTCTCTGATTTGTCGTTTGAAGTGACCATATAATTGTTTTCCTTCCCATCTTTGTTTTCTAGTTTTTGTTGTTTTTCTGTTGGTCCATACATTACATCTGCTGTTGTTGGCTGCCATAAGTAATCTTTCTTTGTTCTTTTTTGTGTACTCTTCAAGTCCCTGGATTGTGACTTCTATACAGTCATATTATTATTATTATTATTATTATTATTATTATTATTATTATTATTTACTCCTTTTGAGTTTTCACATCAGCATTAGCCGATGGTCTTTCACTGGAGTCTGAGTGACAGCAAGTATCTTCAGGTCTCCAGGACTCTTCTGAGTATTCTGGCAGATTGCAGCAGTGCTGTGTTTTGAATGGTTTCAATCCTTCCTCTGATATCCAAACTTTCCAAACCCTTTTCTAATCCTTTTGGGACTGTTCCAAGTGCACCAACCACAATTGGTATCACTTTCACTTTCATATTACATAACTTTTTCAGTTCTCTGGCAAGGTCCAGATATTTGTCCATTTTTTATCATTTTCCTTTAGCTTCACCCTGTGATCTGCTGGCACTGCAAAATCCACCAGTTGACAAGTTCTTTCTTTTTTGTTTATCAACACTAGGTCTGGTCTTCTTGTTGGGATAAGGTGATCCGTTTTAATTTCAAAGTTCCAGAGCATTTTATGCGTTTCGTTCTCAAGAACAGATTCTGGTTTATGCATATACCATTTTGTTGTGTGGTCAAAATTTAATTTTTTGCATAATTCCCAGTGGATCACCTTCCCAACCCAGTCGTGTCTAGTTTTGTATTCTCGTTGTGCTAGTTTGCTACATTCGCAGATTATTATTATTATTATTATTATTATTATTATTATTATTATTATTATTATTATTATATTGATTCAATTAAAGCTATGAACATACCTCTGTTTTTGCTTATTCCTAGCTGTAGGGGGTGTTGCAATTCCAAGGTGCCGATAAACGAACCATCATTGAACATCATAGGTGTTAGAGGAAAAGAGAAAGGGACAGAGCTCTCTCTCTGTCCCTCTCTCTTTTCAGAGAGAAATATATATAGAGAGAGGTACAGGGAGTGAGAGAATGAGGGGATGGGGTGCGAAAGAGAAAGGGAGAGAAAAAGAAAGACCGAGATAGAGAGAGCGAGTGTGTTCGACGTTAAGAGTAGATGTAAGGAGGTTATTTTTGCCTGCAGCTTTGTGTTTTCATTACGTCAGCTAATTTCTGATGATCACTGTCATCTTTTTTTTTCTGTCAAAACGTTTCCGCCGATATTTTTTCACGGCCCTCCCCATAGCCGTGTTACCGGAAGTGAATCAGTAGAAAATGTAGAAGGGCGTAATGCCAAATAAATTGTAAAGGCGGTTAAAAGAAATCAGTGGTGAGCGATATTATTTACTAGGAAATAAGTGAGAAATAGATGAGGCACGTATGAAAGGGAAAAAAGATGAACGAGAGAACAAGGAGAAAACTGGGAAAAAAAGATATGAATAAAGAAATGATTAGAAATCTTACAATTGACAAAATTGTGAATAAGAATAAAAACTGTAAAAACAAGAAAAGAAATAGTCTGAATAGAAGAATAAAAAAAACGAGAGAGAGAAAGAGAGAGAGAGAGAGAGAGAGAGAGTGAGAGAGAGAGAGAGAGAGAGAGGGATGGATAGAGAGAAGGAGAGAGGAGATAGAAAAGAGAGTGAGAGTGAAAGAGGGCGAGAAAAAGAGAGAGAAATAAGAAGAATAAAACACGCGAGAGAGAGAGAGAGAGAGAGGGTGAGGAGAGATACAGAGAAAGATGGAGAAGAGAATGATGGATAGAGAGAAAGAGAGAGGGAGATAGAAAAAGAGAGTGAGAGTGAAAGAGGGCGAGAAAATATAGAAAAAGAGAGAGAAATAAGAAGAATAAAAATCGGCGAGAGAGAGAGGAAAATAGAGAAAAGAGAGAGAAATAAGAAGAATAAAAACGGGCGAGAGAGAGAGAGAGGGGAGGAGAGATACAGAGAAAGATGGAGAAGAGATGATGGATAGAGAGAAAGAGAGAGGGAGATAGAAAAGAGAGTGAGAGTGAAAGAGGGCGAGAAAAATAGAGAAAAAGAGAGAGAGAAATAAGAAGAATAAAAAATGGGCGAGAGAGAGAGAGAGAGAGAGAGAGAGAGGATATAGAGATGGACGGAGAAGAGAGGGATAGATAGATAGATAGATAGATAGAGAGAGAGAGAGAGAGAGAGAGAGAGAAGATAAAAACAGAGAGTGAGAGGGCGAGAAAAAGAGAGATAAATAAGAAGAATAAAAAAACGCGTGCGAGAGAGAGAGAGAGAGAGAGAGAGAGAGAGAGGAGAGATACACAGAGAGATGGAGAAGAGAGGGATAGATAGAGAGAAGGAGAGAGAGGGAGATAGAAAAAAGAGAGTGAAAGTGAAAGAGGGCGAGAAAAAGAGAGAAAAAGAGAGAGAAATAAGAAGAATAAAAAACGGGCGAGAGAGAGAGAGAGAGAGAGAGAGAGAGAGAGAGAGAGGAGATACAGAGATGGATGGAGAAGAGAGGGATGGATAGAGAGAAGGAGAGAGAGGGAGATAAAAACAGAGAGTGAGAGTGAAAGAGGGCGAGGAAAATAAGGAAAAGAGAAAGAAATAAGAAGAATAAAAAACGCGGGCGAGAGAGAGAGAGAGAGAGGGGAGAGGAGAGATGGAGAAGAGAGGGATGGATAGAGAGAAGGAGAGAGAGAGGGAGATAGAAAAAGATAGTGGGAGTGAAAGAGGGCGAGTAAAATAGAGAAAAATAGAGAGAAATAAGAATAAAAACGCGCGCGCGCGAGAGAGAGAGAGAGAGAGAGGGTGACTGGATGAAAGATAGAGGGAGAGAGGCAGTGAGAAAGTACGAGAGAGAGGAAGGGATACATAGATAGATAGAGAGGTTTTGAAGAGAGAAATGGATAGAGAGAAAGAGTGAGGAGGATAGAGAAAGAAAGAGAGAAAGGGAGCGAGAAAGATTGAGATAAAGAGAGAGAAAGTAAATAGTCTGAATAGATGAATTAAAAAACGATGAAAGAAAGGGAGAGATAAAGAGAGGGGAGAGAGACAGAAAAATAGAGAGGGAGAGAAAGAATGAGAGAGAGAAAATGAGAGGGGGAATACAGAAAGAAAGATAGAGAGGAAGGGAAAGAGAGAGAGAGAGAAGAAGAGAAAAGAGATAAGAATTAGAAATTGCTCAATAAATAAAGTTGTGCTTTGAAGCTGAGAGAGAAAGAGAAAGGGGGATACTGAGAGAAAGAGATAGAAAGAAAAAGAGAAACAGAAAAAAAGAAAGAAAGAGATAGAGAGAGAGAGAAAGGAAGAAAGACAGGGAAAAAGAGTGAAAGAGGAGAGAGGAAGAAAGAGAGAGAGAAAGAGAGGGAGGAAGAAAGATAAAGAAACAGAGAGAAAGGTTGAGGGAGGAAGAAAGAGAAACTGAGAGAAATGTCAGAGGGAAGAAATATAAAGAAACAGAGAGAAAGGAAGAGGGAGAAAGAAAGATAGAGAGAAAGAGAGAAAGTGAGGGGAAGAAGAAAAAGAAAAACAGATAAAAAGAACAGGGAGAAAGAAAGATAGAGAATGCGAGACAACGAGGGGATGAAGAAACAGATAGAAACAGAGAGAAACAGAGAGGGGGGAAAGATATCAAAGAGGAAAGAGCGAGCGAGAGAGAGAGAGAGAGAGAGAGAGAGAGAGAGACAGAGAGAGAGACAGAAACAGACAGAAACAGACAGAAAACAAAGAAATAGAGAAGAGAGAGGGAAGAAGTAAGATAGAGAGAAACAGAGAGAGAGGTGTAGAAACAGTGTGAAACAGAGATAAATAGATAGATAGATAGATAGAGATAGATAGAGACAGAGAGAGAGAGAGAAGAGACAGAGACAGAGACAGAGACAGAGACAGAAACAGACAGAAACAGACAGAAAACAAAGAAATAGAGAAAGAGAGAGGGAAGAAGTAAGATAGAGAGAAACAGAGAGAGAGGTGTAGAAACAGTGTGAAACAGAGATAAATAGATAGATAGATAGATAGAGGGACAGAGAGAGCGAGAGAGAGAGAGAGGGGGGAGAGAGAGATGGAGAAATAAGAGAAAAATAGTTTAATAAATAAGTTAATGCTGATGTCGTAATGTATTTGTCCCGGGGTAGCGTCCATTGTTCCAGCTCCCATTAAAAGCAAAAACAGTTATAATACTGCCTTTCAAGGTTGATAGACAGACAGGACATTTCTAGCATCGACGATTGGTGCATCTCAATATTACTCCGACAGATTCACTCCCATTTGTCTCTGAGTTCGACTAAGTTTTAAGAAAAGGAAAGCAAAAAAATAAATAAATAAAACAATGAACAATGAACTTTATAAATCTAGACAACATATCTATTAGTAATGTATTAATAATAGAGTTTCTGTGTCCATTTGTCTGTAACCGAAACACGTCACCACTTACGTCAAAATACCCAAATAGTTAATACAGAGAATAAAGACACCCCTGTATTATATATCATTTTAATTAGTTTTTTTTTAATATTGAATATTAATATTAGTAAAATAAATAAAAGTAGTTCCGTATAATTCAACACTTACTTTAATTGGAAAAATTATTTGCGAAATGTGTAATCAATTTTTTAAATTACTTTTTACTTTCGCCCTTTTTTTCAGTAAGAAGTTAACAAAATTTTACGAATAAATGAATATCTACGATTTTGTGAACAATTTATGTGTAAAATATTTAAAATAATTATTCAATTAATAAACAATACATGTATGCAAAATTTTATTGGAGGAGGACAGAAGTAAGTTTCCATTTTGAAATGTTTTTATTTTTTTTACTACTTTAATAAACTTGATGATTTTATTTACTTATGTTACAAACCCTCTGACATTGAAGTTTTAACTCCCATCCACCTAGATAATATATTTCAAAAACTAATGTTTAGACCACCCGGAGGATGTTGTGTGTGTGTGTGTGTGTGTGTGTGTGTGTGTTTATTTTAATGGAGATTATGTATCTGACTGTCTTTAATCGGGACTACTTCACCATCAACAGAAAAATTTGTTTAGATATTTACGTTCTATTGTCAATTAAATAGTCATTATATAATCTTAAACATATTATCTATTTACAGTGTTCTATTCAAGTCGAGCTCGGAACAGCCGAAGTTATTTACGAGTTTAGAATCCTGTAAAGTGCGTTGTATATCAGAAGGAAATAAAGGTTTACATAGTATAAGTTGTGTTTCTTTAAGAAAACCAGATTTTATAAATTATCACTTGTTGTTATTGTTTTCTAATGTTCGCATTTTATTCTCAAATGTATTAAAATTAATCCGATGGATAATTTTATATAGAAATCAATTAAAAACAAGAATAAGAGTGTCGATATCTCAGCTAAATAATAATATTATTTACTCCTTTTGAGTTTTCACATCAGTGTTAGCTGATGGTCTTTCACTGGAGTCTGAGTGACAGCAAGTCTCCTCAGGTCTCCAGGACTCTTCTGAGTATTCTGGCAGATTGCAGCAGTGCAGTGTTCTGAATGGTTTCAATCCTTCCTCTGATATCCAAACTTTCCAAGCCCTTTTCTAATCCTTTTGGGACTGTTCCAAGTGCACCAACTACAATTGGTATCACTTTCACTTTCATATTCCATAACTTTTTCAGTTCTCTGGCAAGGTCCAGATATTTGTCTATTTTTTCATTTTCCTTTAACTTCACTCTGTGATCTGCTGGCACTGCAAAATCCACCAGTTGACAAGTTCTTTCTTTTTTGTTTATCAACACTAGGTCTGGCCTTCTTGCTGGGATAAGGTGATCCGTTTTTATCTCAAAGTCCCAGAGAATTTTATGCGTTTGAAATTATTATTATTATTATAATTATTGTTATTATTATTATCATTATTATTATTTCGATTTATAAAAATCATCTTCAAATATATAATATATATATATATATATATATATATATATATATATATATATATGTTTTCTACAAAAACAAATTGCTACGAATATATTTCAAATCTTTGTCGGCATTAATTGAACCACCTATATTTTATATTCCATGAAACAAACAAACCGAGTTCAATGTGTGACCGATGGGTCACGTTTTTCCTAGAATATATATATATATATATATATATATATATATATATATATATATATGTGTGTGTGTGTGTGTGTGTGTGTGTGTGTGTGTGGCTGCTGGGTGATGAAAAAGTAATTAAATCGTGTTTAAATATTTGCCATTGGGTTTTGTTGAACGGCATTTCTTTTCCAAGAAAATCGCTGACACATTTCTTAGAAAAACCAATTGGTAGGTGTCGATCGGTACACTTCCATTTCAGACAAAAAAAATTAAATAGTGTTTTTCAGTAATTAGCAATTTGGTAAACAGCTTCCTGTAAACACCTGCATTTATCACAAGATAATGTCTGACGTAAGAAAAAGTAATTTTTTTTTAAAGAAAATGATAAGCTATTCACTGAATATGACATTTTAATTAAAATCGATATAGATGGGCATTCGCGATACAAACACGACCATATACTGATATCGAATTATTTTATCGGTCACAATACATCAAACCAAGTTTTTGTTACCTCTCTCTCTCTCTCTCTCTCTCTCTCTCTCTCTCTCTCTCTCTCTCTCTCTCTTCCGAAAAAGAGTTAGACATTATTTTCAAGTATTGTAGACAAAGATATAAATGTTTCCGAGTCTGTTTGTTTTTTATTACATACATCGGTTTTATTATTTCAATATTACCATTGTCCGCCCTGTCGGCTGGGGCGTTAGAATGCATCGACTGCACCTCTGCAGAGGGGTAAGACTCCCCAATGGGGCCAACTGTTGGCCGTGGGTGGCGACCCGTGATGCTTAAGGATAGAGCCCAGGTGGATGAGCAGTTCATGACATGCAATACTCCACTTTGGCCCTATCTTGGGCTAGACGGGCGGTCGGAGAGGCACCCTCCGATCAATCGGCTGGTCACGTCAAGCCCTAGCACCTATATGATTTCCAAACCCTATTACCCTTATGGCAAGCTCCAAGCCCTTTTTATCATATGGGTGCTAGAAAGCGATGGCTGCGGGTCTACATGCCCCGGGAATGACGTTAAACTCTATCTGATGGTGAGGTTCCAGTTCTGGGGGTTTGGGGAATGTGGAGCACCCCATTCATCACCATTGCTCCCTGGTTCACTCTGACCCGGAGTGGTAGTACCTGTTAGGGTCCCATCTATGGGTTAAATAGAAAAATGTATTTATAAAAAAATTGTATTATCCATTAAGAATTGATTTATTTCAAAATTTTATCGGCATTAAATGACCCACTGAGGTTGATATGCCGTAAAACAAAACAAACCAAACCAAAATATTGCCATTGTATCACTGTTTACATATTATCAGTAATTGGTTTATTGCTTGGTAGGTTGGCTGGTTAATTGTATTTTACCGCATTTCAACCCTTGTTGAATGTGTTGTTTTAATCATTCTTGCTCGGTATTCAACATTTCTTTTTTCTTAAACTCAATTTTATACACAATTTGTAAAACTCATTCTTTTTCTATTTAACCTAGAGGTGGAACCCTAACATTATATTTTATATTTACTAGCAAATATATGCACCCTCCGGGTGCAAGTATTTAAGTTTTGATATAATAAAATATCATATTAAATTAGAAAGACTAATGAAACTGACTAAAAATGCAGATAAAAAGATCTGCAACAGAGGGGGTATAACCGAAAAATAGAACAACTTTGAAACTAACTATTCCATCATTTTCCATTACTCCCCTCTTTCATTGGTAAATTTTCCTAATTTAACTATTTAGTTAAAATAGGAAGTAAAGGATAATATTACAGTTAGTTCTTCTTGTAAATAAATTTCTTTTAAGATTTATCCACGAGATTTTTGTTTATATTTCTTAAGATAAAACCAAACAATTAGAAATCAATAATACCAAGCACATATTTATTAAAATAAAATTTTAAATATCAATATGTAACTGTAAACCGCTATTTTGTTGTATATATAAATACAATTGCATGTTATTAGTACATAGATATGGTCAACAGTATTAATAATGTAAAACAATTTTTATTAATAACTGAAGGTTTAAGAGAATGAAATCATGGAGAATTTGACGTAAATAATTAAGGGAATTGTGACTTGAGTAGTAATATAGTTTCGGTTACAGACAGAAAAAAAAACACAATCTCCATTATAATAAGATATTCTTGTCTATTTTTTCTAATTCTGTCTTTCTTCTGTGATTATAATTTTGTTGAATTGATTTTCTTTTTGTATTATAATTGTGGTAACTGTTGAAATATGCTATGATGTAAAGAACTTTGGGAGATTTTGGAAAAAAAACAACTCTCGGCACCAAATCTTAATGGATGGCTGGCATTGGGTGTTGGTATAAAATAACAAAAACATCGGCTTGGGTAACCAATACCCTTAAATGAGACCTTAATGAGATGTACATCATTAAGCGAACCCACCCATTGAATCTATATCTTAAACACTTGCTTGTTTCTCTCCGGAATATTAAAAAAAACACCCTTCAGGTGCTCATAAGCTTGGGACGCCAAATTTTAATCTAGAATATATAAAAAAACATTTCTGATGTCATTCCAATAAGGTTAGCGGTCTGAATATAAACATATATATATATATATATATATATATATATATATTATATATATATATATATAATTACTGAGTCAGACGATACTATTAGTTTCGCATTCTTTTTGACTTTTTTTTTTTAATAGTTTCGTCTGACTCAGTAGATTATCTTTATTACTTGGCTCTACTTAGGTATCGAATATGAATATATATATATATCTTATATACATATATATACATATAAATTGCGAGGTATATATATATATATATATATATATATATATATATATATATATATATATATATATATATATGGAAGGCATGGGCCGCTATAAATAGATTATCTTTCATATGGAGGTCCAATCTCACAGACAAGCTAAAGAGACAGTTCTTCCAGGTCGTTGTCGTGTCGGTGCTGCTGTATGGCTGCACCACCTAGACCCTAACTAAGCGACTAGAGAATAAACTAGATGGGAGCTGCACATAAATGCTGCGGGTGATCGTGAACAGCACCCTACGAGAAAGCAGCTGTACGGCCACCTACCACATATCACCTAAACCATCCGAGTAAGACGGACAAGACACGCGGGACACTGCTGGAGAAGCAAGGACGAACTCATAAGCGATGTCCTCCTGTGGAAGCCAGCACATGGACGGGCCAGTGTGGACCGACCAGCAAACACGTACGTTGATCAGCTCTGTGCGGATGCAGGATGCTGCATAGAGAACCTCCCGAGAATGATGAGCGATAGGGACGGATGGAGAGAGATTGTCATGGATATCCACGCTGAAAGCGCGACATGATGATGATGATGATATATATATATATATATATTATATATATATATATATGGGTGGAAATAAATTTTAACTACTAATGTAACCAGTCTTTAAGCCTTTATTCTTTACTAAATATATTGTTATGTATATAATTCTAGTATTATTGTATTATTAATTTTTTTTTTATTTTTTAGGGGGTACTCTGTATAACACTAGAGCTCATTTTCCGTGGATGTTTGAGTCACCTGATATAATTGTGAAGGATCTTTATTTCTTTCGTCAATCTGCCGCTCTTAACAAGGACTTATTTTAATAGGAGGTCTTATATTAAAATCATCCTGAAAAATAACATTAGGTCTTATATGCAGGTAGGTATTATTTTCGCCGAAACACGGTACTTTGAGGACCCCTCCTCCTCCTCCTCCTCCTCCTCTCCCTCTCCTTCTAAGTAGAAGAAAATGTCCTACCTGAGGAACACTGGCTAAATAAAGAAAAAAAAAATAAGCCATGCAAATCATTCGATGAATTTTTTTTTTTGGCTACATTTTTTGCTTTGTTTTTCGCGTCTGACAAAAAAGACGCCAGGCTAACAAAAGAAAGATGGCGACAGCCTTTGATTCTTCCCAATATCAACAGGTATTGTAAGATGACAGCAGTATAATAGGTGGACAGATTTACCGATGAGTATTACTTTCGGCTGTAATGCCACAAGGAAGTGTTTCACGGCTTCTCATGAAGGAAAATCGAATCATGTTTTAAGTTATAAAATTACTTTATATATACTAGAAAGAATATGCACCCTCTTGGAGTCAGTATTTTTGTTTGAATGTCATGAAATATATGAAATGAGAAAGACTAACGAAATTAATAAGAACGCATATAAAAAGATTTCAGTTATTTTAATTGGTTTCTATAATTATAAGACGGGCGTTCTTATTAAATTTCGTTAGTCTTTCTAATTTAATATATAAAGAAAAAACTAATGAGTCAGTTTATCTGACTCATTAGATTTTTCTTTATTATTTGCTCTACTTAGGTATTAAGCACTCTTTACTTATTAGCTTTAGTATATCCTAGCGTTGTATGAATATATATATATATATATATATATATATATATATATATATATATATATATATTAATTTTTTTTTTTTTGGCCAAGTATTGTATCAATCGATTATTTTTGGTTGGTACGATATCTGGGTCTTTTTTTTATCCAAAAATTTTTTCTCCCCAGGTGATGTTTGGTAGTATATTTTTTACAATCAAATATTTGCCGGTTTTTTTCTCACCCCGAGGGTTTACCAACAATTTGGTATATTTAATTTAATACATATGTATTCATGTGCTTTCTAAATTCTTAAATCTGTTTCTAAAGACACCATTGCTTTCCCAATCATTCGCAGGATTTCTAAATCCTACAGTGTCTTCTTAAATCATCAGAAAGATAATGTCTGACATAAGAAAATGTTATTTTCCTAAATGATAAGCTAGTATCTGACTATGACATTTTAATTAAAATCGATACAGATAAGCATTCACGATGCATCTACTGATATTGAATTATTTTATCGGTCACAAAGTTTTACATTAAAACTTAAATACTTACGCCCGGCAGGCGCATATTCTTGTTAGTATGATTAATACTACTAATCATAGTATAACTATTGCTAACTCATTCGACGAAAAGAACTGAATAACGATTCTAAGAGAAGAACATCCCACAGGTAAACAATTTTCTTCGCCATGGGGGAAATACTTTTTTTTTCAACCACTCTCATTTTCGTGTCAGTTCTAAAATTGTTGAGTATGTCAAATAACTTTTTGTTGTTGATGCCCATGTTAAATGGAAACAAATATTGAACAAAAATAGTCAAATTCTAATGCATTTGTATGTGAATGAAGTGTAAAGTGTAAAACAAAATGTAAATGGAGTTGATGTTTTTTTTCTTTTATATTGTATGATACAGTTTTTACTTTGTGTCGGATTTAAAATGGTAGACATGATTTATGTGTGCAAGGAAAATGTAATGTAACTCTTCAGAGATTAAGTGGAACATATGAAAAAGGAAATTCTATTAAGTTTCTTTTTTTTTTCTTTTTATTCGGTGGAATGCTGGACTTTGGAAATATTCAAAAGTTGGAAATGTAATCAGATGTAACATATTTTTACGCTGAATACCTGCATGTATTTAACCAACGCCATCCACACAAGCAGGATTCGACACAAGGTCAATTTTGACGTGGAGTTTAATAGGTTTAAATTCAGAGTTTTCCTTCCCCATACACCGGTTACCATACTTTTGTACAATTACGACTTTTAATTTTTTATTTCATTTTTTAAAATTTTCAAATTATTTACATTCTTTTTTTGTTATTTTTTAAATTTAAAAAAAAATTATTCTCAATTCTAATTTTTCATTTTTAAAATTTTTTAAAATTTTATTCTCAATTCTAATTTCAATTTTTTATTTTTTAAATTTTTTTTATTTTAATCTATGTGATGTTTAACAGGTTTAAATTCAGAGTTTTCCTCTTCGTTAGACCAGTTGCCATACTTTTGTGATGTTACGCGTACATCTGCAGAGAGGTAAGCTCCCACCCCCAATGAAACAATCTGTTTAACGTGGATCGCGGCGTAATAATTCAGGATGGAAACCTTGTGACTGAGCAGTTCTTGTCATTCAACACTCCATTTCAATCCTTATTTGGGCTAGTCGGGCGGGTGGATATACTCCTTTAAATCAATCGGCTAGTCACGTGAAGCCCTAGCACTTATCTGATTTTCCCGTATCATATATGTGCTAGAAGGCGGTGACTGAGGGTCTTACTGTCTTGGGTATGACGTTAAAGTGCATTTTGTGTTGAGTTGCTAATTCTGGAGCTCTGGGGAGTGTGGAGTACCACTTCAATGCCATTAATCCCAGGTACACTCTGACCTGGATTGGTAGTATATTTTAGGATCCGATATATGGCTTAAAAAGAAAAAAATGACTTTAAAACATATGAAAATATTTAGTAGCATTGGTCATTATTCGTCTGAATGATTTTAGATGAGGCTTGATGTGTATAATTATTATTTATCGGACTATTGTCTTCATCCTTATCGTGGTATGTAAAAACACAACATTCTGGTCGCTATATCAATTAAGTTGGATCATTGCTCTACTTGTATACACAGTGAATACCAGAAGAAGGCCGAATAATACAGCGGTCGAAACGTTGTGTTTTTACATACAACAATAAGATGAGGACAACAAACCGAAAAAATATAAACAATGTCCATGTGTCTTCGGAAATATTCGATGGAATTTGAACAAACAGCAACAGAATCAGTTTTGCAAATATCTTATAATAATGTAGTTTTGCAAATATCTTATTATAATGTAGATTATGTGACTGACTCTAACAAAAACTAAATCAATACAAACGTTAAAATTAACCTTAGTAATCCATGTTATATTCTCAATTATTATTAAATAACCATTATTAAATCTTAATTAACATTTATTTATGAACAATCTCTCTATTAATGTCTTGCTGGGAGAGATTTGCCTCAAAACAGCCCAAGTTATTGTGTTTAAATTCCTGTAATGTGTGTTATATTTATTTGTCTCATACCCCACCTGTATGGACTGGGCACAAGGCTCCGTTTTAACGTGGGCCCACCCACAAGCCGAAGCTAATGGGTGGGAGAGAACAAAAATTGCGTCGATCCCATCGGCATTCCCCCTCAAGGGGGGCGCCTCAGGCGCTGGGCAATAAACCCAGCCCTGTCCCCAAAGGGGGCAGGTATTGCCTGGAGGGATGGCCCTCTGGGATCGACGCTATTATTATAACCTAACCGGTCCAGCGGCCGAAGCTCGCTGTAATGTGTGTTATATATCATAAAGAAATAAATGTTTACATAGTATATGGTGTGAATAATTACCATACCGGTCAAATCAAAACCGTGTTTAATAAATGCTTACTTGATTTCTAATATTATTGCTTTATTCTCAAACGTATTAAAAGCTATCGTATGTATTATTTCATATTGAAATCAATTAGAATAAAGTAAAAGATTAGTGCGATCTTTTTTGTGTTCCTGTCTAATTTCATTAGTTTTTCAAATTCAATATAACATATAATTGTATTAAAACCTAATTACTTGTGTCCGGAATGAGCATATTGTTGATAGATTAATTTAAAAAATGCGATTTAAAATAAAATTAAAATAAGTGTAATCTTTTAATATGCATTCTTATTTAATTTCGTTAGTATTTTTAGACTAACGAAATTAAATAAGAATTTAATATATTTCAATTTCTCTGAATTTGTGAGATGAGGTTTGATAATTTGTATTATTTGAACACCTAGCATAGTGGATATAGGCGTTGAGTAATTACAGTTTTCAGTGACACTTATATCTGAGCTGCGGGTTCAAACCTGGTCAAGGATGACAGTAACATAGAATAATGATAAAGTTTTTAAATGCCATCCTTGGCCAGTTGAAAAGGGCTTAAAGAAAGTTATGTGTTATGGAATCCTTTGGTAAGCGTATAAGTCCTATCCTGCGAATTGGTAAAGGTCCCGTGTTTCAATCCTATGTCCGTAGTCAAAGAGTGTCAACGTAGTTATGGCCAGTATGGACAGTTTAAGTATTTTATCAGCAGCAGAGTACAGCCAGTGATTGGCCAAGAGTTTGATCACATGTTTCTTGCCGAGTCTATAAGTAGGAAAGGGTATCTAGCACACACCTTATATGTAAAAATGTTATGGAGGCGCGTGGTCTAATGGATAGAGTCGTAGGAAATGGACTCGTTAACATGAGTTCAATTCCTGTACGAAGCTGTTGGAATTTCACATGGCGCTAATACCCTTGGGAAAGCTATGAATCCAGTTCTCCCTCCAGCAGGGCAGACTGGACTCTTTAACCATGGCTAGGTAACCAGTCTAAAAGAAGGAAGACTCTGAATTCAAACCTGTTAAACTCCGCTTAAGAAATTGACCTTGTGTCACATCCTGCTCGTGCGGAGGGGTTGGTAAATATATATATGTAAAAATGCTCAACACACAGCTTGACACTTGTACCCAGCTATGTTTAGCGGAATGAGAACAGTATACCCCCATGTATTTGATAAAGCGTTGGGTTCAGAGTTCCGCGAGGGCTCCCAATTACGACAAGAAGGTTCCCGAGTCCGACAAGAAATACCTGAAGAAGGCCGGAGGACACATCGGCCGAAACGTTGTACAGATAACAATAAAGCCGAGGACAGTAGTCCGAATAATACAAATAATACATAATATATTTCATTACATTCAAACTTAATATTTACGCACAGAGAGCGAATATTCTTGCTTGTAATGTTAAGTAAGAGTCGAACTTACAGTGCGTATCTCTGAAGACCGGCGCATCATAGGAGTGAATAAATCCTACTCTAAGATACATTTTCGAACAAGATGCGCCGGAGGGAGCATATTTTGCTAGTTTATTTTTTTTAAAAACGCGATTTAAAATTTGATTAAAATAAGTGTAATATTTTAATATGTATTCTTATTTAATTTCGTTAGTCTTTCTAATTTAATATATTTCATTACATTTAAACTTAATATTTACGCACGGAGGGCAAATATTATTGCTAGTTATGTAAAGAGTCGAACTTACAGTGAGAGTCTCTGAAGACCGGCTCAAACATTTGAGCCAGCAAAACCTACTTGTCAGACACATTTTCAAACAAGATGCGCCTCTCTGTTACTGAGAGCGAACCGTGAATTCGTTGATCGTTTTCAATACCGTTTTCTCACACGCAGTTCGATCAAGGAGTGAAAGAGGAAATTGAACAACAAAGAATCTTTCTAGCTTCGAGTGGACTTTTTCATTGTTCGCTCTCAGACCTATGGAACAATGATCAATACAAGCGTCTCGCCGTAAGCGTTGTGTGGGGTTAGAAAGGTCCTGTCGAAAGAGTAATGGAAGGATGGTTCTGAGTAGTGGACTATGGGATTGAATGGTTTGTTACGAGGCAATGGGTGTCTGAACCTTGCTGTAGCGTGTATTGTTGTGTATAGCGCTGGAGTTGTTGGAAGAATACCAGGTTTACAAGTATGGTAAGTGACAAACGAGAGGAAAAGTTATTCAGGAAAGAAAAATAGGATGAAAAGAAACAGAAAAAAAGAAACATGTATAAGAAAGTAAAAGCGAAAGTGAAAGTAGACGATAAGAATTAGAAAAACGTTCAAATCGTTTGAAAAGGAAAGTAGAAAATGTCTGAGTTATGACAGAGAAATAACATGAAAAGACAACGATAAGAGAAAAGTAAAGTTAAATAACTATTATATATATATATATATATATATATATATATATATATATATATATATATATGAGGAAAAATGAGTAAAGTAAAGAAATGTAGATGGATAAAAATAAGTTTTATCGATATCACTTTTAATCGATATCCCTTACACATGTGTTTCGGTCTGTTTATCAAAATGTATACGGATTTACGTTATTATTATTATTAAAATAATCAGATGGAGTTGAAATGATGATGATAATGATAATAGGAAAAATGCATAAAATGTTCCGCACACAGATTTTGCCGACCTTCATCAGAGTAGAATTTTTATTTTTGGAATACACAGACCGAAACACATGTATAAGTGATATCGATTAAAAGTGATATCGATAAATTTCATTTTTATCCATCTACATTTCTTTTCTTTACTCATTTTTTCCTCATATTGCCGGATTCATTTCCCATTTCTTACACACACACACACACACACACACACACACATATATATAATATATATATATATATATAGATAGATAGATATATATAAGTTGCGTCATAAAAGTATCGAGATTTAAGCTGTATTTACCAAGATAGAAATGAACAATGAATGGAACGTTACTTTTTTTTAGAATACAAGGTACATTATGAAAGTGCTGAGTTTGAACCTGTATTTCCCAAGATAGAAATGAGCAATAAATGTAACGTTATTTGTTTTTCAGAATACAAGGTGTGTCAAAAATGTGCAAAAAATTTCGATAGTTTTTTGACACACCTTGTATATATATATATATATATATATATATATATATATATATACATGCATATATATATATATATATATATACGTGTATATATATATATATATTTATAGATATATGCATGTATAAATATGTATATATATATATGCATTATATTTTTATATATTAGTTTATTTCTCTTTGCTTACAATTGTTTGTGGTTTTTTTTTGTTTTTGTTTTTTTTGTTCGCGTGATCAGTATAAGATAGAATTATCATATTGTCTGGTGTAATATGATATCGGAAATGTTGTGGAAAAGACTATTAAAAGCCAGACAGGTGAATATCATATATTACATTATATAACATATACACAGCAATATATATATATATATATATATATATATATATATATATATATATATACATATATATATAATCTGTTTTCAAAAAAGTATCGAGATTTTTTGTAAATTTTGACTTACCTTGTATTCTGAAAAAAATAACGTTGCGTTAATTCTTCATTTCTATCTTGGTAGATACAGCTTTAAACTTTGTATATTTTGTATTCATGAAAAAATTTCCATTCATTCATCATTTCTATAATGGAAAATATAGAATACCAAGTTTAAAGTTGTATTTACCAAGATATAAATGCAGAATGAATGATCTTTTTTCAGAATACAAGGTCTGTCAAAAAGTATTAAAAAAACTCGATACTTTTTGTCACACCTTGTATATACATATATATAAATATATATATATATATATATATATATATATATATATATATATGTGTGTGTGTGTGTGTGTGTGTGTGTGTGTGTGTGTGTGTGTAACACTTCGTTTTCATTTGAATGCCACGTGTACGTAAGTAAACTTGGCGGAGTGGCCTTTTTCGGGAAATAGTCGTACACCAAGTCTATCCCCTTTTTCGCCAGTGATAGACCAAGGAGATTATTTTTGTTGAGGTAGAGCGCCACACCTACCGTTAGCACTCCAGATTACCCAAACTGTACTACTCATGCACAGAGTTGGTGGGAACCAGTACTGACACTCTGGATTTATGTCACTTAAAATTTCCATAATTGTCTGACTCATAACTTCAATATAGCATGGTGCACTCTTTTTAACAGAAGCTTCCTTATTTCTAGCTCTTCTATCCCTATATATATATATATATATATATATATATATATATATATATATATATGTATCTGTGTGTGTGTGTGCGTGTGTGTGTGTGTGTGTCAAAAAGTATTGCGACTGAAGCTGTAATTATCAAGATAGGAATGAACAGTACATGTAACGTTAATTTTTTTTTTAGAATATAACTTTTGCCAAAAAGTACAGATTTTAAAGCTGGATTTACCAATAAAGGAATGAACAACAACTTTAACTTTAATTCTTTTTCAGAATACAAGGTGTCTCAAAAAGTACCGAAAATCTCGATACTTTTTGCCACAACTTATATATATATATATATATATATATATATATATATATATATATATATATATATATATATATATATATATATATATATAAGGGGAAATAGATATAAGTCTGACTGTATGTAAGTGTAGAAATATAAAAAAGTAACTATTCACAGAACATATTTACTTAAAATGAATAAATGGTTATGTCTATGTATGAGCGTTTCTGTTTTTATATATCAACCATCATCAAATAAACATGAAGCGATGCAATGAAGCACCTTGAATAATCTTTCTTCTAATTCATTGATATTTCCCTGGAGTTAATATATTTAATAATATAAAATACCTAAACACTCCAAAGTAGGCTGAACTATTTATTTATTTATAAATTAACAAATTGTCCGAATATTTTGTTTTCTGTATATTACTATACACACAGACACAGACACAGACACAGACCCCACACACACACACACACACATATATATATATATATATATATATATATATATATATATATTATATATACTAGCAAATATATGCACCCTTCGGGTGCAAGTATTAAGGTTTTGATGTAAATAAAATATTGTATCAAATTAGAAACTATTTAGAAGATGATAAGCTGAGGGGGTATAATCGAAAAATAGAACATCTTTAAATCTAACTATTCCATCATTTTCCATCACTCCCGTCTTTCATTTTTTCTAATTTATCTATTTAGTTAGATTATGAAGTATTAACAAAATTACAGTTCTTTTGTCTTGTTTATGGATTCCTTTTAAGATTTATCCCCGATTTTTGCTCAGATACGTTTAGAGAAAACCAAACAATTAGAAATCAATAATATCAAGCATATATTTATTAAAATCAAATTTTCAATATTAATATGCAAATGAGCCCTCTCGTTCACACTGTAAACTGCTATTTTGTTGAATATATAAATATACTTGCATGTTATTAGTATGTAGATTAATCTAACAGTATTAAGAAGGTATAACAATTTTATCAATAATTGAGGTTTAAATAAAAATAAATTCATGGTGAATATGACGTCAATAACTAAGGGAATTGTGACTTGAGTAGTGATTTAGTTTCGGTTACAGAGAGACAAACACGCACTCTCCATTATAATAAGATATATATATATATCCGAGTAAGAATTACCATGAAAAATCTTCTCGGTGTTTTTTTTAATTTCTATATCTGATTCATTTCTTTTAATTGACACTACAATTAGATATTGAGCAATTTCCAATATTTATTATCCCAACTAAGTCGGGTTATCTTTACTTTTCGGCATATATGAATTAATATAGCGAAGATATAAACTCAATGCCGCTTGGTAACTCGGTTTTGTGCCTATGCGATTTTTCATGATATTGAAAACACATTACTTGTAAATATAGCAAACAATATATATATATATATATATATATATATATATATATATATATATATATATATATCTTATTATAATGGAGATTGTGTGTGTTTCTGTCTGTAACCGAAACTATATTACTACTCAATTCACAGTTCCCTTAGTTATTTACATCACATTCTCCATGATTTTATTTTTTTATTTAAACCTCAATGAATAATAAAATTGTTTTACATTATTAAGACTGTTGACCTTATCTACATACTAATAATACGCAATTGTATTTATATATACAACAAAATAGTGGTTTACAGTGTGAATGGGAAGACTAATTTGCATATTGATCTGGTTTTATCTTATTGAATATGAGCAAAAATCTCTGGGATAAATCTTAAAAGAAATTCATTAAGAAAAAGAAATAACTGTAATATTATCCTTTACTTCCTATTTTAAGTAAAGAGTTAAATTAGGAAAATTTACCGATGACAGACAGGAGTAATAGAAAATGATGGAAGAGTTAGTTGCAAAGCTGTTCTATTTTTCGATAATGCCCCCTCTGTTCTAAATCGTTTATCTGCATTCTTATTTAGTTTTATTAGCCTTTCTAATTTAACATGATATTTTATTATATTAAAACTTAAAAACTTGCACCCGGAGGGTGCATAAATTTGCTAGTATATATAATGGACTCTCCCGTCGATTTTCGACGTATAAGGGTTTATAAACACAATGAACACCCACACAGTGATTTGTTTATAGTGGTGAAGGCTTGTGTTAGACCATCCACACTTTTTGGCACAGTCGATAGAAAAGAATTGGTGCATCAAGGGTTGCCAAAACACAATCAACGACGACCTCAGGAATTTTGAATTCAGAGTTATCCCTCTCCTAGACTGGTTACCTACCCAAGGCTGAAGAGCCCAGTCAGCGCTACTATTTAACCCATAGCTGGAGGGGGAATATATGGATTCATACCTTTCCCAAGGGTATTAGCGCTATGTGAAATGCCAACAGCTTCGTCTAGGAATTGATATATATATATATATATATATATATATATATATATATATTATATTATTATTATTATTATTATTATTATTATTAATATCATTATGTATATTTTGAAGGCAATTGCAATGCATATAAATTAAAATAAAATAGTGTCCAATGTCTAATCAATTTCAAAGTATCTACATCTTCAGAGACTTTTTTTGAAATGGACACGGTATTGGGTGTGTGCTTTTGTTTTGGACGTTATAAACACGCGTCACGTGGGTTGTTAGAAGTACAATCAGACCCCTCTACATTAGAATTAAAGAACATATCCACACACGAGCATCCTCATTACATAAACATTTAATCAAATGCAAAAATAAGGACAATAATTTGTCCATTAAAATAGAAAATACGCGCAATGTTGGTCATCTCAGAATTAGAGAAGGTTTATTAATAGCTAAGTTACACCCTCGCATAAATTTTCAAAATAAGTGTGCTTTTGTATTTCTTATTTAGGGTAGCATGGAATTGAACTCCATCGCGTTTAGTTACTGACGAACTTACTATGCATTTTGAGAACTTCGTTGATTTTATTTCTACGCTGCGTTAACTTAGATATATATACTATCAAAGATATATAATATATATATATATATATATATATATATATATATATATATATTATATATATCGTAGCCATTTATATATCATTATATATCAATACTCGGGTTGCTTAATTGTACGGTCGTTATCATCTTGCAACACCATGTTAAAAAAATAGACATTTCAAATCATCCAAAAGGTAAATCCTGATTATCTGGTGTTTCTTATCCATCGAACTTTTATTTCTTATGGGTGTCGTCACCTCAGCTAAATAATTGAACATTCCGTTTTATTATAAAGAAAAAAGCGCAGAAAAAAGACAAGCTACCCAGAAAAAATATAACAGAAAAAAAGAGAGTAGGGAAAATAGTGAGAGAGCATGCGGAGGCGGTAAAGGTAATCTTTTCAATCATATATAATTTTAAAATGAACGAAGGAAAGAAAAAACATAAAAAAGAGTCAGAGAGAGTTAAATCAAGATCTATATACATTTTACATATTGAACTATTTCACAATAGCTCTTAAGTAAACATATCAATTAGAAAATTAGAAATTAAAACAAAACATTAAAATTAGTAAAAAAAAATAGGCCTCTCAAGTCTGTAATAATCAATGGTTAACTTACCCTTCAAGTCTGTAATAATTAAGGGTTAACTTACCCCTCAAGTCTGTAATAATTAAGGGTTAACTTACCCCTCATGTCTGTAATAATTAAGGGGTAAATTACCCCTCTAAAGCTTGTAATCTCTTCTGAATAAACATTTTTTTATTGTCCGCATACACCGCTTAAATAGACTGTGCCGTGCATTTGATTGGTTGTTAGTACTAGCCAATCGGATGCTCGTGAAACAGCATCTCGTCCATAAACAATAAAAAGCAAAACGTCTGTTAGCGTCTAAAGGTGGTGGGTGGGTCAGAGTTTGATAATCTCTGATAGGGTCCGCCTGCCGAGGAAAGTATGATGTTGAAAAACCCGAAACGTCCCAGTGACCCATGCATACAGCATCATTGACGACACCTCCCGGCACACCAAATGTCGGAGCGTATATTTAAAGTTAATAATTAATTATCATACTGTGGTATATCCACAGGTTTTGCTAGTAGATGTATAAATGCTGTTTTCTTTTGCTCGATCTCGGGCATTTCAAGAAAGAAAAATTAAGAATTTTCAACGCTTTAATATTTATGTTCAAAAGTTATAGAATTTTTTCAACAATATTTAACTGTATATTTCATGTCGTATCGGTGCTGTCATTTCTCTTACAAATATTAAATATACTTACGCAATGATAGATAGCTAAATTGAGATATATTGTAAGAGAGAAAAAAAAAACAGATACTTATTATAAAAAAGAAAAGACGGGTAAATAAATATATAAGTAAAGAATACACACAGCGAGAAATCTAAAGGGAAATAACATAAAACTGAAACGTTATGTAAGTTCAAAGACAGTTGTAAATTGAAAATATGTTTTTAAGAAACCAAGTTATGAATAAAGTTAAAATTTTCAAAAAATAAAAAATAAAAGAATGAAAATAATTTGTTTTCAGATATAAAGAATTCATAAAAAGAAAAAAAAGAAGTATAGTGAATTTCGAAAATATAAAGTAAAGATGCGTTAAGTAAGGAATGGTTTAAAATCATTTCAAGACGTCTAGCGATGTTTTTGAGAATTTATATGGATTAAATGGAGGCGTGGTGTAATGGTTAGAGTCGTAGGAAATAGACACGTCAATCCGAGTTCAATTCCTGGATGAAGTTGTTTGCTTTTCACATGGCGCTAATACCCCGGGAAAGGTATGCACCCAATTTTCCCTCCAACTATGGGTAAATAGCAGAGCAGACAGCGCTTTTTGAACATGGCTATGTAACCAGTCTAGGTGAAGGAAAACTCTGAATTCAAACTTATTATACATCGCTTAAGAAATTGACTGCGTGTAGCATCCTGCTCGTGCTCAGGGGTTGGTAAACATATATGTATACATGAATTACCAGTCAAAATAAGTACGTGGAGTCGTATGAAATTGATTTGTTGACCCGAGTTCAAATCCTGCACTAGCTGTTTGAATTTCACGTTGCGCTAATACCATTGTGAACGGTATGAATCCACCTACTCTCCTTCCAGCTGTGAGTAAATAATAGGGCTGACCGGGCTCTTTAACCATGGCTAGGAAACAAGTCGGGAAGAAGGAAAACTCTGAACTCAATACCTGTTAAACTCCGTTTAATATTTCTGTGTTTTTTTTTAGATGAGGCTTGATAATTAGTATTATTTGGATTATTCGGACTGTTGTCCTCATCTTTATAGTTATCTGTACAATGTTTTTGTCGATGTGTCCTCCGGTCTTCTTCAGGTATTTCCTATCGGACTGGGCAGCCTTCTTGAACTCGGGAACCTTCTGTTTGAACTCGGGAACGTTCCGTTTAATAAATTGACGTTGTGTCGCATCTTGCTTGTGTGGAGGGGTTGATAAATATAGACATGGATTACCAGTTATATAGAAATCAGATCGCACTGACAAGTTAAAGCGACAATCTTTTTCAAGTCGTAGTTGTATCAGTGCTACTGTATGGCTGCACCATTTTGACCATAACGAAGAACATAGAGAATAAGCAAGATGGTAGCTGCATAAGAATGATATGTGCGATCTTAAATACATCATTGAAATAACACACACAGGGAAGCAGCTCTACGACCACCTGTCCCCATCCTAATGAGATATGCCGGACACTGCTGGAGAAGCAAATATGAACTCCTGTGACGTTCTGTGGAAACAAGCACATAGACACGGCAGTGCGGGCCGTCAAACAAAGTTTGACATTGACCAGCACTGTGCGGATACTGGATGCTGCGCTGAGGAAAACCCGAGGGCAATAAATGATAGGGACGGTTGGTGAGAGATTTTATGGATATCCCTGCTACTAGCGTGACATGATGATAATGATGATAATAACGATGATACTGACTTGGACAATAACAAAGTGGAGTACATCTGAAATATTTCCAGATATTGACGCCATCTTTGAAATACACGTCTGCCGTCTTACGAACTCGACCCGACGGCCAGAGTACATTGTCTAATGTCGAAAACAAAGTTACTACACAAGAGGTTGTTGAGCGAAAGTAGTTACAAGTGTGTTGGGTACATTCTTTCACTTATTACAGATAATCAGAAATGCTTTTGCTACGAGGAGAACAAGGATGAAGCATTCGAGTATGTTGGATAACTTGTTCAATTTCTGTCATTCCTGTCTCATATTCATACGTCTATCTATCTATCTATCTATCTATCTATCTATATCAACATCTCTCTCTCTCTCTCTCTCTATATATATATATATATATATATATTATATATATATATATATATATATATATATATATGTTTATATATCTTTGTTTGCTCCTATGTGCCAATGTATCATGATTTATGTCGATCTCAGTTTTCGATTTTTTCTGCCTATCTTTGATCTTTTCCTGCATTCATCTCTATCTACTTCTTCCTCTCATGTCATCTTTCTCTCTCTCTGTCTCTGTCTCTGTCTCTGTCTCTGTCTCTTTCTCTCTCTCACTATATATATATAATATGCGTGTGTGTGTGTGTGTGTGTGTGAGAGAGAGAGAGAGAGAGAGAGAGAGATAGAGAGAGAGAGAGAGAGAGAGAAGAGAGTGCATGTCAACTATCTTTGGTAGATTTCACACCGAAGACATTTTGTTTAAAATTAAAACATTCTAAAAACATTATTTTAAACTCATGTTTTTTTTTCTATTTAAACTATAGATGCAACCTTAATAGGCAATACCTCTCCGTGTCAGAGTTGACCTCGGAGTAATCGCGAGGTAGGATTATTATACACTCTCGAAACATCCAGAATTGAAACTTCACCACTTATTGCACTAATGTCATACCCAGGACACTGAGTCACTAAGATCTTCTAGCACATATATGATAAAAAGATTGGGGATTTTCCTTAAGGACAATAGGGTCGGGACTATCATATAGGTGATAGTGCTTAACGTGACTATCGATATGGGGCCTCTCTGACCGCTCATCTTGCCTAAGTAAGGGCTAAAGTGAAGTGTTGCATGTCATGGACTTTACAGCCAAAAGGTTTCTTAAGCATCATGGTTCATCAGCGACGGCCAACAGGTAGCTATATTGGGGGGATTTTACCCCTCTGCAGAGATGCAGCCAGTGTATTCTGCAGCAACTTTTCCTGACATCCAATAATAGGTTAATGGTGTAACTGATATATCACAACATAAAAATCGTTAACAATAAGGTTTATTACCTTTCAACAGGAAAATATCACGAGAGTAGGAATAGCAAGAAAGCTATATGGCTGTAACGTAGGAACGTAGGAAGCGCATGGTGTAATGGTTAAAGTCATAGGAAATGGACTCGTCGCCCGGAGTTCAATTCCTGGACGTGGTAATTGCATTTCACTTAGCGCTAATACACTTGGGAAAGGTATGAATCCTACTCTCCCTCCAGCTATGGGTAAATAGTATGGCAGACTGGGTTCTTTAACCTTGGTTATGCAACCAGTCTAGGAGAAGGAAAACTCTGAATTCAAACCTGTTAAACTCCGCTTAAGAAATTGACCTTGTGTCGCATCCTGCTCGTGCGGAGGGGTTGGTAAATATATATATGGCTGTAACGGCTAATCTGTTGTCAGCAAGACTAGCTACTCAGTACCTCGTGTAGTCAGTATCGTGTTATTTATGCTTTGTTCTTCGGACGAGTCCAGTTTCTTCTCAGGAAGTATTCTGCCTCACAACAGATAATTATGTGATCGTTTCTTACTGCTGGTACCGCGTAACTCAGTACAATGTGTGGCATTTTACTTGGAGAGAAAATCGGCAATACTATGTGAACCCCACCATTACCAAGGAGGGAAATTGAGATGTAACCCCGATAATCTAATCATGATAGAATTTTGATCTCCTTTCTTTCATGTTTTTCCTAAATTTCTTCCTTCCTGAAACAATAGATTCTAAAAAAATCTCCTTCCTGCCAAAACTCATACCCGTCTTTGAAATGAGAGCATGGTGATGTTTTTTTACAATTCATCTTCAAAGAAAAAACACTTAATGAATTGTACTAAATCCAGGAAGCTTAACTAATGAGAAATATCCTCTGACTTTCTTCTTCTTATTCTTCTTCTTCTTCTTCTTCTTCTTCTTCTTCTTCTTCTTCTTCAATCCGGTTCTCTGATGATTGGGATCTTTTCTTATAAAATGTATCTTATATTTTAACTACGAGGGTGACTCATGCAATTTTGTTTACGACAGGTATAATTACCAGCATGGGAACATGTATCATACATCAAATTGAAGCTGATCCTCTGTGGACCACAACCGTACTCATCCACATTGTCACCGTTCCTTTCAATAGCAATTTTCCATCTTCAAATAAGAGAATGTATCCATGCACCGTAAAATTATGTTGACTGTTCTTTTCTTTGAGCCACTTCTCTACCGATTTAAAATCCGACAGTATAAAAAAAATACCGGGTTCATAGTTTGTAATAACACAATACAAATTTTTGCCTGGAAAATATATATATAAAAATTCAGAATTCTCCTGATGATCCGTAAGGAGAAACCTAGGTAGATATTCTTTAACTCGTTAGGTTTACTTTATATATATATATTATATATATATATATATATATATATATATGGTAAAGTAAGGAATGAAAGAACAAAATTCAGACAAAAATGTGTAGTATATTTCGCTGGAACGTTAAATTCAGCTTCCTTAGTTTTAACGTTCCAGCAAAATATACTACACATTTTTGCCTGAGTTTTGTTCTTTAATTCCTTATTCTACCTAATTCTGTCGGATTCATTCCAATCCCACTTTCCTTATATATATATATATATATATATATATATATATATATATATAGTGAAGATGAATATGACGAAAGTTCCTTTGAGCACAAGAGGATCGCCACACCATTCCGTTTGAGTATGATATAATATTTATATCACTAAAGCAAGTAGGATTATTCCCACTAAAATTGAAAGCCTTAGAATCGGATCCATTTTTGCCATCATCACAGGTATAAATAAAGTAAGAATTTCTTAATCAGATACTCCCGGTTCCAACAAAGCCGGAGCCCCAATACTCGCGATCCCAACCACGTCACCTCGACAGTCCAAACAGCTAACACACTGGCCAAGCTCATACTAGGCCAATCATCTCTGCTTTACCGACCAAAACTTGCTTTTTCAGCAGACAGCTTGGAGCCGACTTTTGATCGTAAGAACTTAAATCTTCTCTTACAGAAATTACCGCTTATTATATATATTCATATACAAGAACATATACGTACACACACACAGAGACACACATACACACACACACACACACACACATATATATATATATATATATATATATATATATATATATATTATATATTTATACCGACCCCTCCGCACGAGCAGGATGTGACACAGATCAATTTCTTAAGCGAAAGTTTTCCTTTTCTAGACTGGTTACCTACCCATGTTTGAAAAGCCCTGTCTTCCCCACTATGTACCCATTGCTGGATGGAGAGTAGTTAGATACATACCATTCCCAAGGTAATTAGCGCTATGTGAAATGCAAAGAGCTTGTCCATGATTTGAACTAGGGTAGACGAGTCTATTTCCTGTGACTCTATCCATTGCACCACGCACCAATACACATATACACAAAATACATTTACCATTCATTCCTAGTATTGATTAGTATTATTTGTTTCATGTGTTATAGGAAAAAATAGAGATATTTAATTTCTCTGAATGTTTGAGATGAGGCTTGAAGATGAGTATTATCTGCGTTATTCGGACTATTGTCCCCATCTTCATTGTTATTTGTACAACGTTTCGGCCGATATGCCCTCCGGCCTTCTTCAGGTATTTCTTGTCGGACTCTGGACCTCGGACTCGGGACCTTCTCGGACTCGGGAACCTTCTTTTCGAACTCGGGAACTTTCTTGTCGTAATCGGGAGCCATCACGGAACTTTGAACCTAACTCTTTATTTATTCCACGGGGGTATCCTGTTCTCATTCCGCTAACTCATTCCGAGTTCGAAAAGAAGGTTCCCGAGTCCGAGAAGGTTCCCGAGTCCGACAAGAAATACCTGAAGAAGGCCGAAGGGCATATCGGCGAAACGTTGTACAGATAACAATGAAGATGGGGACAATAGTCCGAATAACGCTTATAATTCTAGAGATATTTAACCTTATAACTTTTTGTTCTGTAGCGATTGTCTGCCCCTGCTAGTATCTATTTAGGATCTTCTCTTGCCGACCATGTTTTAGCCAGTAGGTGGCTAGGATTATTTAAGTGGCAGCCCGAGAAAAGTCTCTCTCTTTCCCTCCGTTCAGCAACTACTTAGCATGGGCTAAACCGTGGTGTCAGTGTCCATTAAGTGTGTGTGGGGGGGGGCTTTCCCCAACCAGCAGTAAATGACATTCCTTCGTGAATTCTTTATCACTTCTTTGGGACTTAATCCTATCTTTTTTCTGTATCAATGAATCGTATTATATCTTGTCATGTATATATGTTCTTTTCCATGTGCCAGACAATAAAAGTCAGCATTTTTTATTATATATATTTACCAACCCCTCTCGCACGAGCAGGATGCACAAGTTAATTTCTTAAGCGTAGTTTAACAGGTTTGAATTCAGAGTTTTTCTTCTCCTAGACCGGTTGTCTAACCAAGGTTAAAGAGCCCAGTCTGCCCTACTATTTACCCATAGCTGGAGGGAGAGTAGTATTCATACCTTTCCCCAAGTGTATTAGCGCAAAGTGAAATGCAATTACCACGTCCAGGATTTGAACCGGGGACGAGTCCATTTATCATGACTTTAACCATTAACCACGCGATTCCTATTTGTTATTATAAGCCTTATTTCTTTGTCGGTTTAATTTATATACATATGTACCTACGAAGCTCACCTCAATTCTTATAGTTCTAAAGGCCTTAAATGTTGTCATTTTTTCAAACTTTTGTGTATTCACCATTATAATCGACCACGTATTACAGGATATCTTACAAGTAACAAGAACAGGTCATTTTACTTATGTTCATTAGATTAGAGATTATAGTTCATGATGATAATGATGATAATAACGATGATACTGACTTGGACAATAACAAAGTCGAGTACATCTGAAATATTTCCAGATATTGACGCCATCTTTGAAATACACGTCTGCCGTCTTACGAACTCGACCCGACGGCCAGAGTACATTGTCTAATGTCGAAAACAAAGTTACTACACAAGAGGTTGTTGAGCGAAAGTAGTTACAAGTGTGTTGGGTACATTCTTTCACTTATTACAGATAATCAGAAATGCTTTTGCTACGAGGAGAACAAGGATGAAGCATTCGAGTATGTTGGATAACTTGTTCAATTTCTGTCATTCTTGTCTTTTTTCGTACATCTATGTATCTATCAATCTATCTATCTATATATATATATATATATATATATATATATATATATATATATATATATATATATATATATGAGGTAAGGTAAAAGGATAGTGGACAAAAAATAATAACTCAAACAAGTCTTCGAGTGGGAATATTTCGATCATAGGATAAGATCATCTTCAGCCCAATGACTCTTATTTAAAGCAAAAATACGTACATGTGTGTAATTTGAGGGAGGGGAGAAGGTTGAGGGGAAAAGGACTAAGGAAATGAGTGAAGTGTAGGTAAGAGTATAGGGAGGGAGCTATGTGCTAGATGGGACATAGGGTTGGTGGAATGCAGAGGTATAGGATCTAGTAGTAGAGTGTTTGATGCCAGGGAATATAAAGAGGATGGGAGAGTTAAGTGACATACGGTCACTGGGTCAATGGGTCAGTTATGTGGCGGAGTAGGGGGAAGAATTCTGATGTCTTGTGTCGAGGAGGAGAAACGAAATGAAGCAGGTTAGGTAGTGAGTGTGTGTATATATATATAAATGTATATCAATAAAGGAAGGAAGAACTCAATACAGTAATCCCATAATAAATTTATAACTGTATATATATATATATATATATATATATATATATATATATATATATATATATATATATATATATATATATATATATATATATATATTGTATATATAATAAAATTATATATATATATATATATATATATATATATATATATATATATATATATATATATATATATACAGTGATCTTACTAGTTAACTTCTGTTTATTGACTTGTTGCTTACTGCGTCTACTTTTTCGTCCAACTTGTCTGACCACTATTTTGTCTGGGCTGATGTAGGAGCTTACCATTTAAGGAATTTTGGTGGAGTTCATTTTCTTGTTTTCTTTATACTGGGCTTGACTGGTCACTGACTTAACATTCAATTAAAAACAATACTTGTTGTTCTTATAATAAAGTTTTATTTTCTTAGCCCATGCTGATTTCGCCGCGGGTGAGATGGACCCCGTGAGCTGACAATCACGTCTGCACTCCTTCGAAATCGGGTCGCATCTGCTTAGCTAAAGTTATTTTTATGGCACCCGGTCGCGTTACTATAAGTTGTCAAAGGTTATTAACCGCCACAAGTGTCGGTAATTTTCCATAGGACTCCATGATTTCAAGTTAACGGCCCTAATTCAAATTTCTAGCTACAGGTACGTTCACAATTCATGACTGCTCATAAATTATAACACAAGATCAAAACAAACTTAGCCAAGTGTTATTCGTAGAAACGCACAACCACTGCTGGCATATCACCAACATCCACTCGTGACATTGTTAGACAACACACGAAAACAGAATGAATTACGTTTGAAGACTGCTGACTCTTATCCATCGCTGGAAAAAAAATACATCGCCAGTGGAAAAAATAATTCTCACCATATATAACGCATAATCGCCTCATATTTCCCATTCATTACATTTTTACCCTTTTCAAATGTTTTGCGCATGCGCAGAAAATAATGTAATTAAGACCCACAACCTCAAAGTCCTTCAATCTAGAATAATAATGATAAAAAAGAAATAGTTGGCTTTTGTAGAATCGCAACGTTTACATGCCAGAGTGAAGACAATCGCTCTGAATCACAGTGAACAATAATTCATTTTATGTAATTTTATGCTATCTCCTTTGATAAAAATTCACCATAAGCATTGGGCAAAGCGCGCCATTCTTTCTCTTACATACCTTTGTATTCTCCTTTCATCATTCTTTCGTTGTTTTTATTTTTTGGGTTTTTGTTGATTTAAATCTTTTTTTCTTTTTTTTTTTAAATATCTTCATTCTATTTTCTTTATTAGATTCCTGTCATTCCTGTCTATTATTTCTACATTAGGTATGAGTAAAAATACAATAGAATCAAATCCCGGCCGGAAGAGATGGATGGGGAGAAATAACAGGCTCGGGCTTATAACCGGCAAAACATAATCGCAAGATGAAGAAAGAGAAAACTATCTATATTTTCTGTGTCACTCTAACCTTCACATATTTCTCAATTCCAGAAGTTTTAGAGTACTTTTATTCCCTAGTAGATCGATGAATCTTTAAATCGTTGCCTTTAAATCTTTGCCTACCTTAAACCACTCACATCAGCCCTCTCACATCTGCAAGCCTAACGTCAGCCGTTGGCTACGGCTTTTCGCACCGGTCACTTGTTCACGCTGAAAAATCCACGACGTGAACACCTGCGACGTCCTTTGTTTTATCTGTCAACCAGCCCTGAGACTGGTACTTGGTCCTTTTGTAATAGCAAGCCATCTGAATGGAATAAATTATACAGCCGTGGGGTTAATTTGGTAGACAAAATGTCATATGTGGATGAAATTCCTTGGATAATATCTGGGTTTTATTTTTCTAATCGTTGCAATAGATTTGTTAAAGTATCTAAATAACCATCACGTCAATTTAATAAACCAGATTGTGGCAGAAATACATCCTATATTTTAAGGTGCCACTTTTGTACATATTCACTAACCCCTCCGCAAACGTAGGATGTGACACAATGCCAATTCTTAAGAGGACTTTAACAAGTTTGAATTCAGAGCTTTCCTTTCCCTAGATCGGTAGCTATACTATACAAATCCTAGACGAAACTGTTTGCAACTCACATAGCGCTAATACCCTTTGAAAATGTATGAATACTACTCTCCCTCCAGCTATGGATAAAATAGTAAGGCAGACTAGGCCCTTTAACCTTGGTTAGGCAACCTGTCTAGGAGAAGGAAAACTCTGAATTCAAACCTGTTAAACTCCGCTTAAGAAATTGACCTTGTGTCACATCCTGCTCGTGCGGAGGGTTTGGTAAATATATATACTATAAAGAGCCCAGCCAGTTCTATATCAAACCTCTATACACTAAAAATACCAGTTAATCAATGCTTAGACTTAAAAGAAAAGAAACAAAATTGCAAATACACCTCCTCCTACCTGTCAATGAAATCACAGAATCCTGCAAGCTAATTACTAATTAGGTAGGGACAACATTTCTTTAAACATTTATTAAAAAAGAATTATGAATTGTCACTTAAAAGAGCCTAAACTTACGGAAGAAAATGTGTCTATGAATTTATCAATTATGTCTAGTGAAGTGTGTCCAAACTATCGTGACTCCAAGCGTCTTAGATGCTTGGTCTGGACCGTCGCGACCCCCCATCTGTCGTTCCGTTACGACGCCTGAGCGGAATAGGCTGTTTTATGACCCCCAGTAATTTGAATATGTGACCCGCCAGCTCAATAAAAAGCGAACTATTTTGAAAAAAAGGCGGTGAGACTGTGTTTGGGCGAGCTGAACGCCAGACTTTGTGGGTTTATAATATCTGCGTGTATATTCCGTTTGTTGCATAGGCCTTCTTTACCGGCACTGAATCGTATATGTTATGAAGTGGTCGCTTAATGAAATCACAAGGCATGCTCTATGTAGTAGGTGATTGACTTTTTATTTACTTCCCTCGTGGTGCGTGTGAGTGGACGGCGAGCTTGGCAATGAGCACTACTGCTGCTGGGATGAATAGCGTTGGGGCGGGAGTTGCTACGTGACAGTTCACAGCCCATCGGCTGTGACCGTGAGTCGGTCACTGCGTTCGCCGTCTCCCTGGTTCTCTGGGTCTCCTATCTGACTGGGGTCTGTTCACTACTGACCGTTGACTTTTGTATTGACGATACGCCTACGCATCTCTACCCTTGATCTGATAACTATCTCCGAACTTATTGTCTCCCATCCTTCTTTTGTTCGCTTTGTTTAATTTAACCGGAAATTCACATTTCCGTTTGTACAATATCCAACACCATTAAGCAAAGTTTTTTTTCCATTGAATTTTGGACTACTTTTAAATTCATTAAGAAACTTATTTAAATTCCGTTTAAAAGAACATGTGTTCAAGAGAAAAAAAAGGACAAAAATGTCCCATTTTAATGGATATAGAGTTTTATATAATATTCTCCAGTTTAAAGTATATAAGACAGATAGTTTTTACATGCGATTATTTTTGCAAAGAATACAGTCAGCGTATTCTAAACACCGCATACAGGGCACATTTTTTTGAGTACACGTATTTTTGCTTTTAATTTTCTTATAATTTTCACAGGATATTTTCAACAGTGGTGTAAAACTTATCTAAAAGTAATTCGTACCGGAAAACGTCTAGTAAAACTATGCAAAATATATATTTTATTGAGGGAAATACATTTTGCGGACTATCTCTAAAAAAAATATGAAAAACAAAGCAATTATTTCGAAATAGGCTGATGATAACAAATATGTCTCATAAACAAGTTTATCATGGTTATACGAGAATAATGTAAAAAAATTAAAAAAAAAACAGAAGCGAAAAAAAAAAAAAAAGAAGCGAAAAAAAAACAACAAAGCGAAAAATAGCATATTCTATTTAGCAATTGACGAGTAATCGAAATAAAGATTTATCAACAATGTATTGAAACATTTTATAATAGGCCTAGATATATTGAATTGATATATCGATAAACTGAATACAATTCTTTTTGTAATAGTGTAGACCTTCTAGAAAATAACAAACAGTTGTACTTGTTATTATCCAACGCACTACGGCGATTATTGGAAAATTTTGAATTGTGCAATTTTGTTCACACTCCACCCTTGATATGAGCAATGGTCAGTATAGCATTGAGTCTGTGACAATGTCCTTCACTTTCAAGTCAGTTTCAATGCATTAAATTGCCTATCTTAAAGCAATAACTTCTGCTAAAAGACAGAATTGATTTGTTAAGGAGTTCGTGCTGAGAATATATTATATCCTCCAGTGTGAAAGAGCAGGATGATGGCAATGTTTGTCTCTTATTAGACATAAAAGTTGCAAGCCCACCCACATATGCGCGTGTTAAAAACAGTTAAAACAGTCACAATCATCATCATCATCATGTCACGCAAGCAGCACGGATATCCATGACAATCTCTCGCCAACCACCCATATCACTCATTGCCCCTGGGGGGCCCTCTGCGCAGCATCCATAATCCTCGCATAGCTGGTCAATGTAGGTCTTTAGTGCCTCCTACGTTAGCATGTTCATATGTTGGCTTCCACAGGAGAACGTCGCTTATGAGCTCGTCCCGTTTCTCCAGCAATGTCCTGCATGCCTAGTCCGTCTCACCCTGATGGTTTGTGAGATGGGAGGCAGGTGACCATATAGTTGCTTCTTTGTGGGGTTGCTTCCACGACTTGTTCAGGACTGCACGCAACATTCTTGTGCAGGTCCCATCTAGCTTATTCTCAATGCGTTTGTAGGGTCCAGGTGGTGCAACCATACAGCAGTACTGATATAACTACAGTCTGGAAGAATTGTCACTTTAGCTTGTCTGTGAGATTGGATTTCCATATTACAGTCACAAACTCACACAAAAATATATAGTGGTACCTCTAACCAGTATCCACGCCTAGCTGGACAATGTAGGTATTTGCCGAACGGCCCGCACTGGCGTGCCCATGTGCTGGTATCCATGAGAGTGCGTCACTTCTCCACGGAGAATTCGTGTCTGGTCTTCTATTAGGGATTTTTCAACTATCAGAAGGCCTGGGTCATTTGTAGTTTTTGAATAAATAACCCAAGACTTAGATGTTCTTTATATCGTATTTTATTTAGAAATCCCCATCCAGACTAACTGTGCAGATTGAGTACGTGAGCGCGCTGAACGCGACTTACTACCTCCGAGGCTTGCCCAGTATAAAACCAGAAGAGGTCTTTGTTTCTCATTTCTCTACTAATTCTCACGGTATCTACCGGAAAAGGGATTAACACGAGGCTAACATGTGCCAATCAATCTTCCATGATATCGTCACATACTCCCACTCAAAAAAACTGCTAGCCGTAATTTCTAACAGCCATTTTGATTTCTACACTAACCCTACATAATTGTTAAATACTAACAATTATGTAACACATTACCGACTCACACGGATGGCTTGTGGGATAGGATGCAGGTGGCCGTACAACTGATTTCTTGTAGAGTGTTTTTTCTGCGATTTGGTTATATCAAGCACAGCATTCTTGTGTAGCTTCCATCTATCTAATTATCTAGGCACGTCGTTTGGGTTCCAAATGTTGCAGTTATACACTAGCACTGATACATTTACGGTTTGGAAGGATTGTCGCTTTAAGTTCTCAATTAGATCGGATTTCCATATGACTGGTAATCCATGTAAGCTGTCAAAAACATCGCATTACGTCTTCAAGATTTTAAACCGTTTCTTATATATTTATATCTAACTATGGCTTGAAAGAATTATCGGTTTCTCCCCTTAAAATAGATTTTTGTCGTATACTGTTCTCGATGGAGAGGGTGAAAACCACACTGCCAAATAACTTTATACATATTGTAATCTCACACATTAAATATTTTAGGTGCAACAAAATGTAGCAATATTATATCGAATTTCAAAATGTAATCTACAGTCTATTTTAGTTGGTTTTAGTACTTAAGAAGCAATTCTGCTTTGAAAACGAAAAGTGGATTATAATTGATCATGAACTAAGTAGACTTTATTTACAGAATTTGGCAATATATACTTCCAATTAATCCGGTTCATTTCTATCTATCTATCTATCTATCTATCTATGCAAATATGATGTAGCGTAGGAGTTAATATGTCCAGCAACTTTATGACTATCGAAACTAATATTGTATTCTTTATTTTATTATTTAACTTTATTCCGTCATATTGAAGTGTTCTATCCATATTTCGATGTACGCATACATACATACATACATACATACATAAGCACACACACATAAACATACAAATAATCATTCATATATATATATATATATATATATATATATATTGGTTAGGAGGTTGATTTAGAAGGCTATATGTATAACAATACGGTAACAATGGTGGTGTGTGTTAACCTGTATTTATATTTCGAGATAAAATAAAATCACTGGAACTGAAGCAGTCAGTTATGGCATTTCTTTGTAGAGAATACAGTTATATAATTTAAAAAATAAAAATTCATTTAAAAATAAATGCCATAATTAGACTGCTTCAGTTCCAGTGATCTTTTGAAAAAGAAATTTTATCTCGAAAATTCAAGAATTTATACAGGTTATATAGCATTGGATAAATCAACTTCCTATATATACACAATGCTTCAAGCAAATTATAAAACTCTGATAGATAGATAGATAGATAGATGAAATAAACGAAATAAAGAGCTCAATTACAAATGTAAGAGCTTCTCATTACAGTGTTCTTGATAATAATAAATCATTAAATAATTGTGTGATGTATTTATGAAATAGAACTTGTGAAGGCAGTGTCTTTTACATATGTATCTTTTAATTATTTAAGTCTCTCTCTCTCTCTCTCTCTCTCTCTCTCTCTCTCTCTCTTCTCTCTCTCTCTCTCTCTCTCTCTCTCAGACCCACACATACTCTCTCTCTCTCTTTCTCTCTCCTCTCTTATTGATAATTTTACGCACTTACGGAGGGTATAGTGACGTTGTCTCTATTACAGACAGATAGACACCGAATCTCCATTATAATAAGATAAAATTAAATGCTCTGAGTAAAGAGTCAGACGAGAGGAAATTGACCTTCCAATGTTTCTGTCGTCCATTGCTCGATAAAGACTTACTCATTTTTCATCAAAGACATGGGAATCATTATTCAATCTTTCCAACGAGCCTATTTCTCCAAGAACCTGGCGAAGATACCATAAGCTGCGCTCGGGCCATCAATCCACGAGATATGTTCTGCCATTGCAAATTGACTCGCTTTTCAAGCCATTCTTTTATTTATGTTTCCTTTCCCTAGTCAGAAGTGATCACCATATTTCATTCCATACATGCTTCGTTCATAAAGCAGAGTCGATATGTTCTGGAAAAACTAGATATTTGCAAAGTAGGCACTATTATCCTCTTCCGCGAGTCTTAACGTCTAAACATACTCCGTAACGAAGTAGTAATAACACATATTGTCAGGTATCAAAATACCATAGCTGTACGTATATACTTTTAAAATAACAAGGAATATACAGTTGTATATAAGTTATTTACGTTATATTCTCAATTGTTATTGAATAATCATTATTTAATTTTAATTAGCATATTATTTTATTTATTAGAAATGTCTCAATTAAGATCTCACTAAGATAGATTTGCCTCAAAACAGCCCAAATCCTGCAATGTGTGTTATATATCATTAAGAAATAAATGTTTACATAGTATATGGTGTAGTAAAGATATGTGGAACAAAGGAACAAAACTCAGACAAGTGTATGTGGGAGATATATTTCGCTAAGCTTTAAGCTCAGCTTCATCAGTCGTTTCATTACCTCCTACATATACTTGTCTGAGTTTTGTTGCTTTGTTCAACATATCTTTACTACATTCTGTCGGAGTTGCTCCAATCCTCCCTCCTCATAGTATATGGTGTGAATAATTTGCATATTATTTTAATACATTTCTTTATTAAATCCTATCTATAATATCACAGATAGGTTTTAATAAAGAAATGTATCAATAATGATTATTTAATAACCATTGAGAATATAACGTAAATAACATTGATGTCTGAGTGTCTAATATCGTATTCCCTGGGTCATAACGTCTATAATACTCCCGTGATAAGTATATAACACATATTGTCAGGTAACAAAATACCATATGTATAAGTAATTGAGAGTTACCTTGCCTATTTTATTATTACCTCCACTTTGGGGAAATATCTAGTGAATACTAGATTATATAAACTCTCAATATGTATACCAATTATTCTACGTAGAATAAATCTTTCCAGAGTATATTGGTGTTATCGTTGTCATTACACAATAGCTGTACTTGTATGCTTTTAAATAACTAGTGTACATTGATTTATGAGTAATTAATATCGTGTTCCCCGATTCTTAACGTCCATACATACTCCCGTGACCAAATAGCAATAACACATTTTGTCAGGTACCAAAATACCATATGCAATAAGTAATTGAGAGTTACCTTGCCTGTGTTATGATTACCTCCATTTTGGAGAAATATTTAGTGAATGCTAGACTATATAAACTCGCAATAAGTGAACCAATTATTTTACGTAGAATAAAGCTTTCCAGAGTATATAGGTGTTATCGTTTGTTATTACATCATAGTTGTACTTGTATGCTTTTAAATAACTAGTGTATATTGATTGATGAGTAATTGAGATCATGTTCCCCGATTCTTAACGTCTATACATACTCCCGTAATAAGTAGCAATAACACATATTGTCAAGTATCAAAATACCGTAGCTGTACTTGTATACTTTAAAATCACCAAGAATATACAGGGGTATATTGATTTACGACTGTTTATTATTGTCTTTCTCGTGTCTTAACATCTAAACATACCGCCTTATTACACCCAACCTATTGTTACTTCATAGTTATCTATGTAGTAACAATGGGTTGAGTGTAATAAGTAATTGAGAGTTACCTCCCCGATTTTATGATTACTTCCCCTTTAGATAATTGTCTAGTGAATTAAGTGAATACTAAACTACCTAAACTCTCAATTAGTGTACCAATTATTCTAAATAGAATAAAGCTTTCCAAAGTCTATCGGTCTTAACGTTTGTCATTACTTTGAGATTGTTCGGTTTGTGCATTTTACGGCATATATATATTTTACCAACTCCTCCGCGTGAGCAGGATACGACACAAGGTCAATTTCTTAAGCGGAGTTCAACAGGTTTGAATTCAGAGTTTTCCTTCTCCTAGATTGGTTACCTAGCCATGGTTAAAGAACCCAGTCTGCCCTGCTATTTACCCATAGCTGGAGGGAGAGTAGGATTCATACCTTTCCCAAGGGTATAAGCGCTAAGTGAAATACATTACCACGTCCAGGATTTGAACTCGGCGACGAGTCCATTTCCCATGACTT
>CM042152.1:37830934-37838434 GCA_023376005.1 Doryteuthis pealeii | reverse complement strand
AATGAACAAAAATAATGACTCAAAAAGTCCAAGTAGGAGAGAACTATTTCGTCCTTCTGACGCGAAGAACATCTCAGACTGAGGATGTTCTTCGCGTCAGAAGGATGAAATATTTCTCTCCTACTTGGACTTGTTTGAGTCATTATTTTTGTTCACTTTTCCTTTTACCTCACCTCATGCTGTCGGATTTTACTCCAACCCTCCTATCTTCATATATATATATATGTGTGTATATATATATATATATATATATATATATATTATATATATATATATATGTGTGTGTGTGTGCGTGCGTGTGCGTGTGTGTGTGTGTGTGTGTGTGTGGTTTTATACAAATGATCTTATTAGTTTGATAATGTTATCCAAATAGTATTGAGTATTCTTCGTTTCTCAATATGTTTATATCGAAAATAAATAGCATTGGGTACTTATTTATGCCAAGTACTGTATGTTGTGATACTGTAGTTTCACTAAATAGTAATGAGAATCTATCACATAGAAAAGATTGAGTCGCTGAAATGATGCTAATCTTACTCGCTTTTCTCGAATATAACACCTTTTAAATCTTTGATTTATTCATTTGTTTAAACAAGTTGTGATCGGAAACACTTTTAACAGATAAATCAAAAGTAACTTTTGACAAATAAAATACATATATACATATATAAAGGATTGTTGGTGTTTAAGTAAATAAATAGACATTTTCATTAAGAGCGGAACTTGCTTTTTCTTCAGAAATAATGAAGATATATTAGTATACCAGGAGATTGTGGGGATTAACATAACATTCAAATAAAAATATAACAAACTCCTATAAGCCTTCAACGGGAGAAACTTCCAAGCATGTGCAGGAAAAAAAACTCACTTCCGACCCCAAAGAGAATATCTCAGCAATTCAACTTTAGGCCTCAACTGTGTCTAATCAATACTACTGACCATTGGGATATTTCCTTGTTACGTGGTGGCTATGTCCGGTGAATAAAGCCTAAATCCTAAAACCAAAAAAAAAAAAAACTTTCTTTTTCCTTCCTTGAATTCCTTCCTTATAAGATAAAAAGCAAACCCTAGGAACACGCACCAGGAATAACCATCTACATTTAACCTAAAATATTAAATCTCTTGCCACCCGATAAAATATTTAAAAATATTTTTAAAATATTTGAATAGTAACAGAAGGGAAAATAATTGGTGGAGTTCTTGTTTAAAACATAAACAAATCCATTATGGACAACTAAAACAATCAATGGATCTGCCAGACGAAAGTAATTATCTCTCCTCTACCCGCCGGGTAGCCACTTCTAGTTCTATATAAATTAACAACATTTCCCCTTTGATTGACATTTAACAATGGAATTGATTGGCGAGGAATAAACATTCATAGGGTGATATACAAATAAAATATGAGAATAAATCATTTTCCTTATTTCTAGACAAAAATAAAACCTACTTTACATTCTAGACATTGTGTCCTGGGTATGGCATTAAACTCTATCTGTTGGTGAGGCTCCAATTCTGGAGATATGAAAGTGTGGGGTAATACTTCATATCCATTATTCCCAGATTCATTCCGATCTGGAATATTGGAACCTGTTAGAATACCATCTATGTGTAAAATAAAAATGTTTAAGTCTTTGGCTACCTTAAACCACAGACAGTGGCTCTCCCACGTCTGCGATACCACACTGTTGTACCGGCCGTTCCTACAGTGGAGAACATGCACCGGTTCTCACTATAAATAGTGAGACACCGAGTGGAAAGGTAGCACTGTTCCCGTTAACGACAAGCTAGTCGTGCATGTACCATTAATTGTAAATACACTTGTCTTATTTTACCCCATCTCGACTTGACTTCTTTTTACTGTTGGGACTAACATCACAACACACACCCAAGCAAAGTACAAAGAAACTGATAGAAACTGATTATAATTGATGAGAAAGACTCAGATTACAATAATAATGGGAGTTTATTTGAATAGAATGAGTGTTGAGGTGAATTGATACAGAATTTTGAAATATCCCGACTTAAAGGTAGGAAATGTCAAGAAAATCTGATGAATATCGTATCATAATGGAGATTGTGTGTCTGCCTCTCTATAACCGAAACTACGTCACCACCAGCGTCACAAATAATCTTAGTCATTTACGTTTTATTCTCAATTGTTATTAAATAATCATTATTTAATCTTAATTAGCATCTTATTAACAATGTCTTTAATAAGGTATAGCTCCGATAGATTTACCTCAAAACTACCCATATTATTTTTATTTTTGAAATATTTCAATGTGTGTTATATATCATTAAGAAATAAATGTTTCCATAGTATATGGTGTGAATAATTTGCATACTGGTTTTAACAAACCCGTCTTTAATAGATAATTACTTGGTTATTGGTTTCTAATATTATTTTTTCTCAAATATGTTCAAAGCAATTCTGTGTATAATTTTACATTGAAATCAATTAGAATAAAGTAAAAATAACAGTACTATTTCTTGTGTTCGTATTTCATTTCACTAGAATGTTCGATTTTATTAAAACTTAAATATTTGTGCCCAGAGGGCATATAATTTTGCTAGTAAGAACTGTTTATTTTGTAATCTCTAGACATAAACAAAATCTACATTATATTCAAGAAATCCTAGGCACAATTCGGCAGCTCTTGATACTTTTGCCGAGGCCATGAAGGTTATTAATCATACTGAACTGTGAGATGCTGAGCTCGTCTGATACTCTAAGAGTTTGGCTCTATAGCTTGGAGCACGCCCTCAAAATCCACGGTTTTCTTAGATTCATTTACTCTTAATATGCAGGTGCACACACGTCGTAGGAAGAGGTTTTCTCTTCAGTCTTTTTTTAAATTATAAAATTCTTGTCATTCGCTGCATTTGATAACTCTAAATGAAGAACATGTACTATTAAATATAACAAGAGAGAAAATTATGATACAAGGTGTGACAAAAATGCGTCGAGATCTTTTTTACTTTTTGGTAGACCTTATATTCTGAAAAAAAATGTACGTTCTCTTCATTATTCATTTCTGTCTTGGTAAATATAGCTTCAATCTCGATTTTTTATGACACACCCTGTATTCCGAAGAGAAAATGAACGTTCCATTCATTATTCATTTCTATCTTGGTAAATACAGCTTCAATCTCGATACTTTTATGACAGACCTTACATTTTGAAAAAAACAAACTTTCCATTCATTGATCATTTCTCTCTTGGTAAATACGACTTCAATCTCGATACTTTTATGACATATCTTGTATTCTGACGATATAATTTGAAGTGGTGGACTTCACCGTAGTGTTAATGTGTGTCTTCTTAAATAGAGATGGGGTTCGTTTGCTTCTATGTATAGACTTTCCTTTGGGAAGTTGTAAAGGCTCCTACTGTGAGGCGGAGTCCTTGATGGTGAATGGTTTCTAGTTTTTGTAGGCAGGATTTTCGGGCTGCTACATACATGACGCAGCCATAATCGAGTTTTGATCTTATTAAATATCTATATAGATTGATAAGGGTCTTCCTATCAGCAGCACAGTCTGTGTGGGCTATTGCTCCCAATAGTTAGATGGCTTGATTGCATTTTATTCTTAAATCTTTTTACATGTAGAATAAAAGACAATTCTGAGTCAAGGATAATTCCAAAGAATTTATGTTCATGCGTTATGAGTAGTTCAGTACCATTTAATTTTAGGTTAGGGTGGTTGTGCATTTTGTGGATTTGTCAGAAGTGCATGCATTTTGTTATACTCAGTGGTACTTCTTTCGAGTGGAAAACAGTGTCCGGCATCGCATACAAATTTCGAATAGTGAATCTGCTGAAAAGAAACAGCCTTTACAATTATGGTGTGTAGAAAAGCTTTTAATTTTATTATAACTTTTCTTTTTGAAATTGTGATGTAGTGAATAAGGCAAGAAATAATTAACACTCTTTGGTAAGTAGATGCTATAGAAAACAATCAGCTACTAAAAAATACGGAAATGCATAAAATATCTTCTTCACTGGAAATGGAAGTAAACATATAAGTCGGAATACTATAAGCGTGTGACCTCTCACAAGTACATAAGGATGTATTATCAGATTGGGAATCCTTTTTCTGTGGTCCAAGTTGAGATCTTGTTGATGCATTGTTGTGTTATTTCTATGGTAGTAATATTTTTGGAGCTGTAACAAATGAAGAAGTCGTCTATGATTTCGGGGGGGGGGAGACAGGATGTTATATTGTTTGACTTTATCATAAATAGGGTTACAGATAGGATACTGCCCTGTGGGACTCCCACCTCTTGTGGTCTTGGATCAGAGTATGTTTTGTTAATTTTAGCTTTTAGCTTCTTTAATTGTACGTCTAGTTTTAGCTCTATGTTGTCCATGTTTGTCTAGGCTTTCTGATGAGAAGTTGGTTTAAATTTACTGATGATTGCTTGACGTTCTCTTATCATGGGTTTGCACTCATCTGTGAACCAGGGTTTGTTATGTTTTAGGGAGGTTGTGGTTTTAGGTATACTTTAGTTTGGTGATGAAGGATTTTGTAAAATGTATTATAGGTTCTTCTTGGACTATATTTATTTCTGAGATTAGTGTGTCAAGGAATATTTTTTGGTAGGATTGCCAGTTTGATTTTTTATAGTTCAATCGAGGGGGTTTTGCGATTTTTTGTGGTTCTGATTTTCCTATTTTAGTGTTTTCTATTAGGATTGGGAAGGGGTCACTGCCGCAGAGATCGTTGTATACCTTCCAGTTATATTCTATGAAGGTTGCTGGATCACTGGGAGTTAGATCTATAGCAGAGAATGTTATGGAGGCGCGTGGTCAAATGGTTAGGGTCGTAGGAAGTGGTCACGTCGACCCGAGTTCAATTCCTAGACGAAGCTGTTTGCATTTCACATAGCGCTAATACTCTTGGGAAAGGTATGAATCCAATTCTCCCTCCAGCTATGGGCAAAAAAGCAGGGCAGACTGGGCTCTTTAACCATGGCTAGGTAACCAGTCTAGGAGAAGGAAAACTCTGAATTCAAACCTGTTGAACTCCGCTTAGGAAATTGACCTTGTGCCACATCCTGTTGGTGCGGAGTGGTTGGTAAATATATATACCAGAGAATGTACATGAAGATGAGTTGAAGTGGGTCTGAGTTTTCTGATTGGGAGACATAGGTTGTGTGTTAATGATTGTTTCGATGGTTTGGCCTCTTTTAGTCGTTGTCCTTCTTCCCCAGAAAATGATGTAGCTATTGAAGTCTCCCATCAATTTATACGGTTTAGGGAGTCGATTTATTAAGTTATTTAACTATTTTTCATGTATAGGGTCTTGAGGTGGGATGTATATTGTGTAGATGATGGTGATCTTGTGTAAAGTTGCTGAAACTGCAATTGCTTGTAAGCGGATGTTGATTTTGCTTTGGGGGATGCTTTTCCTTATTAGGATTGATACACTACCCGTAACCCGCAGTCCAATGTCATGTAAGTAATCATTTTACACATATTTTTCTGTTTGTTTTATCACTGCTTTTTTTAATGATTCTTCAAAATTGTAACAGATTTACGCTCAACAAATGCTTGCCTCCACGGTGTTATGGTCCAGTTCGAAATATGCAGCACTCAAATCACACACAGTGTGAAGCAATGCACAACGTGTCAGCTAACCAAATTACTACGATGTTCCCAACCACTAAGATTCTGTCACAGTATATATGTGACGCAAACTAGCACGTTCACAAATATTGCAAAAAAAACTTATGACTCGCCCTAGTATATAAGCGAGTATTGTTCATTATGTTCTAAGACGTATTCATATATCTTATGAGTTATCAAGATTTCTCTTTTGTCCATTTGTAGATTTATCGCACAGCTTTCCCACTTGAAATTTAGAAAGAAATCTTATGGTGAGACTCCATTTTTTTACGAAGGAATATATTAGTCTTATTGCTTCCGCACGCTCACCCCTCTCTATATTCCCCTAATCTATTTCTTTCTTTCTTATGTTTCTGTGTGGCATGTCCTTTTTCTTTCCCATATTTTCTTTATAATACAAACGGAATGGCCCATTATTTAGCTGAGATGACGACACTTATAAGAAAATAAATTCAGTGGCTAAGCAACATCAGTTAATCAGGATTTAGATTTTTGCATTTCATATTGGACGGTGTAGATGGATTTATTTTTAACTAGAGGGTGTTGCAAACTGATAACAGTCGTTAAGGGGTACTAATATATACGAAGATGGGTAAAAAAGTAATGCCATTTTGTTTAGGACAGGTATAATTACCAACACAGGAACATGTATAACACATCAAAATGAAGCTGGTCCTCTGTAGATCACATCGCTACTTCTCCATATAGTCACCGTTGCTCTCAATTTCTCACAATGTTCTACCTTCGAATGAGATCATGTATCCCTTCACCATAAAATTCTGTTGAGCCACTTCTTCACTACAGATTTCACTTCCTAGTCACTGGAATAATGTTTGTCTCTCAAATCCTCTTTTAAGTGGCCGAGGAGATTATATAATTTCTTTGACTCCACAAAATCTGTAGGAAACTGAAATGTGTAGTGAAGAAGTAGCTAAAAGAACAGTCAACAGAATTTGTATTTTTGGATTTCATTTTGGTCGATTTGGACGGTCTCATTTTAACCAGAGGGCGTTACAGGATTCTAACGGTCGTAAGGAACAAGTGTATTAATACATAGAATAGAACAAGTGTATTAATATATAGAATAGAATAAGTGTATTAGTATATAAAATAGAATAAGTGTATTAATATATAGAATAGAATAAGTGTAGAATTATATAGAATAGAACAAGTGTATTAATATATAGAATAGAATAAGTGTATTAATATATAGAATAGAATAAGTGTATTAAATATATAGAATAGAACAAGTGTATTGATATATAGAATAGAATAAGTGTATTAATATATAGAATAGAATATAAGAATAGAATATTATATATAGAATAGAATAAGTGTATTGATATATAGAATAGAATAATGGTGGCCTGTCATTTCAGTGAGTTTCCAAAAAGCTCCTTCTCGAAAAAAATATTATTTTTAACTTCATAAGTCATCATCAGGAACCATATGAAAATACTGTAACAGGCGTTAAAACCCTAAAAAAGATTAACTTGGTGGCTGGCCTGAAACTCCTCTAAAAGAAACCGAAGACACACGCTATCACATCGTTTGTTTCTATGAAGATAAACTTTCACCTTGACATGATCGCCTCCACACGTCCGGCGGTGGGAAGTCGGTGGTGGCAGACCAATAGATAATACAAAGCTTTACTCTCCTGCTTCCGAAGGCTACTCCGGGAAATATTCACACATTTTTCTCAATTTCGGAGAAAAAATCAATTTCTCTCTCAATAACTTTGTCCAATATGACCGAGATTCCTTTGAATAGAAAATAGATGTGAGGAGGATTAAAAGAAGTAACTACCTATCAGCCATTGCAAAGATTATCACTGTAAGTAATGCAGTGAGGATCGAACCCAGTACAG
>CM042152.1:37810934-37825934 GCA_023376005.1 Doryteuthis pealeii | reverse complement strand
CCATTTTGGTTTCTACACTACTGTACATAAATATTAGGAATCTAATAAGTAACAATCACAGCAGAAGAAATTTCTGAACATAAGCAGTTTCGTTCGAAATTTGAAATTCTTAGTTATATGCTGATAGCTGTTAAATCACTTTGCTCTTCCGAATAAAACAGGGAATCTCTTTATTAAATGTGAAAGTCCTAAGCTACCCCAAATAAAAGCCTTTGTTTAAATAATATTAGACATGTTTAGAAGTCTTTGAATTGAGGGAAAGGACAGGTAACTTTAAATGAAAAGGCCATTTTTAGCTATTTTTGTTAAATGGTTATAGTAATTAGGCTCTCGACTTGAAAAATTCTCAACAGAATGTTAAGAGTCACAAGAATGAAAACAAAACGTCTTTAGCATAAAATAACCCGACAAGGGTGGGCATGTGGTACAACCCAACCAGTCAACCAACCAACCAAGATTGAAGAATAGTATTATTCGTTAGAAATCCAAGCTAACGTTTATCATTTACATTTCTATTTTTAATTGAACATCTTTCACTTTTAACATAAAAGCAAAGGCTTTAACATATCGGCGGAGGCTGTAGAATACGCTGAATCCATCTCTGCAGAGGATTAAGATCCCCTCCCCTATAATGACACCACTTGTTAACCTTTTTGATGACCCTTTAAGTCTGTGGAAAAGATTCTGGTGACTGAGCTGTCCATGAACTGGATACCAAGTAGCCATGTGACATACAAATCTGCACCTCAGAAAAGTTAACGGAAGAATGTTTATCGAAATAAAGTTAAAATAAAGTCGTCGGGTGGCCTAATGTCGGTATGAGCAAAACAGCGAGGAAGTCTATCCCCTTTTCACTAGCGCTAGACCAATGAGATTATTCTAACGTCTCGTTTATAACAGTGTTGAGTATCTGGCCGCCATCCATGGTTCCAGATGTAGTAGAACTTAAAGTAAATAAGTAAGTGAGTCAATAAGTCCTGTGGTACTGTTTCCTTCAGTAAGTGAATAAGTCCCGCGATACAATACCACGTTCCGACGTCCAAGATGTCCAGGTGGCAATGAGCTAAGTTTAAGAATCAGCTAGTATAAATACAACAACAGCAGCAGCAGCACTGCCAGTGATTGGACAATAGGAATCTTTCCCAGGTCACGTGCTTATAGGCAAGTCTATAAATAGAAGCGACCCATTGATGCACGCCTTATATACTTAAAACTCCAACAAACAGAAATAACTCCGACATGGTAATTAGAATCCGAGATCCTTACTAAAATAAAAGCATCCATATCTAGGGCCGCTGTTACAACGGGAAACTAACCACTTTATGGGTCTCCTCGTGTAATGGAAAAATGGAAACTGTGGGGTGACGAGCGTTTTAATGTTTTAAGTTTTAAAGGTGGATGTGGTTATTCCTGGTGCGTGTTCGTAGGGTTTGATTTTAACCCGATCTTATCTGGTGGTCGCAGTGAAATAAGAAATTCAGTGGAAGAAAAAGGAAGAGACAAAGACAAAAGGTGTGTTTTATGATTTAAGCTTTATTCAGTTGTCATGGCCACCAAGTAGCAAGGAAGTATCTCCCTGGTCTGTTGTAGTGTTAAGGCCTATGTCAGAATTGGCGAGAGATTCTCTCGAGGGTTGGAAGTGGTCCTTTTTCCCGCACATGCTCGGATGTTTCTTCCGGTGAAGGTTCATGGGAATTTGTTATTTTGATTTTGTTATAATTTTTTTTAAAATCTCCACAAAACATAGAAACATGAAAGAATAAATGAATGATTGAAAGAAAGAATAGAAAACAAAATTACTTCAGCAAAGAAAGTAAAGCAGGAAAAAATAAAAATAGAAATAAAAACAACAAAATCAATGTGAGCAAAAAGATAAAACAATAAGTAAAAAAACGAAAAAAAAAAAATCGAAAAACAAGAGCAGGTGAGTTCAAGACGCTCAGAAATCTACACAGAAATAGTGAAGTTGTTGTATATTGATAATATACTAGCAGGGTCTATGGATATACGACTGTATTATAATTCAATTATTACAACGTTTGATATGTTTACTTAAGAGCTATTGCCAAACAGTTCAGTTTGTAAAAATTATAATAATCTTGATTTTACGATTTCTCACATTTTTAGTTTCTTTTCTTCTTTTCATTTTTCATTATGTTCGATTGAATAGATTAGTTATCACTTCCGCGCCCACACACCCTCTTTTTGTCTTCTCAAATCTCTCTTTTCTTTCTTTCTTCCATTTTTCTTATATTTTTCAAGCATGTATTTCTTATATTTTTCAAGCATGTATTTTCTTCCCTTTCTTTCTTTATGATGAAAACGGATTGGTCCATTATTTGGTTGAGGTAACGATACGCATTAGAAATAAGAATTCGGCGCATAGGTAACATTAGATAATCAGGATTTACATATTTGCATTACATCTGGGCGATTTATACGGTTTCATTTTTAGCCCGAGTGTGTTGCAAGATGATAACCGTTGTACAATCAAAAATAAAAGAACTATTGATAATATATTATTGCAAATATGTACATACTCCGGGTGCAGGTATTATGTTCTAATGTAATAGAATATTATATTGAATTAGAAAGGCTAATGAAACTAAATAAGAATGCAGATAAAAAGATTTGAAATATACAGTGGTATAATCGAAAAATGGAACAACTGAAACTTACTCTTCCATCACTACCGTCTTTCATTGCTAAATTTTCCCAATTTAACTATTTACTTAAAATAGGAAGTAAATGATAAAATTACAGATTAAAATTTATTCCCGACATTTGCTCATATTCATTAAGATTGTGAGAATTATTTTCTCCTCCCTCCTCTTTCTATAATTGGTAGCGAGTTGGTAAGGTGGTCGCCGACTGGGTTGTCCCATTTCTCTCTTTTAATGCTTCCACCCCCTCGTAGTGGTTTATACCAAGGCCTTAAAAGTCCGGCTGCGAGGCGGGTGGACAGAACAAGACACTAGTACAAGCTGAAAGCGAGTTGGTTATACGTGCATCCCGCATTCTTATCCTCCCTCAACTATTTGACTCAGTACGAGTTACAGTGGGTCGCGTCTTTGAAGTGGTTAGCTGCAAAGCCCACTAAATTTCGCAACCACTTTATTTACCTGGTCTGGTGGCTACCCACTAAAGCTCGCTACTAGCCCCTCCCCGCTGCGTCGGGATAAGAGCCTCATATTTTTCCCGACAGGATAAAACCAAACAATTAGAAATAAATAATAATCACATATTTCTTAAAATCAATTTTTTAATATCAATATTGAAATTAGCCTTCTGGTTCACACTATTAACCGCTTTTTCGTTGTATATATAAATACAATTGCATTATTATTAGTATGTAGATAAGGCTAATAATTTTAATAGAAAATCCAATAAGAATTCAGATAAAAAGATTTGAAACATAGAGGGGTATAATCGAAATTTAAAACAACAGAAACTTACTCTTCCATCACTACCGTCTTTCATTGCCAAATTTTCCTAATTTTCGTAAAAGCAATTTTATCAATAATTGAGGTTTAGATAAAAAATAAAATCATGGAGAGTGTGACATAAATAACAAAGGGAATTTTGACTTGAGTAGCGATATAGTTTCGATTACAGACAGACAAACACACAACCTCCATTAATCATAGATATTCACACGATTTTAGTGCCTCGGATTATCGAGCAGCGTTCGTTTGACGTAAGCATAGAGTTTTGGGCGGCTGTCTACCTTTCTATTTACACAGAGGACGGCAATCTAATCATACATTAGCTTGCCATAACCCACGACGACGTGTGAATAACAAACGGTGGCTCTCGATAAACTGTCTATGCCTCGAATAAGAGGGTATCATGAGGTCTTTTACTTATCGCCTCTCCACTTAAGTCTTCACACAATCATACACATTCTTGCGTAAAAAATATTCGACAACCAATCCCCCACCCCAAATAGTGCCTGCACAGAAGTAATTGTGAATCCGTGAGGTGATTCTACCGAACCCTGTATAATCTAAATGATGGACTCTCTCGTCGATTTTCGACGCATGAGGGTTCACACACACAATGAACACCCACACAGTGATTTGTTTATAGTGGTGAAGGCTCGTGTTGAACCATCCATACTTTTTGGCACAATCGATAGGAAAGAATTGGTGCATCAAGGGTTGCCAGAAACCCAATCAACGACCGACCTCAGGAATTTTGAATTCAGAGTTATCCCTCTCCTAGACCGGTTACCTACCCAAGGCTGAAGGCCCCAGCCTGCCCTACTATTTAACCTATAGCTCGAGGGAATTTTGAATTCAGAGTTATCCCTCTCCTAGACCGATACCTACACAAGGCTGAATGGCACAGTCTGCCCTACTATTTAACCCATAGTTGGAGGGAGAATATATGGATTCATACCTTTCCCAAGGGTATTAGCGTTATGTGAAATGCCAACAGCTTCGTCTAGGAATTGAACTCGAATCGACGAGTCCATTTCCCACGACTCTAACCACTAGCCCACGCGCCTCCATAATCTAGATATAAATATATTAATACGCGTGTTCCTAAATCGTCCGTCAGTTATCATCCTCTAACACTCTCTGGTTAAAAATGAGACCGTCCAAATTATTAATGATACAATGCAAAAATGGAAATGCATATTATCTGGTGTGGCTTAATCACAGATTTCTTATGTGTGCCATTTTATTTCACACATTTTTTTAAAAAAAACATCCCAAATGGTCATCCGTCGCTTAAATGCCCAACGTACTATTTAAATGAATTGAAGAAAAAGAAGGTACATCTAGATATTTTCCACTTCGTGATTTTGTCACGTTTGTCGACAAATTAATGTAAAAATGTTAAACGCCCCCCCCCCGATTTTTATCGATGTAAATAGTTTACAATCCCCCTTTTAAGAAAGATTGAGAGAGACTTAATCAGGATTATTATACTTTTTGCTCGCTCAGTCGGTAGAGCGTTCGGCTAGAAATCACAAGGTTCCTAGTTCGATTCCGGTCCTCGCCAACTTAGCGATATGAGTAGCACATGGATCTGTGCGGTAAAGTAAGGAGCTGATGATAGATGTGGCGCTCCACCTCAGATGCAAAAACAATCTCCTTGGTCTAGCGCTAGTGAAAAGGGGATAGACTCCTTCGCTGATTGGCTGATACCGACATTAGGCTGCCCCGACGACTTTACATATTGACCAATTTCGCAAATAACACTTGAGTAAACGTTGTAATCATTAGATTATCATACTATGGTATATCCACAGGTCTGTTAGTAAAGTGATATTATCTAGACGTCTGAATTGCTGTTTAGATATAATAATAATAATGGACCTCTCGTCGACTTCGACACATGAGAGTTCATCCAATGAACAACCTTCACAGTGTTTTGTTTATTGTGTTGCACTTTTTGGTCTGAATAGGAAAAATTGATGTGCAATGTCACAACGACTGACCTCAGTATTTTCAAAGTCAGAGTTTCTCCAAATTGGTTGCCTATCTAAGGGTAACGAACCCAGTCTGCCCTACTATTTTACACATAGATAGAGGGAGAATATATGGATTCACACCTTTCCCAAGGGTAATAGCGCTATGTGAAATGAAAACAGCCTTGTCTAGGATTTGAACTCGGGTCGACGCGTTAATTTCCTACGTCTCTGGCCATTATGCCACGCGCCTCCATGTTTATATATGTAGACTACATGACGATAAACCATTGACAATTTGGATAAAGAAATTGAAAAGATGAAAGAAATTGATGAAATTCCTTACTGATGGTAGTTTAACGAATTAATTAATCCCTATTGTTTTAGGGTTGAACGATCTGTAACTACAACAAAGATTGTTTGTTTAGACGTCGTTTCAAAAGATAGTTTTCCCCGATCACACCTGTTTGTTGATCCGTATTGAGAAGTGTGAGAATTATTTTTCTCCTCCCCCTCTCTCTTTATAACTTGGTAGCGAGTTGGTGAGGTAGTCGCCGACTGGGTTGTCCCATTTCCCCTCTTTTAATGCTGACACCCCCTCGTAGTGGTTCATACCAAGGCCTTTAAAATGTCCGACTGCGAGGCGTGTGGACAGAAGACAGTAGTAGAAGCTGAAAGCGAGTTGTTTAAACGTGCATTCCTCCTCAACTATTTGACTCAGTACGAGTAACAGTGGGTTGCGTTTTTGAAGTGGTTAGCTGCAAAGCCCACTAAATTTCGAAACCACTTTATTTACCTGGTCTGGTGACTACCCCACTAAAGCTCGCTACTGGCCCCTCCCCGCTGCGTCGGATAAGCGCCTAATAGTTTTCCCGACAGAAGAAATTAAGTCCGACAGGTCAAGTTTTCCGTTACAAGTGCATTGTGGGATCTAGAACCGTGGGTCTTCAGCCAAGACACTTATAGATTGGTACTCGAGATAGCTGGTCGTACACAATTTGAGCTCTTAATTTAGTAAGGTAGAGAACTGCTCCTACATGAAAACGGGTAGGAACATTTCTACTTAGCATTAGAAAATTCTGTTATTTTCCAACAACGTGGTCTTGCATTTTCATTCATTACTTAGTATTTTATTTATATGAACACATAACAGTTGTTTAAATCTTAGAACCCGAGTGGCAGAATTTGTGTCCCTAACTAGAAGTATGTGTTTATCAAAATCATAAGCCACGATCAGGATGTCATTTCTTATACTTATTGTAAAAGGAATTTAAAAAAATATCAATGTAATGTTTAAATATTCCACTGAGTGTTCATTTTGCAGAATAATTTTTAAAAAAGAAACTGATTTCCCGGATTCTTTAAAATAAAGCAGGAAAACTTTTGATTGGTCATCAAATTGAATTTAAAGTTTCGATGTTTTTTTTTTAATAATACATCACTGCGTCAAAAATCAAATTCCAACAACGTGGTCTTGTATTTTCATTCAGTGCTTAGTATTTTATTCATATGTAAACACAATTGTAGCTCTAAAGGTAGAAAAATGCTCCTACCCAAAAACGGGTAGAATATTTTTCAACCATGCGTTAAATAAAACTTTGTTAACTTCCAACAACGTGGTCTTGCATTTTTATTCATTACTTGGTATTTATTTATACGTAAACACAATTTGAGCTCTTAAGTCAGTAAGGTATAAAAATGTTCCTACCCTAAAACGGGTAGAAATATTTCTCTACCATGCGTTAAATAAAACTTTAACTTCCAACAACGTGGTCTAGCATAATTATTCATTACTTACTATTTTATTTATACTAACTAATATATGCACCCTCCGGGTGCAAGTATTTAAGTTTAAATGTAATAAAATATTAGATTACATCAGAAAGGCTAATGAAAACTAATTAAGAATTCAGATAAAAAGATTTGAAACGGAGGGGGTATAATCGGAAAATAGAACAACTGAAACTTACTCTTTCATCACTTTCGTTTTTCAATGCTAAATTTTTCTAATTTAACTATTTAGTTAAAATAGGAAGTAAAGAATAAAATTACAATTATTTCTTCTTGTTAATGAATTTTTTTTTAGGATTTATTGAAGAGATTTTTACTCATATTCATTAAGATAAAACCAAACAATTAGAAATCAATAATACCAAGCACATTTTTATTAAATCAGTTTTTTTAATATCAATATGCAAATTAGCTTTACGTTTACACTGAAAACTGGTATTTGTTGTATATATAAATACAATTGCATGTTATTAGCATTTAGGTAAGGCCAACAGTATTAATAATGTCAAACAGTTTTATTATTAATTGAGGTTTAAATAGAAATAGAATCATGGAGAATGTGACGTAAATAATAATAATTTTGACTTGAGTAGTAATATAGTTTCGGTTACAGACAGAAAAACACACAATCTCCATTATAATAAGAAGATGTAAACACAATTTGAGCTCTTAAATCAGTAAGGTAGAGAAATGCTCCTACATGAAAACGAGTAGGAACATTTCTCTACCCTGCGTTAAAAAATTGTCAATTTCCAACAGCGTGATCTTGCATTTTCATTCACTGCTTATTTGGTTTTGTATGTAAACACAAAACAGTTTGTTTAATTCTTAGAAACCGAGCGGCAGATATTGTCGCTAACTAGAAGTGTGTATTTATCCAAATCATATGCCACGACCAGGATGCAACAATAGATAATCTTAATTCCTAATCTCAGACAATTCCTTTCTTCGGGAATTTCATGCACATCGTACATAATTGTGTTTCATACACTTAGGCGAAACTTTGGTGTTCAATCATAGTATGAAGAATTAGTAAAGAATGTGGGCTACTATAAACATGTTTAACATTTACTTATGTATACCTGGTTAAATTCCTTTGAATTAGAAATTCTACTGTAGCGATTATCTACCCTTGTTGGGATGAGGTAGAGATTGGCGAAGGTTTATCTTCATTTACAGCCAGGGTTTGTCACTAGGGGACGTTGCACAGCATCGGGAAACACACTCTCCTTGATTGTCGAAAATATTTCGACCATGAAGGGGTAAGGAAAGAAAAAGAGACAAGGGCATGGAGTCCGTGGTCTGTTATCCGATTCTTGCGAAACAATGCCCGTTTCGCGACCCTTTGGCTCTATCAAGGGTCGATTAACTATCCAAGGTTAACAAATTCATGAGTAACAAAGATTCGGTCAGGTAACAAAGAATCGATATCAAGTAGACTAGTCAGGTAACACACAAACAGAATGGCTTGAAAAAACGAAGCTGCAAACTCTGTCGTCTGACGTTTATGTATACAAAAGGAATACCCGCTCACATCCGGTAGCAAGGTATAAAATCTCCGTCATGCGCAGATCTCGCCTTCGGTACTTCGTAATGGACACCGCCACTCCAGCCGACGCCATCCACGTAAGTAGAGCCCCCCCCTCAATATTTTTTCCACATGATCTAGGATCTCTAGACATGCACTAGTTGTGTCTCTGTCCGTTTGGACAAAGGGACCTGGCACCCCCAAAGAAAAAACTATAGGCTTATACGTGTACCTTTATGTGCCACCTATTATATTCTATCTCCAAAAAGGTGTTCGGCTCACCCACCTTGTAAATAACCGTGTAACACGTGTGCCTTCTAACACTCATATGTCTGCATGGAGGTAACACCACGTGGTCCTGTACGAAGTAGTGATAACTTTTTGAGGTGGGACCTTCATCTCTTCGATTAACTCTTGACTTTCTAGAACCCTTTTCTCTTTAGACTTTCGTCCTAGCTGTTTTGTCTTGTATGCGGCGTTACTTTCGTATTTTCTTGGAGAGTTGTCTGCCCGTTTAGTTCGAGGGTTCCCACTAGGGGCCGTTTATATTTAAGCGGCTGGTTTGAACGTCTCTTTCTCTTTTCCGGTTGCTCGACCCACGAGACACCACTATGGGTTAGAATCTGGTCTACCCCCCTCTTGTTGGGGCTTTGCCCCCCCTTACATTACTGTAAGTGATTCACACAGCATGGACTATTCCTAGTCTCATGTCTGTGGTTTTTATGTTGATCTTTTTACCATTCATGAAGGTGTCTTAATCTCTACTCTTGAATGTATGTTCATGTACACCTTATATTTTATGTATCTCGTCATATTCATGTGCTGAACATATTAAATATTTTGTCTATCAAACCTTTGTCGGAGTTTGTATCTTCAAGTATATATCACATTGAATATTACATGTATGTTAAATGTTGCTCGGACAATAAAGTCTCTATTTTGTTATGTTATCTCTTTGTTGGAATTTGTTGTATACACTCATCTGCGTTCGAAGGCTTTTCCGAGGCCTCCTAGCGTATAATAAGAAGTGGTAAAAGTAAAATCACCATCAATTTTTATACTACTATAAATACTGAAAAATATGTTTACTCACATAAAACTATTTCATATATACTACGTGTGGCCTAACTTTCTTGTCTGTTGTTTTCTGTGTCTGCGTATTCAGCCAGCAGATAGGTTTATAGACATCTTTCATTAAATATTACAGAGATGGATTATTAGCAGATATTTTTATTGTTATTTTCTTGTCGACGAGTAAGATGCTGGGAAGTTGCTTCAGGGCTATATACAAACTGTCCAAACAATCTTTCTTTTTTTTTTGATCGATAAGTTTTCCCGATCCCTAAATAACCAACAAAAAATATGCATAAACCTCTGAATATTATTTTTGCTCTCATGTCTATTTGAATGAATATTATCTAATAAAACAGAAATATACCATACACGCACATAAACACACACACACACACAGATTTTCCCAGGGAGGTCATCTGCGCAGCATCCAGCATTTTGCATAGTTGGTCAATGTGGGTCCTTGATAGGCGGCCCACACTAGCATGTCCGTGTGTTGGCTTCCATAGGAGAACGTCGCTTATGAGCTCATCCTTGCTTCTCCAGCAGTGCCCGGCATGCCTTGTTCGTCTCACTCAAATGGTTTATGAGATGGGGGGGCAGGTGGCCATATAGCGTTTTTCTCGTGGGGTCCTGCTTCCACGATTTGTTCAAAGAAAAAAAGCTAAAAAATCGTCTATTTTGCGGTTATGGTGCCATTTCGACTAACTGTGAGTGGAAATGGTACCATAACCGCAAAATAGACGATTTTTAAGGTTTTTCTTACTAATTATATTGCTCTGTTTATATATTAAAAAAATTAAACATCCAGCTCTCAAATCGGACCGGAACTCTTTAACGTTTTACCGTTGGAAGAAAGGACCAGCTAAGAATCATCCTAAACTAAATTACCTGGAAACCCACCAACGAGAATATATATATATTATATATATATATAATATGTATATATATATATATATATATATTGTGTTGTGTGTATGTGTGTGTGTGTGTGTGTGTGTGTGTGTGTGTGTGTGTGTGTGTGTTTATACTACCAGAAGTAACCGGTCAATGACCGGAGTAAAATGATTTTAAGAACACCAAGAAAGGAAATGATTTAGCAAATTCTCACCAATTAAAAAAAGTCGAAAACTTTACGAAATGTTTTGTTGTTTACATTCAAAATCTTAGAGGCGTCCCATCGTGGTGTAAGGATAGACAAGGTACTACGAAATGTCGCTGTGCTTTAGAGTTTTACACAAATAACTCAAACGTGCACATAGTTTGCACACACACCACACACACCCACACACACATAGATATACCAATATCTATCTCTCTCTCTCTCTCTATATATATATATATATATATATATATATATATATATATATAATTCGTGTCATTGACTTAGGTGTTCTTTTTTATGGAAATTCTGAATGAACTCTTAAACCGCTAACAGCTGCTCTTCCACCACTGCGATCCTATGCATACCACACCCAAGCAAAGTACAAAAACTGATGGTCAGTGCATTATAATTGAGCAGAAGTCCCTGATTACAAAAATAATAGGACATACTTTGAATAGAATGAGTTCTGAGGTGAATAGAAAGTGAACTTGGAATATACCATCATACAGGGAAACAATACAAGAAAATTTGGTACAGCCGTGGGAAATTTGGTAGGCATCGATAAAACCTGTTAAACGTAGCATAATCATTGATCTTGCGGTGCATTCTGCTCGTGTTCGAGTAACTGTCTAAATACATACAAGGTGTGTCAAAAAAGATTTTTGTATCCACCTTCTATTCTGAAAAGAATAACGTTCTATTCATTAATTTTATTCGAATACAAGGTGTTTCAAAAAGTACCAAGTTTTAAGCTATATTTACCAATATAGAATGAATGGAACGTTTTTTATTTTTTCTGGGTTTTTTTTTTTTTCAGAATACAAATTGTGTCAAAAAGTAGAAAAATCTCGATAATTTTTGACACACCTTGTATATCAAGTATTTGTTAGTTTATTGGTTCTTTGACTGGATTTTACGGCATGCCAACCCTCGTTGGGTTAGTTTATGACGAAACATTTTTTTTCTATTTCTTGATGGGTTTTATTATTAAACTCAATTTGTTAAACACATTTTTTAAAACTAATTTTTCGAATGGATAAAAAGGAAAAATGAGTTTTTAAAAATATTTGAGACACTAACATGTACTACCACTCCGAATCAGAGTGGAATCAGGAGTAATATTGATCAAGGGGTGCCCCACACTCCCCAGGTCCCGAAATGGAAATTTATCATCAGATAGAGTTTAACGACATACCCAGGACTTGTTGGTTTGTTTTTTATTTGTCCTTAAATTCTAATTGGAAACTCTTTTTCAGATATTTTTGCTTTTTGACATATTGTAGTCTCGTTGCGTAGATAACGAGATGATGGTTTCTTAAGATAATTTTGCAAATCTTTCTATTAAATTTTTTTAAAAGATGAAGGAAGATATATACTCAAGCGGAACTATGTAATTGAATCAGGAGATCCTGAAATAAATGGATAGGATAATAAAATTGTTGATCCGACATTGTCGCCATGTTTCTGGCGCGGAAAAAAAATCTTATTCGTAAATTTCGAGCAAAAGAAGCAGGTTGCAAATTAGGCCTTAGCTGAAATAAATAAGGAAAAATCAAAATATGATATCTATATATATATATATCTATATATATATCTATATATATATATATATTATATATATATATATATATATATATATAGAAAGAGAAGAGGGGAAGGTGGGTTTGATTGAGAGATAAAAAGCAAAATTTGAAAATGCGTTTGTTTTAAATAAAATTGAAAAAAAAAACACGAGATATTATCGATAGATAGAGACAAAGAGAGAGAGGGGGGAGGGGGAGATTGAAAGAGAGAGAGAGAGAGAGAGAGAGAGAGAGAGAGAGAGAGAGAGAGAGAGCAGAATTCGATAAACAGAATTTTGATATAAAACACACACACACACACACACACACACACTCACACACACACCGAAACACACATTCACTTACACATGCGTTCAAACAGAGATACGAAAATACACTCACACCCACATATCGTCACATAAACTTACTTTGAGAGAGAGAGAGAGAGAGAGAGAGAGAGAGAGAGAGAGAGAGAGAGAGAGAGAGAGAGAGGAGAGACGGACAGACAGACAGGCACAGAGACAGATAATATATATATATATTTACCAAACCCTCCGCACGAGCAGGATGTGACACAAGGTCAATTTCTTAAGCGGAGTTCAACAGGTTTGAATTCAGAGTTTTCCTTCTCCTAGACCAGTTGCCTAACCAAGGTTAAAGAGCCCAGTCTGCCCTACTATTTATCCATAGATGGAGGGAGAGTTGGATTCATACCTTTCCCGAGGGTATTAGTGCTAAGTGAAATGCAATTACCACATCCAGGATTTGAATTACCACATCCAGAGACAGAGAGATGGAGACAGAGGGGGTAGTATATGCAGAATTCTCGATAGAACGTTGTCATATAAAAACGAATAGGAAGGACCAAGGATAAGGTATTAAAAATGGAACAGGAAATAATATCATAGATAAGCATTAAAGTAAACATAACGCAATATGAGTAATCAAAAATAGATAATACGAAACAGAATATCAAGCATCCCTGTCAGGAGGGACTTAAGAATACACCGACTGCACCTCTGCAGTGAAGTTAGGTCACCATCCAATGGAGCCACCCCTGTTGGTCGTGGGTGGAAATCTGTGAGGCTTAAGAACGGAATCCTGGCGGCAGAGTAGTTGCAAGACACTCTGGTTAAAAATGAACCCGTCCAAATCATCCACAATGAAATTCAAAAATGCCAATAGAGTAGGGGAAATATGCACACAGACACAGACACAGACAGACAGACACACACACACATATATATATATATATATATATATATATATATATATATATATATATATATATTATAATGGAGATTGTGTGCTTTTCTGTCTGTATCAGAACTATAACTATTCAAGTCATAATTTCCTTAGGTATTTACGTTACATTCTCCATGATATTGTTCTTATTTAAACTTCAATTATTAATAAAATTGTTTCATATAATTAATACTGTTGGCCTTATCTACAACATAATAATATACAATTGTTTATATATACAACAAAATGGCGGTTTATTTTGTGAACGGGAAGACTAATTTGCATATTGATATTAAAAATTTGATTTTAATAAATATGTGCTTAGTATTATCGATTGGTAATTGTTCGGTTTTATTTTAATAAATATGAGCAAAAGTTTCGGGGACAGATCATAAAAGAAATCGATTAATAAGAACAAAACTGCAATTATATTCTTACTTCCTATTTTAACTAAATAGTTAAAATAGGAAAATTTAGCAATGAAAGATGGGAGGGATGGAAGAGTAAGTTTCAGTTGTTCTATTTTTCAATTATACTCCCTTCTGTTTCAAATTTTTTATCTTCATTCTTATTTAGTTTTATTAGCCTTTCTAACTTAATATAATATTATATTATATCAAAACGTAAACACTTGCACCCGGAGGGTGCATATATTTGCTAGTATTATATATATATATATATATATATATATATGAAATAAATATATTTAGAAAAAATAAACACATGATGTTATAATTCGCTGACAGAAATCTGTTTCAACCTTTTATTGAAGCGGTCTTCATCAAGGGCGAGATATTTGTGATAGAAAGACTGTGTGAGTAAACCATTACAAAACCAAAATGGTACAAGCGAACGTTCGATTTCGGAGCCGGAATTTTTTTAAATTTTGAAAATGCATATTCCGTTTTGAAAATAAAATAAAATTTATTTTATTTTATTTTATTAAATCAGAAGCATTATAATCCACAAAGAAAAAACAGTTTACTCACACCGACTTTCTATCACAAACATCTCACTCTTGATGAAGACCGCTTCAATAAAAGGTCGAAACAGATTTCTGTCAGCGAATTATAACATCATGTGTTTGTTTTTTCTAAAAATATTTATTTCATACTATCGGATTCACTTCCATTCACTTTTTCACATACCACACACACACACACACATATATATATATATATATTATATATATATATATATATATATATACTAATTTAGTTGTGTATCAATTTTATTTTATGAACGTTTTCTGGGATATCAAGAAACAGAGGTAATATAT
>CM042152.1:37780934-37805934 GCA_023376005.1 Doryteuthis pealeii | reverse complement strand
ATTCTTCACAATACTTTACTTTTTCTCTTTTTTCTTTATTTTTCTTTCTTTCTTTCTGTCTTTCTTTCTTCCTTCTTTAGATTCTTCACAATACTTTCATAAATTGATTTTCTCTTTTCTCTCTTTTTTCTTTCTCCTTTTCTTTTGGTCTTTTTTTCTCTTTCTTTTAATAGATTCTTCACAATACTCGCAACCTTTTCCTTTCACGTTTTTCTTTTCTTTTCTTTCTTGATCTTTTTCTTTCTTTCTCTCTTTTCTTTTTCAAATTCTATATCTATTTATCTATTTTTGGATTACCTGTTATTTTATATTTCCTTTTTTCGCTATCTGCCTTATCGCTATTTTCGTTTATTTTTTTCAAAGAGGAAGAAGTTAACTGCGAAGAAGAAAATAAATCAATGATTAGGCCTGTATTTTATATTTGATAACAAATTACACTTGTTTAGATTGTTCGTCCCTTTATTATTTTCTATTCTATGTTCCTTACAGACACGACTCTTATGATCTTGCACCACACTCTGGTTAAAATGAGACCGTTCAAATCGTCCAACATGAAATGCAAAAACGTAAATCCTTATTATCTGGTGTTGCTTATGCGCAGAATCCTTATTTCTTATGAGTGTCGTCAACTCATTTATGTAATGGACCATTATGTTTTTATTATAAAGAAAGCAAGAGAAAAAAATGACATGCTACACAGAAGAAATACAATAAACAAAAAAGAAAGAGTGAAAGAAAGTGAATAAACAGAAGATAGAGAGAGGGCCTGAGCGCACGGAAGCAATAATGCTGATATGTTTCGATCGAACATAATAAAAATATAAAAAGATGGAAAGGAAGAAAACAGAGAGTGTATGTGTGTGCATGTGTGTGTCGATGGGGTGGCCCAAAGTTGATATCAGCCAGTCAGAAGGGAGATCCCCTTTTCAATAGCGCTAGAGGAGATTGTATTTCTAACATCTGAGAGAAACCTACCATCAGACTTTACCGCACAGAGTGCTACTCATACGCTGAGTTGGCGAGGAGATCGAACTAGGAACCTTGTGGTTTCTAGCCGAGAGACTGAGCTAGAGAGAGAGAGAGAGTATGTGTGTGTGTGTGTTAAACCAAGATTATTATACTTTTACATATTGAACTATTTGGTAGTAACTCTTACGTAAAGATATATAACGTTGCAATAATTATATTATCATACTGTGGTATATGTACAGGTCCTGCTAGTAGATTACTATTATTGTTATTTCCTTATATGTATTTGGTAATGTAACGTCTGGTGTGCTATAACAATATACAGTTGTTTCTTGACTTAAGATTTCAACAACTGACGAGTTTCGGACTTACGATCTAATCCTCAGTCGACTTTTTACTTTTTGTTGTGAACTAGAATTTGCGTTAGCAAAATTTCAGATACGGTGCCTCTAGTTGGTAGAGTGAACGATACAATACTCACCCAGCATCCCAAGTTAAAGGGAAACGATATAAGGATGCTGTGTACCGCCTTGAACAAATCTTGGAAACAGTACTCCACTGTACGGCCACTTTCCTCCTATCTTACATAACATCAAAGTAAGACGAATGAAACATGCTGGACATGTTCTCCTTTGGGCACCTACACATGGACATGCCAGTGTAACGTGACTACCAAAATCTATTGCAATCAGCTCTGTTTAGATTGTCCATGCCGTGAGAAGGATCTATCTGGGGCCATGGCCGATAGACCAGTTTGGGTAGAGAGAGAGAGAGAGGAGAGAGAGAGAGAGAGAGAGAGAGAGAGAGAGAGAGAAAGAGAAAGAGAGAGAGAGTGAGGGGGCATGGGTATCCGTGCTGACAACGTGACTTGATGATGAGGAAGACACTTACAACGGTAACCTGGCGGATTCACGAATCGTCTAGTTGTTGTTTTTTTTTTCTAGATTAAATGAAAATAATTTTCCCTGCAGAAAAAATATTTTACTGTTCGGCATTTAGTGAAGACTTCTTAACATAAAAAATTAGAAAGCAAATAAATAAATAAATAAATAATAATAATAATAATAATAATAATAATAATAATAAGAAGAAGAAGAAGAAGAAGAAGAAGAAGAAGAAGAATAGTAATAATCTATTAATAATGGAGATTCGCTTCCGGTTTTTGTCTATAACAAAAATTACGTCACTGCTTACATCACATTACCCAAAATCGTCATAACATAAATAAAATCCATTCTACGATTTTTGGCATGTTCAAATTGCGAGTGTATTTATTCAATAAATACACTCAAAATTTGAACATGCAACATTAGATAGTCCTCATTGTTTTTTAAAACAAGTTTTAATAAATACATGACTGGTATTATATATCTATATATAGTTTGTTTTATTTTAATACATATTTAAAGTTTACATTTCAAATTGTTTTATTTTTTTATCCTTTAATGAATTGATGATTTTTACTTACTTAGGGTACAAACTCGCTGACATTGAATTTTTTTTACTCCCAACCCTCAGGCAATATGTTTCAAAAATCTATTTTTACATCGCCCGGAGGGTATTTTTTATTTTGTACTACTACTACTACTACTACTACTAATAATAATAATAATAATAATAACAAACAAAAAACACAAAACTGAGAGTTGTACATGCGTGTGATAACACGTGATGATGCAGTGAAACGTCATAAAACAAACATGAATGTGAAGCCGCTGACAGAAAACGATGATAGGTTTATCTCTTCCGTTCTAATAAGACTCATTTAGCATTACTTAAAGGTCTTCCCTTCATTTTGAGACATTTCATATTGACAAAAACTTCACTAAGATAGATTACACTCTCGTAATTGTATGAATATAAAAAGCCTAGCCCATTTCGTGTAAATGATAAAAATATACATAATAGATAATACTAACGAAACCTGTGGATATACAAAAGTGTGATAATTTAATTATTACAATCTTTGATATGTTTACTTAAGAGATATTGCCAAATAGTTCAATATGTAAAAAGTATAATAATCTTCATTTAACTATTTCTCACTCTATTTGTTTCCTTCTTTTCATCTTTTCACTGTGTTTCATTGAAACAGATTAGTGTTGTCACATCTGCGCGTTCAACCCCCTTTTTCTAACTATCTTTCCCTTACTCTCTTTCTTTTTTTATTTCCGATTTTCTTTTTTTCTGTGTAGCATATCCTTTTACTTCCCGGATTCTTCTTTATAATAAAAACCAACTGGTCCATTATTTAGCTAATGTACGTCACATTCAATTCATAATTCCAAGTACTTTCATAAGATCAAGGTTGTGGTTATTTTGTTTTACGGCATATGAACCTTTATGTGGGTATACAATGTCGAATCAAGTCATTTTTATAAGCAAAAGACATAGGGGCTTACATTATCTACTTTTAGGGGTCAGAAAAATAAGTATTGAATTGTCTCATCGTTGCATATGACTAAGTGTAGCAAGATTGCATTTGGCAAGGACTACTAATGGAAGGGGGAGGGAAGAAAGAAATAAGTGAGAGAGTAAAGGTTTTAAAAAGAGTAATGAACACAAAACAGTTTGACCGTAGCGTGACCTCCCGAATGAAGAATTGGGTGTCAACCGGAAGTTTCGGGTGTTGACCAGAAACGGAAGTCACTTCGTGACGTGGAACAACGAAGAAAGGTACCGGTCTCTTTTCGATTTGGGACAGCGTAGGGTTAAGACCTGCCCTTGGTCCCGTGTGGGATGACGGTGATGGGATGATGGGAATAGTTCTCTCTCCCTGTCTCTCCACACTTTCCTCCTGTCTGATACGAACCCACGAGGCGAGCACGATAATAAAGGCCAGCAGTTGTGACTACATATTTCTCGCGTTGTAATTTTTATCAACAAGATGACCGCCACGTGCCAAGACATTTTTAGTACCGTGAATATATCACCGCCGTCACGTTACGTATATCGCTTTGGGTACTGTGACCAGATATACGACAACGTTACATAAGTATTGAATCGTCTCATCGTTGCATATGACTAAGTCCCGATTATAAACTGCATCAGTTGGGACGCTTTCTGCCAGACTAAGCTAAATTTTATGACTGCACCTTTGGTTAGGCTTAGAGCGCACTGACTGTGTCCCCTGCAAAGACATATTACCGGGGGGTGGGGGGTGATAAGACCAGGTGACTGTACAGCTGCTTTTTTGTGGGGCGCTGTTTCCCGGGTTTGTTTAAGACAGTACGCAGCATTTTTGTACAACTCCCATTTAGCTTATTCTCTATTTAAACAGACTTTGGCATAGAATAACCCAACAAAAGTCGCCCCGCCGTAAAACCGACCAAACAACCAAGCAGCCAATCACAACTTATTATAGATATTAGTAATTTCCTGATCAGTGAGATATCAGCAAAAATAACTTCAGCATCAAATAAACCAAAGGGATTTTGGCATATCGTAAAAAAAAAACAACAAACCAACCTACCTACCAATCATCACGTTAGTTTTATGAGCAATGAGATATCATAAATTTCATGAACTGTAATTTCAGAGATATTGTATTTTCTACTGCAGGGAATATATTATATATTATAGTATAGTATACAACCTAACTGAACCAAAAAGGTTGACATATGGTTTATTTTACTAGCTCTCATTCGAAGGTGGAACATTGCTATTGAGAGAAACAATGACGATGTGGAGAAGTAGGCATGTGATTCAAAGTAGACCAGCTTCGTTTTGATCTATGATACATGTTCCTGTGTTTGTAATTATACCTGTATTAAACAAAATAGCATTACTTTTTTACACACCCTCGTATGTAATCTCTTGCAAAAATACTGACTGTGGTATTAAATTCTAACATGTTATAAAACAGACCAATCAATCAACTAGCCATTACATTTTATGAGAAAGAATATGTTAGCACTTTCATGATCAGTAAGATATCAACATAAATGACTTCAGCATTAAATAAACCAACAGATTTTTATATTTCATAAAACCAACCAACTATCAGCATATTATTTCTCTGAATGTTTCAGATTAGGCTTGAGGATTAGTAGTATCTGCATTATTCGGCACATTATTCTGCACATACAACTAATATAATGATTAGTATTATCTTTATACGGACCATTGTCCTCATCTTCATTGTTATCTGTACAACGTTTCGGCCAATGTACCCTCCGGCCTTCCTCGGTTATTTCTTGTCGGACTCGGAAACCTTCTCGCAACTCGGGAACCTTCTCGGACTAGGGAACCTTCTTGTCGTAATCGTGAATGCTCCGGATTACGACAAGAAGGTTCCCGATGACGACAAGAAGGTTCCCGAGTCCGAGAAGGTTTCCGAGTCCGACAAGAAATACCTGAGGAAGGCCGGAGGGTACATCACCCAAAACATTGTACAGATAACAATGAAGATGAGAACAATAGTCCGAATAACACAGATAATACTAATCATTATATTAGTTTTATGTGCAGTGAGATATTAGCAAATTTATAAGCAGTGCGATATCAGCAAAAATTACTTCAACATCAAATAAACTAAGAAAATTTGACATATCGTAAAACCAACCAACCATCCTACCAACCAAACGACCTACCAGCCATTATTTATTGCTTTTGGGTGTGATTAAAATTGTGATAAGAAATTATTTCCTATATTGTGGCATTTTTATTCTATTTTACGATAGATTTTATGAGAAATCCAAATGTGAGTTGAAGGCAAATATTCAAACAGAAATAAACCAATTAGAATCACGGGTTATATAACAAATTAAAGATAATAAGATTTGTCTATTGTCCATCTCATTTCCGATTTGATTATAATAGTGATAACATCGGTTATTTCTGCTGATATCTTTGTAGTCTACTCTTTTTTTTAAAAGATGACTTTCACCAGGAATGTAAGACTATTAGTTTAGTTCAATATTCAATCTTTGGTCACCAATGCCGACTTCACATATAATGTTGCGTATATAGTTATTTACTAAGATTAGCGTAGATGTTACAGAAGGCCAGAAGTATGGGGCGCCCAATCAGAATCGAACTTACTATCTGTTGTAGGTGACTCACCTATAACACGAACATGGACTTACCCAAAGACAGAGTAAAGCTACTCAAACGAGTAGTCCCAGCTACTCGTCCTTCGGGACGGGTGGTCCAGTGAGCTTCGGCCTCTGGGCCGATGGGATGCTAAATTAATAGCGTCGATCCCAGCCTGCCTCATTGCACTTAAAGGGGCAGGACTGGGATCGACGCAATTTTTCTACCTACCACCCCATGAGTCTCGGCTTGTGGGTGGTGCCCACATAAAGCGGCCTTGTGCCATATCGTGTGTATGTGGGACCCATGTAAATACCAGTAGTCCCAGCTACTCGTCCTTCAGGACGGGTGGGATGCTAAATTAATAGCGTCGATCCCAGACGCCTGCCTCATTGCACTTAAAGATGCTGGGCTCGGATCGACGCAATTTTTCTACTTACCACCCCATGAGTCTCGGCTTGTGGGTGGTGCCCACATAAAACGGTCTTGTGCCATATCATGTGAAAGTGGGACACATGTAAATACCAGTAGTCCCAGCTACAACAGCTGCCACCCACCCGTCCTTCGGGACGGGGGTCCAGTGAGATTCGGCCTCTGGACCGGTGGGATGCTAAATTAATAGCGTCGATCCCAGAGGTCTCTCCAGGCAATACCTGTCTCATTGCTCTTAATGGGGCAGGATTGGGTTTATTGCCCAGCGCCTGAGGCGCCCCCTTGAGGGGGAATGCCGAAGGGATCGACCCATTTTTTCTACCTACCACCCCATGATTCTCGGCTTGTGGGTGGTGCCCACATAAAACGGCCTTGTGTCATATCGTGTGGAAGTGGGACACATGTAAATACTAGTAGTACCAGATACAGTTCTTCGTTTAAGCTGAAGGAAACTCTTCCATTGTACGTTGATATATATATTGCTGAATACAATCTGTTCCCTACATTTTATACCCTTGTTGAGTTATTATTTATTGACCCTTAAACAGGTCATAACACTATCAATGGTCTGCAAATATGGCTTGTAAATAATTATACTACGTGTGGTTCCCTGACCTTAAGTATATAAAAAATAATAGATAAAAATATCCATTCATTTTATTTTGGATCTCGATTACTTTTTATATTAAACGTTTATGATGATAAGCATTTGCACATATAATTACAAACTATATACCGCCCTGTCGGCCGGGGCTCTAGAATACACCTAATGCACCTCTACAGAGGTTGGTAAGAACCTCCTCCTCATGGGACCACGTGTTGGTCGTGGGATTTAATCCTGAGAGCTGAGCAATCCATAACATGCAACACTCCACTTTTGTTCTTACTTGGGCTAGACTGGCGGCCAGGGAGGCTGGTCATATCAAGCCCTAGCGAATATGAGTGTCTCGTATTGCTCTTATGATAAACCCAAAATCCTTATTATCTAATATGTAACAGATGGCGGTCGCAGAGGGTCCTACTCTCTTGATTATGATGCTAAACTGCATCTAGTCGTGAGGTTCCAATTCTGGAGCTCTCTGCTTGTACGTGGTAGTTCCTGTTCGGGTCACATCTATGGGGTTGTTGGATACAAAACAGAATTGTATCCATTTATATATTGGTGGTGGAGCTTTCCTACGTCACGTGTTAGTTTTTTTCATTTGACAAGAGCGCCCTACAACTGTTGCATACCCTTCTAACATTATCAGGTATATAATGGATAAGAGAGAGAGAGAGAGAGAGAGAGAGAGAGAGAGAGAGAGAGAGAGAGAGAGAGAGAGAGAGAGAGAGAGAGAGAGAGATTAGATGATAATAGTTGATAGTTTTACTTTACATTCTGCTTACTTTATCTACTCGTCTGGACGCCATGTTCTCTGGTTGGGATTACTTCTCTGCTGGGGGGTTGATTCTTCTTCGGGCTGGGCTGGTCATTGTTTGTTTCATTTAATTAACACAACACGGCTTGGTGTTTCTTGATCAAGCTTTATTTTCAACCCTGTCCATTTGATTCCACCGGGGTTGGGGGTGGAGAAACGACATCAAAGCTCCGAAATTTGCGTCGACTCTCACTAACTGAACTAAAACCTATTCCCATGCGTCCAATCGCGCCATTTTAAGGCAAGAAAAAGGTCATTACCCGTCACATCTGTCAGGTAACTTTCTATGGACCCCATCATTTTAGTTAACCGATCCTAATTCAAAATTCTAACTACAGGTACACTTATAGTTTATAACTGCTCATAAATTATGTAACACAACCTTCATCTTTTACCAAACACGACCTGGAACAAAACGCACATTGAGTTTTTTATTTCCCTGTGTCCTCACTTCGTCCTCAGAGCTCCAAGACAAAGGATAAACCAGTGAGTGGTTTCCACCTCTTTTTACCTTACACTTTTTTTTGTTCCTTGCAACATCATTGCGTCCTTTTTATGTTTTGGGACTGGGACTATGTTTTATCTTTGAATGTTGCTTTAATGAAATGTCATCTTGTATAAACTGATTTGTCTTTTCACTACTGTTTTGTACCTTGTCATGTATCTAATGTTCTACGTGCCCAGACAACAAAGTCGGTAATGTTGTTATGTAGTACTTCTTTGTTCGGATTTATACATGTATATGTTCACCTACGATGGATGTAGACCCGCCCAACGGGGTGGGGGTCCAGTGGCTTCGGACTTTACAAGTTAATAGCATCGATCCCAGGGGGCTATCCCCCTGGCAATACCTGCCCCCTTGACTTGAGGGCAGAGCTGGGTTTATTGCCCAGCAACTGAGGGTCCCCCTTGAGGGGGAATTCCGAAGGGATCGACGCAATTTTTTGTTCTTTCCCACCCATGAGCTTCGGCTTGTGGGAGGGCCCACGTTAAAACGAGGCCTTGTGCCCAGCCCATACAAGTGGGGTATGAGGCAAATACCTGTTCCCCTACGCTGGAAGGTCACTCTGAGCCTTCTAATGTATTATAAGAACCTCGCATTTAAATCTTATACTACCATTATAGTTAATGCCTTCGTTGTTAGATAAATTCGAACGGTTCTAGGTAGCTTCGTAAAGAAATTAAATTGGTCACAGATAAAGCGATAAAATGATATATGCCATGGCACACATGAAATTGTCCAGAACGTTGAAGATGCACTCGAAATTTGAGAAGATATTTTTGCCTCATGTGCGCACTCTCACGGATCGCTAACTATTCCTGCCGGCTCAGTCTGCTAGCTTGAAATCAGCCCTTCGCTTATGTTTGATTACTCCTTCTCGTGAGAGTTATGAATTTTGGATCGTATTTGCCCCATTGATTCGGGCCCATTATCCCTACCAAGACGTCATATTTCTTCCTAAATTAAATGGACAGTAACGATCGTGTGATATGATTAGATTAAGATTTGATTATTCCTCCACCAAACAACATGGCGACTCCTTGCAAATAATTAGCGTATGATAAAATAATCTTTCGATCTTCAAACAAACACGCAACGTAATCGAAACGGTTATCCTCTGATGATTTGTGCATGGGCGGAGAAACTGAGGTTTTGCTTTGTTTTATTTTGTTTTCAACAAAAGGGTCCACGGATGATTCACGCATGCCGATGTCATGTCAAGGACATCGGCCATAATGAACAGTTAATTAAATTCCAGCTTGATAAAATTTGTTAAAAAATTAAAACAGCTTCCAAATTGCCATATCGATAATATAGAAATATAATACGGATAAAATAATTAAGAGTTTGAAATTCCATGAGGAAGAAGAAATAGATGATAATTGAAACAAATGCTACGCTATTATTTCTCTGAAAATTTGATATGATGATTGAACTGTATAATTTTAAATTTTGGGACTGTTAGTATTATTTGGATTATTCGGACTATTGTCCTCATCTTTATTATTATCTGTACAACGTTTTGGCCAATTTGCCCTGAGGCCTTCTTCAGGTATTTCTTGTTGGATTCGAGAGGTTTCTCGAACTCGGGAACCTTCTTTTCGAACTTGGGACCCTTCTTTTTCAACTCGGGAACCTTCTTGTCGTAATAGTGAACCTTCTTGTCGTAATCGGGAGCATTCACGGAACTTTGAACCCAACCCTTTATTCAATCCAAGAGGGTATCCTGTTCTCATTCCGCTAATTATAGGTACAGATGTTAAGATGTGTTAATCATTATTCTATGTTACTGTTACATTTGACCAGGATTGAACCTGCTGCCTTGTAATAACCCAACGCCTTAATCCATTACACTATGTGTCCAATTGAATGAAGGTTCTCGAGTCGAGTACGAAAAGAAGGCTCCCGAGTGCGAGAAGGCCCCAAGTCCAAAAAGAAATAACTGAAGAAAGCCGGAGGGGATATCGGCCGAAACGTTGTACAGACAACAATAAAAATGAGAACAATAGTCCGAATAATCCAAATAAAACCAATTATCAAGCCTCATCTAAAAAGAATCAGAGAAATATAGTGGAATGTTGTTCTCATCTTTATTGTGGTGTAAGGGCAGTCTCCCTTGCCTGAGGGTTTTGGTAAATCTCCGGTGTCTGGAGACCCTATTGTGGTCACGTGACACAGGAACCCAAGGAGGGAACCCTCTTCTTCTGATGCTACTGAACAAGCCTGGACGTGCTTGTCACCTCTCTTCAGCAGACACCTATGGTGCATGCCAGACGCCACAGACACGACACTGCTCACAGTAAGTGGTTTCCACCTACTTTGTATATGAATACTACTGTGTATGTTTGGACGCTTGTGACATTCTATAGTCTGGGGAACTTCGTTCCCCTATACCTGTTATAATAAAGTCTTATAAACGTAACTAATGTGTCTGTCGTTTTCTCAACCGAAGTGTTCCGCATTGGGTATTTATCCTTTAAGTAACCCAATGTTTTATAAGAACCAGAGTTAATACTCTGTGAACCTCTTATAGTGGTAAGTAAAATCCCAACGTTTTGGTCACTGTATCTTTCGGACTTCCGCGTGTGTTCCATGTGTATCCCGTGTATCCGGGAAAAGCAATGACCCAATCTATTGTTTGACACTTTGTTTGAACAACATTCCCACTATCTAAAAGGATTTCCCATGTTGGGCCATTGGATTTTTTTTAATAGCTCACTAATTAGGACTGAGCCTATTATAGCAGTGACCATCTCAAGCGGTGTTTAACAGTTTGAATTAAGATTTTTCCTTCTTCTAGATTGGTTGACTAACTAAGGTTAAAGAGCCCAATCCGCCCTACTATTTCCCAATAGCTGGAGGAAGAGTAGATGGGTTAATACCTTTTACAATAAAATAAAGGATATTGTAACTATCTAAAAGTATCATCAATATGAAAACTAAATTTCCAAACTTCAATTGTTCATATAAGTTGTAAGAGCTTAGCGTATGCTTCACTTTTTTGTTATAAAAATAACAAAATGAAAATACTTTTTAAGCATGAATAACTATCAGTACATGTCTTCAAAATAGATTAGTATTTTAAAAAATACAAATGACTTTCCAGTAATTGATATTGTAAATGGTAGTGGACTCAGGAGATAGTTATACTAATTATTATATTGCCGGATACATACACACATACATAAATATTCCCCTCACACACACACACACACACACACACACACATATATATATATATATATATATATATATATATATAATATATATATATAAAGATAAATCAAATCTTATGCTCTTTAGTCTCCTGGCGATTTTGTATGAATATATATATATATCTTATATATATATATATATATGCATATAAATTGTTTTTTCTTTTGGCCAAAATATTGTACTAATAGCTTTTTTTTTTTGTACGATTATCTTGGTCTTTTCGTTTTTCCCCAAAAATTTTTTTCTTCCCGGTTGATGTTTGGTAGTATATTTTTTAAAATCAAACTATCTGCTGGGTGTTTTCTCACCGCGAGGATTTACCAACAAGTTTGGTATATTAAATTATATATATATATATATATATATATATATATATATATATATAAGACATTCTCTTCTTAGTATAATACAAGTTACTAATTGTCAGTGAACCTAGTCGTACTTTCATCACATAATTTCTTATTGTTCAATACTAACATCAATTAGTTAATATAATGAGCGTTAAATTATATACAAAGAAGTTACACTATTTTAGACTTAGTTTTACGACCAATCTAAAATCTTAAAACAAATATTGGTAACACTGACATGCCTCAATGTAGCTAACCCGGAAATCATTTCTTCACATTAACAAACTGCTTTCATTTTTTTTGTATAGCCTTCCACAATAAGTACTAAATTAGTAGGTAACAACAGCAAAATTATTAGATTATTGGCAATAAATGTAATTTATCACAAGCGGAGCAGAAAAGAATTCTATCGGCAGACATTTTGATAAAAAAAGTAAATAAACAGTACGACCGGGAATGTTGAACAGCGAAGAAATGTGTTGATGACCCCGGTGCATTGCGTAGAAGATCATATAAGGGCAAAACCAAAGTTATAACAGAGTAGAAAATGTCTTAAATTATGCGTATTATCAGGAAAAAAATAGTCAGTTCTAAGAAAGCAAAACTATTTTTGAAAAGAATGATCGAAGAAACATGTCAAAATTATCTTGATTCCAAATTCTTCGCCATGTTACCAAATTATGTAAAAACTTGACATTTAACCCGCTTTGAAGCCCGTACGCAAGGTGAAATGTCTGGAGGTGGTTGAAAAGCCCGAGTAAACTTATTTCAAGGTTCTTCTCGTTTCTCTTTGTTCTCTTTTAGTAAGATTTTCCAAGATTGTTGGATTAGATTTGTTTTTGTTTTGTTTTTAACCAAGGCGTGGGTAAGTTTGTAGGACAGTTATCTATTAACCTGATGCTACAAAAGAGGCGCCAGTTAGATCCTGACGTGTACAGAATGGAATAAAAATAATTTCCCAGGCATACCTTAGATATTTGAATTTTAACTTTCAGCTCGGGTTGCAGTACTAGTCTTTCGGTCTAAGTAGCGTTCCATAACTACTGAATTATGAATTTGATACCTGCTGGATTCCCCATATTTGTGATCGTGTGACACATTTATGTGGCGAATAGTTTATGTAAAGAATTAGGACGTCGCGTCATAGTGTAGTTGTTAGCAAGCTAGTCTCACAAATGCATTACTACTGAATAGCGAGTTTGATCCTCGGTGTATGCCTTATACTTGCGACTTTGTGCCACATCCTACTCGTGGCGAACCGGTTAGGTAAATACCTACATTTGAAATATATTTTTTTTTAAATTAGCCTAAACTCCTAAATGGTTTGAAACAATTTTATTTTTCCTGTTGATTTGCAATGTTAGAAAATATATTAGCTTATTTTATTTTATTTTTTACCCCTTTTTTCATGCAATGTCACTTGATACGGGGTACATGCAATTTTGCAAGACCAGATCTTAAAAAATAGGTCAGCATCCTTACACGCAAGTTGATAGGACAGCAACCTTTTAACCTTTAGAGACAAGAGAGGAATCAATTAGACCTTGGTGTTTACCGGATAGAACAAAAATAATTTCCCAAATTTACATTAGATATTTGTGTAATATCCTATGCAAATGAGATAGCCTATAAAATTAGTCTGCCTCAGTAGCAAGACAGACGGATAGTAAATGTACTTACAGATAAACGTATCTTTCCGAGATTGATTGACTTCACGTCAATAACGCGTCACTGATATCAACCTTAAGTTCCTTAGAAGACCCTGAAACTTGGATTAGATGTTTCGCAGCATTGGCTAGGTGAAGAAGTTAAAAGATCAGAAAGTCTCAGGAGGGGAGAACGAAATTATAGTTTTATTTTTGGCTTCAGCAGGATGTGAAGCCGTCGAAAAAATATCTACAGTTTATATACCCCAAAATACTGGGAAAATTAACGTATGGAGCAATCTTAGATATCCTAAACAGGAACATACGTCCGAAGAAGAAACTTGTAATTGCAGAAAGAACCAAGTTTCTTGAAGCAAAACAGAACTCAAATTGAACTGTGTGGCAATATTTTCATAGGTTGAAAAAAAGCAAGGAGATATTGCGATTTAGAAAAACTGGGTTCAAAAGACATGGCAATAGAAGATTAACTAATTCTTCTAAGATTAATTGAAGGTGTTGCATAGTGGGGTTGTCACGGTACCAAATCAGATATGTTATATACTGGCATCTTCAAACTCACGCTGCTAAATCGCGTACATATCGTAGCGAGTATCGGCCCCTACCCTAGACGTTATATGTAGTGGTTGCTCAATGAAATCTGCAACACATGGTATAGTAGGAATTTTGACTTAATTTCTTCTCGGCTGTACGTGGTGGGCGGCGAGCGCTGACAATGAAACGACTGAGGGTTAACAATGAATACTACCATTGCTGGGATCTGAGGCACAGAGGGGTGAACGAACCTCACTAACTGCTGGCAGCGATGGTGCGCGACTGCGCCGGTCACGCACGTTCTCGTCGGCTGTCTCTCTCCTGACTGGGGTCTCCACTGACTGTTGACTGTCTTTTGTATCTCTCAAACGCCTACGCGTTTTCTTTGTTCGCTACCACCAGGAAAAAGTCCTTTGTTATCTTTGTCGCCCCCACCCTCTGTTTAATTCAACCGGAAATACCTATTTCCGTTTGTACAATATCCAACAAAGGCATGGAAAACGTTGCATATAAGCATACAATTTTAGAGAGGCTTCAAATAAATGAAATGACACTTGAAGCAAGTGTTGAATTTTTACAACTAGAATTAATTGACGAATCCGATAATTCTAATAATAATTTCGAAAGCTTACAGCGCAACTAATAGACAAATAAAATGCAAATATTGCGCCCGAGAACAGCGTTAACAACTGCCCGGCCAGAGGAAAATTATGTGGGGTTAAAATAATACACTGGTTGAAACTGATGTATTACCACGAAGTCGTCTAACGATGGAAACAAGATCCCGTTTTAAGTCAAATTTATGAAAGAATAAAAAGAGACATATGGAGTAATTTGGCTGAAAGAACTTACAAGGAAACGAGGCATAAAATAACCATAGAGAAAAAGCATAACCCTAAACATAGCCGTAAATATTTTCGGCTATGATGTGTGTTCGTGTTACGGCTACCGTTGAGGTTAAATTTATTATTAGAAACAGAATGAGAAGTAAATGGGAAATTTTCTTGAATTTTGAATATTTTTCATGCATCATTTACGTCTACGATTAGGGATCGGTTTATGGCTATGATTCAGTGTAAATTTCGAATTAGTATTTGCATTGAAATAAGTCACGCTAACACTAACAATACCTGTAAATAATAATTTTTTTCATTATTTAAGGCTATGGTTAGTGTTAGTGTTACGGCTAATGTTAGGCTTAAATATAGTATTCGAAGAAGAATAAGAAGCAGAAATGTGTATTTTCCTTGATTTCCAAATTTTCTTTTCATTCATTATTTACGTGTATGGTTATGGTTGGACGTAAATTTCGCATTAGTATTAGTGTTAGAAGAATTTACCCTAACCCTCACCATAACCGGAAATAATTATCTATTTTATTATTTACGGCTATGGTTATTGTTTGTGTTACGGCTATTGTTAGGCTTTAATTTCGTATTCGACGAAGAAGAAGAAGAAGAAGAAGAAGAAGAAGAAGAAGAAGAAGAAGAAGAAGAAGAAGAAGAAGAAGAAGAAGAAGAAGAAATATGTATTTTCATTGAATTAGGTTGTTTTTTCATTCGTTATTCACATGGTTTGGATTGGGTCTATGGTTCGGCGTAAATTTCGCATTAGTATTAGTATTAGTATTAGCTATTTATTCATATTTCGTTTCTTTCTTTATTTAACTAAATTTGCTCTTTCTTTCTTTATCTTAATTTGCTCAAACTTTCTTTCTTTGTCTCAATCTTTCTTTCTTCCTTCCTTTCTTTCTTTGTTAATTTCCTCAACATTCCTCCCTTTCTTTCTTTCCTTCTTTCTTTCTTTGTCTTAATTCCCTAGCCCTCTTTATTTTTCTTAATGTTCACGACCCTCTTTTTTATTTATTTATTTTTTGTCAATTCATTTGTCTTTTATTTTTTCATTTTTTTCTTTCGTTCTTCATATTAATTTTCTCAAACCTTTTTTTTTTCTTTCTTGCTTATTTTTCTGAATTTTTCAATCCACTTTCTTTCTTTTTTCTTTCTTTCTTTCTTTCTTTCTTTCTTTCCTGTTTGAATATTATTCATTTCTCATTTATATTTAGAACTATATGTCCACCTTATGTAGTGTAATAATTAGCACACTAACCTTGCAGTACATTGTTAGTAATCTTATACCTAATACTAATGGATGCTCTGTACGCTTGACTTTGTACTTTACTTAACTTTGTAAATGATTACATTTTAATCTATTTCAATAAACAGTGAGGTATGTAACACCCATTTTGTTCTATGTTATATAGACTATCTATGCAAATAACATCATAATTAAAGAAAAATATGTGTGTAGATTAATAATTTTTATTTTTTTTTATTAGTGTTCCATCTTTCTTGTGATATGTAAAACACACTGTTTCTGTCGTTGTATCTTTCGGCCTTCCTCGTGTGTTCCCTTTGTATCCGAGCATATCAATGAATATTATCTCTAGTTTAAGAAAGATAACAGTAATACAAACAATTTTTCAAAAACTAAATTCAGAAAATTTAACATAAGAAATTTACATTCAAAGGTATTGTGGAAAAAGTTGATTTTGTTTTTTTTTTTTTTTTTTTTTTTTGTTTGTTTGGTTTATTTTGTTTTACGACATATCAACCTCAGTGGGTCATTTAATGCCATAAGTTTTGAAATAAATCAATTCTTAATGGATAATACAATTTTTTTATAAATACATTTCTCTATTTAACCCATAGATGGGACCCTAACAGGTACTACCACTCCGGGGCAGAGTGGACCAGGGAGCAATGGTGATAAAGGGGTGCTCCACATTCCCAAACCTCCAAAACTGGAACCTCACCATCAGATAGAGTTTAACGTCATTCCCAGGACATATAGACCCTCAGCCACCGCCTTCTAGCACCCATATGATAAAAAGGGGTTGGGGCTTGCCATAAGGGCAATAGGGGGAAAAAGTTGACAAACACGGGATGTTATGCAGGATGGAAGTGTATTACTGGTGGTGATGTCGACAATAACCTTTCGGTATATCAGGCCTTCTTCAGGACACGAACTGAGTTCTTGTATTGAAGGATTCAGTTCTCTTACTGACGAGTGTCTTGCGGTCGTGATTGAAAGGGGGTGTGTTCAGCTGCTGCTGATGAGGTGTGAGGTTTGTGAAGGTAGTAGGGGTTTTGTGTGGTTGTTGTGGTGGTGATGGTGTATATAGGGTCACGGACTGGATTTGGGGTGAATGTTTGGCGTGGAAGTGAGGGTCGTCTGTGTATAAAAGACGTTGGGTCTAGTGGAGATAGGGATGTGGTTCGTCTTTGAGTTGGAAATGGTAGATTGGATTTGTGTGTTATGTTATCTATTTATTATTTATTTTTTGAGTATGTCGTTTTTTTGTTCGCCCTATAAAAAAGTAAAGTAAAGTCGTCGGGGCGGCCTAAAGTCGGTATCAGCCAATCAGCGAGGGAGTCTATCCCCTTTTCAATAGCGCTAGACCAAGGAGATTGTTTTTAGCATCTGAGGTGGAGCGCCACGCCTACCATCAGCTCCTTACTTTACCGCACAGATCCCTGTGCTACTCATACGCTGAGTTGGCGAGGACCGGTATCGAACTAGGAACCTTGTAGTTTCTAGCCGAACGCTCTACCGACTGAGCTAACCAGTGTTACACAATTATTAGAAACCTAATGATTATGACAATGGTGTAGAAATCATAATGGTGATTAGTGCAGCCGATGGCCTTGAGAATGAGTGACAGCGCTTGAGCTCGCTATCACCTTGCCCTCCGGGGAGGGATCGTGAGAACCGGAGGGCATAGAAGACCCTGTTCCGGTTTAAGGATAATAAGTAACTCAGTCAGCAGGTAGGAGCTCGAAGGTGTAAGTCGCATTTCTATGTGCATCCTGTCATCTGCGCAGAATGTCTGGTTGGGGATTTGGAAATAAAGTAACATCAACGTAAATCGAAGTCTTGTGTTTATTACCTAAAAACTAACAATGACACAGGGCTTCTGATAACGAGGAATCCCCATAGAAGACCAGACCGGAATCCCCAAGAAAGTCAACACCAGATGCTAGACCAGACCAAGATGATAGACGATCAGAATAGCAAAGCGGCCAGAAGAGAAGACGACTAGAAGTAGTAAGAAAAGGGTATACAACATATATGCTGATTGGTACTGTGAGAACGTCAGTACGTAACAATAGCTGTTGATGGCAGGTTTTGTCTAGGTTTGAAGAGATGTTAAAGAAGCCAGATCTACTATTAACATTCTGAATGTTTTTTATTGCGGTAGCTTCGAAAATTTCTCTAAATCCTTTATTGTCGATGTTTTACTCCCATTCAAAGGTATTATATAATATTGATTTTTCTGTAACGGTTTTTGTAAATAACATTTACTTAGAATAATAGGGTGCTAGATGCTTCTGCAGTCATTGTGATCAGTGATTTAACTTTAGAGTCTAGTACGATTTCAAAGCCAAACATATTTGATCCTGTCCACAAAAATATAGAAAAAGAAAATAAGAATAAAAAAGAAGGTAAAACAATTCGATAAAATGAAATTTGAGCTGGACGACTGAGCCGTTTTGGAGTCTTATAGATGTGTCTAAGTACATCAACATTGTGTGAGCAAAGGCACAAGCCCCATCTAAACACGCCTTGAACAAAAATCTGATCAGCTTCGGTCTCTAGTTCCCGTTGTGATTCAATTCAGAAAGTTGTTTAAAACAGGAGAATGGTCGCCATGTTTTCCTCCTTTACAGTTTTATATTCTTTAACTTTTTCTTCTGCAAACTTTTATCTCCATTCTTTCTTCCGTAGTACGTGTTATATAGAATTATTATTGCTTCAGAAAATTTGTTGGAGGCGTAGTGTAATGGTTCGTCCTAGGAAATGGACTTGTTGACCCGAGTTCAGATCCTGGAGGAAGCTACAGTTCACATAGAGCTAATGCCCTTGCGAGAGTTACTCTCCGTCCAGCTATGGGTAAATTGTAAGACATACTGGGCTCTTTAACCTTGATTATGCAACTAGTCTAGGAGAAGGAAAACTCTGATTTCAAACCTGTTAAACTCTGCTTAGGGGATCACACTGCTAGAATAGACTCAGTCCTAATTTGTGATTAAAAAAATGATTAAGTGGAGATACCGGTATTTTCATTTTCGATATGATACGTTAGCTGAGCTCTCGGGTCTGAAACGAATTAGTTTTAATTGGGAAAAAGGTGTAATTGAATGAAACCCACAGAATTAAAGATACCTAGTCATAGAATGCAACGACTGTGCCTCTGCAGAGGGGAAATACCCCTAATCAATGGCCGTGGGAGATGACCCGGGATGCCTAAGGATGTAACCCTGGTGGCTGAGCAGTGCATAACATGCAACACTCAATTTTAGTCCTTACTTAGACTAAGCGGGTGGTTGGATAGGCCCCTTCCGATCACGTCACGTCACCTTACGTCAAGCTCTACTACCTCTATGGCTGTTCCAGCCCTATTGCACTTCTGGTAAGCCTCAAACCTTTTTTTTCATATATCTGTTAGAAGGCTGTGTGACATTAAACTCTATTTGATGATGAAGTTCTAGTTCTTGAGATCAGAGAATGTGGAGTACCTCTTCATCAGCATTACTCCCAGGTCCACTCTGACATGGAGTGGTAGTATCTGTTAGGGTACCATCTATGGGCTTATGAGAAAAATGAGTTCAAAAATGAGTAAAATAAATTGACTACCTATTAAGAATGAATAAAACAAAACTTCTCCCGTCTCGGGAGCCATATGGCCCCCAATTGAGAACCACTGATTTAGGCTCTTTTATAAACATTCAAGTATTTTGAGAGGAACGGAGAACAATTACAGATTCTTTGAAATCATCATTAACTTATTTCCATAGAAGTGTTGACATTGTTTTAAACACTCAGTATACATTAGAGTGGTCGCAAAGTAATTATATTTTACAAGGGAGAATAAGAAAACAAATTTATGTTAAATTTATTAAATGTTATCACCAGTATTCCCTCGATATTCTATACAATTTCGTAAACAATTTCACGCACAATCTATACACGCATATATATATATATATATATATATATATATATATATATATATATATATATATATAGAATGAAAAAGTGATTGGAAATTTAAATACATTTATTTATAGTTATTTTTAAAAATTTGTAGACGAGATTTTGGTACTCAATTTTGTGATGTACTGCCTCACACAGACACATACACATACACACACACATACACATATATATTGACTGATGAATTGATTTTAACGCCATAACAATATGTCTAGGGTTATTTGAATTACAGTTTAGAGGAACACGTTCATTATACGTACATTTTTACTTTTTTGTGGTCATTTCTTAATTTTTCTTTCTTTTTGAGTATTCATTGCAGATTGGTAGAATACCACAAAAAAAGTTTTGGCTGCTTGGTTGGTTGGTTGGTTGGTTGGTTGGTTGGTTCTTACGGCATGTCAACCCTTCGGACGTTTTTGTTTAATTCTTTGGTGGGTATTCAATTGTTTTAAGACATTCCTTAAACTCATTTTTATCTATTTAACCCATAGCACTACCATTTTGACTGGCACTACCATTTTGAGGCAGAGTGGAATTGGCAGTGATAGTGATGAAAGGGTACTCCATTCTTCTAAAACTTACAGAATTGGAACTTATTGGAAATTGATATTAACAACCTGTAAATCTATCTTGGATGATCTTAAGTCTACAGTTTAGGGAATCATGTTCATTGTACGTTTATTTTCACATTTTGTTATGTAGTTATTGTTTCAGATATTTTGTACAAGTTTCTATAGTATATGAGTAATTTTAAACAAATATATTTGATCCTTAGATGGGACCCTAATACATATTGCTTACATCTCAGAGTGGACTTGGGAGTAATGGAAAGGAAGGTGTACTCCACACTCTCAACCTCTAGAACTGTTGCTACAAATGTGTCCAGGTTTATTCAATTAAAATTTTAAAATGCAAGCAACGAGTTATTGTTTCCAAACAGACAAACTTACGAAGATAAACTTGACACGTAGAAACCATAGCCCACGTACCGCTACAAACCTATTAGAATAAACCCATGGCTTCTGTACAAGGACACTGTGCTTTCGTGTCCCTTTATCATACAACTGTTTCCTGATTGCTCTTTATTGTTGTATGTATCTTAATAAAATGAAGTTAAGTGTCATACCCAGGACACCTATTTCTGAGGAGTACTACTAGTCGACAGGGAATACTGTCAGTGTATACTAAGTCCCCACCACCAACACGAACACACTTGGATAAACAGAAATCTGTCAATATTATACAGATACAACGGCTACATAAATGAATTGGAATACGCATGTTCTTGCAGCATGTTTCACTTTGTTATGATCTATTCAACCATTTGACTCTAACGTATTGCACAATGCATAGAATGGGAGGTCTTTGAGTTTCTTTCCAGTTCATGCAGGTTACATGCAGGTTACATGCTGAGTGTAATCTGAAATATTTACCATGCAAGAACTCTAAATTCTCTGTCAGATTGCTCAGATGTTTCCGCTATTCCTTGAAATTATCGAAAGATATTCCAAAAATACAATCGTTGAAAGAATGCCAAAAGTGTCTATGAACAAGAACTAACATGTTCAAAACAGTATCCGGTGTCAATAAATATATATATATATATATATTATATATATTAAATTTTACTTGAAGGCACTTACAACGCATGTATCGCATAAAATTCGATACTTTTTCTTATAGAAAATGAACTGACAAGTGTATTCCCAGTAAAGGATGGCTCGATGTGTAGAATACCGTACAGACTGTTTCGACTTTATTAATCTCATCACGGTATATACTAACGATTTCCCTCCGACAGAAATCGAAACCGAGACTTCAGCAGACGCAGTGAAACACCACTTTTATCGCCTCGGCACAGTACACAGCTGACCATCTAGCGAAATTAAGCTTGTCAAGCGATACCACGCCTCTACCATAATAGGTAAGGGGCGCTGTAAGTGCCTTCAAGTAAAAATTTAATATATACTTTATTCAGCAACGTTCTACAAACATCCAACATTCACTTCGATTCTCTCAATAGCGCCCCTTACCTATTACGTGGTATCGCTTGACAGCTTAATTTCGCTAGGAAGCTGTGTACTGTGGCCGAGGCGATAAAAGCACAGTGTTTCACTGCGTCTGCTGAAGTCCCGGTCGATTTCGTCGGAGGGAAATCGTTGTATATACCGCTCTAATAAAGTCGAAACAGCTGATTCTACACATCGAGCCATCCTTACTGATTACACTTGTCAAGTTCATTTTCTATAAAAAGTATCGAATTTTATGCGATACATGCGTTGTAAGTGCCTTCAAGTAAAAATTAATATATACTTTATTCAGCAACGTTCTAAATAAACAAACATCCAAAACCATATATATATATATATATAATGGAGGAATAAGAGGAAATTATTCCCACTAGAAAAAAAATAAATAGATAGAACTTTCACAACCAACTAACTCGCACCAACAATTGACCCCCCCCCCCTATTCACGAACTCCTAACTCTCAGTATGAAAATGTTCACCGTTTAAGCAAGAACTCAATCCATCGTCCTGAAAATGGTCTAACAGACCGAAACTTTATAACGTCGACATCACCATCTATAATAAACATCCACTTTGTACAACATCCCGTATCTGTCTACCTTTATCCATAAAAAATAAATAAATACATACATACACACACACACACACACACACACACATATATATATATATATAATTTATATATATATAATATATATATATTATTTATGGAGAAATGTAGACAAATAAAATTACATTCATGCCCCCACTCTAATTACCGAAATATCCTACGGAAAATACACACATTCTGCACAAAGAAAAAAATAAACAAAAACTCCAAATACTAGAAGCTTTATACATAAAACAATACAAACCATCCTTAAACAAAATTAATTTCCAATGCAGTACACACATTTTAAAATGCCTACAGCACCTTTCCCATCAAATCTCCTCCTTCCAGCCTCCACATCCGTTAATATAATTTGAAAAACTGGAACAAACCACCCCTGATGATGGCACTTCGAAATGCCGAAAGTACTCGGGACATGAACTTTGGTGGACTAATCCACGAATTCCACCAAAATATTAAATGTTGGCCAGAAAACTTGAAAAAATCACAAATAATATTGATAAACAGATGTGTCTTTTGTTTAATTCAACTTGCATATATATATATATATATATATATATTATATATATATATATATATATTATATATTAGTTTTCTTGGTGTACATCTGGTCATAGAATGGACCAGTGATTATAAATGTAAATGCAGCTTCAATTGATGAATTATTTATGGATTGGTTTGGTGAGCATTGATAAGATCATGTGGTGGCATCCTCGTGAGTTTGAGCTATCTTACTTTTACATTATTTCCCTTTCTTTTTTTTTAAATCGTTATTTCTATTCTTATTATAAACATATATTAATAGCAGATACTATTTGTGTAGCAAGTGCAGATTCACCAGTCTTAAAAAAAACTATTTCAAAAGCAAATGATCTGTGTGCACCTGTCCAAGCCATGACCGTAAAGAGATCACATCAGAAAATAAGATGATATAAGTTTAGATAGATGAAATTACCATTGCCACTTTCTAAAGTTTACTTGCACCACACAAGTGACACATTAAAATGTTGGAGGTAATTCCGCCACAACCTGTATATACTTGTTTCCATTGCATGTCACAAAAGAATATATATATATATATATATATATATATATATATATAATATATATATTATATATATATATATATAGGAGGCTTACCGGTGAATATGGGCATGATCGTTGTAGGTACACATGATCCAGGGATTAAGTCCGTGATAAAACAAATACAAGTGCTCAATACAAAGTAGTAGAGCAAACTTATTAAAGAAATGGATACAATAGAAACCTACTCGAGTTTCATCGTTAGAATCATCCAGGTAAAATCCACTGAATTGATCGAGTTACCGATTGATTGCAGCTGATCACACGTATGTTAATTGAATAAGATTTTACGTTCAGCAGGTTTCTATTGTATCCATTTCTTTTAATAATATATATATATATATATATATATATATATATATATATATATATATATATATCGTTTATTGTAAAATATGTACACACACGCGCAACCACATACACACAAAACACCTAAAAAATGCCAATGTCATTTTCGATACACCCGCACGCGCGCGCGCACACACACACACACACACATACACACACACACATACACACACACACACCATAAAAGAAGAATATTTGACGTCATATTTCAAACCGTCTACCTTTCCACCGTTTCTTCTTCAAACTTCAAATTTTGAACAGATTAATAAGCAAAGACTATCGCAGTTTTCTCGTTATTCTGTGATAACATTTTTTTATTTACTTTTCCTTATATCAACAAATGCCCTGAAGAAGATCTACTTAACAGATCGAAACACTGCGGCGTCGGTTAATAAACTTACCACTCATTTTATTTAAACCTGTGTTTTTTCAAGTTTGTCACTATACTACATACCGTCGGATTCACTTCCATCTCTCTTCACGCAAAACACACACACAGACACACCTTGCGTCATGTGTTATCCGCATGTCCACAATCGTTCCAGATGTACACGTGACGACACAACAAGGTTTTGAGGGTGGTCACGGAGTTGATAAGAAAACAATGTGAGGCAGCAAACCAATAGCCTGTCAGAGCCCGGAAATCCAACAGTCAGTTTCACAAGGAAGGTGAAGAAACAAAAGCTTCCAAACATGAAATTGCTGAATGGAGCTGGTGACTGGAAGGTTTCAGTGGATCTCAAGACATCCCTA
>CM042152.1:37763434-37775934 GCA_023376005.1 Doryteuthis pealeii | reverse complement strand
AAGATTGACGCTAATGGGGGGATTATTTTGAGTGAAACTTTTTCAATAGTAGTGTAAATTCCGTGCTTGTTAAATTTCTTTACAATTCATTAAAATTTATAGTTACCAAGCACTTTTCTTTTTCCTAGTGAAACTGTGAAATTTATCCCGAAATATATATATATATATATATATATATATATATATATATATATATCCGTATGTGTGTGCGGTGTATTTATTGCATGTATTAGTAAAAAAGGGGACATTCCGTATGTATGAAAATGGTTATTTTAAAAGGCAACTTTAAAACGACAATTATAATAAATATATATATTATATATATGTGTGTGTGTTGTGTGTGTGTGTGTTTGTGTATTCGACACAGGGCTGTTAATAATTTTATATATATATATATATATATATATATATATATATATATATATATCTTTATATATATGTATTTATTGCATGTATTAGTAAAAAGGGACATTCCCGTATGTATAAAGATGGTTACTTTAAAAGGCAACTTTAAAAACTACAATATATATATATATATATATATATATATATATATATATGAATTCGACACAGGCTATATATATATATATATATTATATATATATATATATATATATATATATATATACACGAATATTGAATCATTATTGGCAGAGGTCAATACACATACATCCTGTTACTGATGTATACATAGAAAATAACCAACGAGAAATTGAATACTCAGCTATCTTCTACATCTTGTTCTCATGAAAGCAATTCAACAAAGATATCAATTATACACACACACACACACACACACACACACACACACATATATATATATATATATTATGCACACTTACACGTATATACACCAACACACACCACACACACAGAGCCCTCCCCATATATATATATATATATATATATATAGATAGATAGATAGATAGATATAGATGGAAAACTGAAATAAATCGAATGCATGCAAGTATAAAAATATGAAAAATTATATATTGAGAGGATTGTATTTATCTGCAAATGAATTGATAGTTATGCTGATATGATAGTTTTTTTTTAAATATACATATCAAGTATATTGAATCATCAACATGCAATCTTACCTGGGGATGTTATCAAGCTCAATCAAGAAAAGTTATTTTCAATATATATATATATATATATATATATATATATATATATATATATATAGAGAGAGAGAGAGAGAGAGAGGGAGGGAGAGAGAGAGAGAAATACGGTGAGGAAATTAATCCAACATTATGAGAAGAAAATATTTTAAAAATATAACAAACACAGGATGTTATGATATGGGGAAACAATTTTATGTGTCAATACTTAAACATTTCGGTATATTGTACCATCTTCAGGACACTGTTAAGTAATGTTTTGTCCCTCACATAAACATTACTTAACAGTATCCTGAAGATGGTACAATATACCGAAATGCTTAAGTATTGACACATAAAATTGTTCCCCTAATCATAACATCCTGTGTTTTTTATATTTCTTAAAATATTTTCTTCTCATTCATATATATATATATATATATATATATATATATATATATATATATATATAATATATATAAATATATATATATATATATATATATTGATAATATAGCGTCCTATATTTATAAGTAATTAGTGCTCAATATCGTGTATAGTGCGTGTATATCTAATTTAGTTTACTGCATTTCGTTACTGACAGTTCCTGGCATATGTGATCCTCAAAGGAAACACTTATTTGAGAATCGCATAGTTAAAAAAGACTATATGCTCCCAAACCCCGATAGAGCTCTCTGGGAGTGATTTTAATTTACTTTCAATGCCAGCATAAAGCAATGATCATCTGTTTACTGATTGGATCTCTCTGGTGATCGTAAAGTATATGCACAGATGTATGTATTTAACCCAGATAAATAACGGCTCCTTAATGCCAGCTGGCGATGGCCTAGGGGTTAACTGATCTGGCTGATGAAAATTCATTCGGGTTTCATTCTAGCCACACTGATGAGATGTGAAACGTCGAAACATGGTGTTTCGACGTTTCACATCTCATCAGAGTGGCTAGACACAGCAACTCGATACATTTCTGATTAAGTATATAAAACACTACAAGCTTCAAATTATTTTTAGTTTATTATGTAGTTTTTAAGGTCACATACTTAAAAAATCAAAATTTGAGAATAGGGCGTTGAATTAAAAATCGCTATTTTTCAACAATATATAAATCCTTATTCAAATAGTCTGCCTCTATTTAATATTTTGTAAGTAAACAATCTTCGTCGACATAAGTTTCTATATGATATACAATTTCATAACTATCATTTCTATAGCCAAACACGGTACAATCTAATTTTAAATTCTTATCATTAATTTCAGAAATATGGGGGATAACTTTTCCAACTATTTTAATTATTTACACATATTTTAGCTGATTTTCAGAAGGATTTCTTGTTATCCACTTTATCAGCAGTACGCGCAATTGAAAAACCACATGAAATGGGGAGCAAGGCAGTCTCGCCTATTTTTTACGACTGGATAATGAATTTGATCCTTGCTGGATTACCATATTTGGGATCGTGTGGCACATCCTACATGTGATGAACAGTTTGTGTAAAGAATGAGGGCGTCATATCATAGTGTAAATATTAGCAAGCTAGTCTCGCAAAATCTGAAAGACGTATGTTTTCGGAGTTATAACTCGACACGCACATACCACAAAACTACTTCATATATATATATATATATATATATATATATATATATATATATATATATATATATATATATATATATATATATAGGTGAGTCTATGCGTGTGTGTACATTAATTTGTCAACTGATTTCCTTAATTAACATGATCAATCTACCAATGGAAGTCCGTCAGTTTCTTCACGGATTTAATCTCGATTCAATCCCATCCCGTACAGGAAACTCTAAGTCAATTCACGAACCTTTACGTTTCGGTTTCATTTTATTTTTAGCCATCGTTTCAATTGAAACCATGAATCACATGAACTTGGATTCTCCCAGGTGATAGAGTAGGGATGCTGATGACAGCCGATGCCACGAATCCACAGAAGTTACACGAAATCAATAATTCAAGAGACGTTTCACTTCTCATAAAACCCCAAGCCGCCAGCATTCTGGGGTACTCGACTGTTTAGGGCCAAAGAGAGACATTCGGGAAACAGATGTTCTCTGTCGGTAAGTGAATCATTTATCATCTCAGTAAAAGGATAGGAACTTCGAAGAAAGAGGAAGCTTTGTTTTTTTTTGTTTTGTTTTGTTTTGTTTTTTTTTTTTGTTTTTTTCTTATTTGAAGATTTAGAGAGTAATTGCCAAAGAACAAAAATAAATGAGATAAAGTCCCCTATTCTTCCGGGGAAGGTAAAGGATTGCGGAATGTTATGTATTTTAGTATTGTTATAAGGGCCAGGTTAGCTCAGTCGGTAGAGCGTTCGGCTAGAAACCGCAAGGTTCCTAGTTCGATACCCGCCCTCGCCAACTCAGCGTATGAGTAGCACCGAGATCTGTGCGTTAAAGTAAGGAGCTGATGGTAAGTGTGGCGATCCACCTCGGACGCAAAAAACAATCTTCTTGATCTAGCGCTAGTGAAAAGGGGATAGACTCCTTCGCTGAATGGCTGATACCGACATTAGGCCGCCCCTTTACTTACTTTAGTATTGTTACTGGGTTGGCGCATGATTATTGCGGGTTTTTTCAACAAATTCTACTCAACAAAAACAAAATATTGATGGGTTATTTGATTGTTTAATTTTACGGCATATCGATCCTCTTAGGGTCATGTAATGCCGAATCAAGTCATTTTGTTTAACAAAGGACTCGGATTGCGTACAGTACCTGCTGTTGCTTAAATGGTATACCAAAAAAAGGACCCTTACAAAAGATACATATGTATACATATGTAGCAAGATGGGGATTATCCTGAGCGAGAACAACTATATTAGAAAAGAGAGGAAGAAGAAATAAGAGATAGTAAAGGTTTTAAAAAATAGTGATGAGCACAAAACCGTTGTCGTGATTTTGACCGGGGCGTGCCCCCACCCCCGAATGGAGAATTGAATGTTAACTGGACGTTTCGGGTTTTGACCGGAACCGGAAGTCACATGGTGACGTGGAACGACGAAGAAAAATACCGGCCTCTTTGTGCTTCCCGACGTCGTAGGGCACGGATCGGACCCTGGGTCCCTTGTGGGGTCACAGTAATCTAGCAGTGTTCTCTCTCTCTTTCTCTCTGCCTTTCCTCCTCTCCGAACAGAGCCCACGACACGAGCCTGGAAATAAAAGCTAAGCAGCCTGTGACGATATATTTCTCGCGCTTGTACTTTTTTTATCGACAAGATGACCGCCACGTGGCGAAGACCTTTTTAGTACGGTGAATATATCGCTACCGCCACGTTACGTATATCAGCTTTGGGTATCGTGAATACAACAGATACCGCTACGTTACACATATGTAGAAAAATAAATAAATATAACTTCCACTCCCAACTAACTCACACCAACAATTGACCACCCTCCCTTATTCACGATCCCCTAACTCTCAGTATGAAAATGTCCACCGTTGAAGCAAGAACTAAATCCAACGCCCTGAAGATGGACTAACAGACTGAAACCTTATAACATCGACCTCAGCACCTACAATAAACATCCATTTTGTACAACATCTCGTGTCTGTCTACCCTTCTCCACACACACACACACACACACACACACACCACACACACACACATATATATGTATATATATATATATATACATATATATATATATATATATATATATATATATTGTGATAAGTTAGCTATGATTTATTAATTATTTGTTGGTATATTACTCGTTATATTATTGATATATATATTATGTTGATTTTATAAATTCTATAATGTTGGCATTAAATAACCCACAGGGTTGATATGCCATTAAAGCAAACCAAACCAATTTAAGTACTGAACAGGCTCATCGCTACTTAACTTCGGTGATCTAGCGGGAACCAGCGATTTCAGCATAACTGACCGTTATATTGGTCAATATATTGACCTCGTTTTCTGTAGATGAGATATTACTACCTAAGTATGGGAACTAGTTTACTAATATTATTGAGTTATATGTCTTATTTGCAATTCGTGAAATCTGTTTCATCTGATTTCACAAGGAGGCCAATGCCCCTTGGTGTTTTCTCTATGCTATGCTGCAGTGATTTGTCTTGTCCATGTGTTTTTGATTTCATTAGATCTAATCACGTTCATAGTAGGTAGTCTAAGCAAATTAGGAATACAAATGATGCTAATATTTCTCCTTGTAGGATTTCAGCGACAATATCAAAGAAATCTATATCACCATCAGTTGAACAGACAATATATAAACACTTCATATATGTATGTATTTACCAACTCAACATCCGCTTACAAGCAATTGCAGTTTCAGCAACTTTTCACAAAATCACTATAAACACAATGTAAATTTATTTATAGTGTAAACAAAAAAAAAAATATTCTCAAAGAAAATTTTCAATACTAAAATTGTTTTAAAGCATAAGCCAAAAAAGTACACTGTCCAGTATGCATGTTCCTTTATTATTGAATACTAGCAAATATATGCACCCTCCGGGTGCAAGTATTTAAGTTTTAATATAATAAAATATCATGTTAAATTAGAAAGGCTAATGAAACTGAATAAGAATTCAGATAAAAATATTTGGAACAGAGGGGGTATAATCGGAAAATGGAACAACTTTGAAACTAACTGTTCCACCATTTTCCCTTACTCCCGTCTTTCAGTGGTAAATTTCCCCAATTTAACTATTTAGTTAAAATAGGAAGTAAAGAATAAAATTACAGTTATTTCTTTATGTTAATAGATTTCTGTTAAGATTTATACCCGAGATTTTTGCTCATATTTATTAAGATAAAACCAAACAATTAGAAATCAATAATACTAATCATATATTTATTAAAATCAAATTTTCTAAGATCAATATGCAAATTAGCCTTCCCATTAACACTGTAAACCGCTATTTCGTTGAATATATAAATACAATTGCATGTTATTAGTATGTAGATATTGTTAACAGTCTTAATGATGTAAAACAATTTTACTAATAATTGAGGTTTAAATAAAAAATAAAATCATGGAGAATGTGATGTAAATAACAAAGGGAATTGTGACTTGAATAGTAATATAGTTTCGGTTACAGACATACAAACCCACAATCTCCATTATAATAAGATGTATATTCAAAATATCTTATGATAAATTTAAAAGATAAAATATTCTCTAATACATTCAGACTAGTTTCTTCATCTTTGTTGTTATAGTTACAATGTTATCAAACAAGAATTGACTGATACGAGATATCTTCTAGGCATGGAAAGTGTAATGAGAACAATCTAGCTCAGTGGATTGAATAAAGTGTATTAGTAAAAAAAACTCCCAGTAGGTTACCAACTAGTCACTCAAAAGCTGGAGAGTACAACAACCAAAATATATTGCAATTATACAATTGATATGAATACTAGTCTGAATACAACCATGTATAATAATTCTGTATTTCAGGAGGAAAAAAGCTGAAAATTATTTTAATAGTTATATATTGTATTTTGTAAAAATACTCAATATACATCCCACCTCAAGACCCTATTAATGAAAAATAGATCAACTCCCTAAACCGTATATATTGATGGGAGACTTCAATAGCTACAAAAATTTCTGGGGAAGAAAGACGACGAACAAAATAGGCCAAACCCTCGGAACAATCATTAACAATAACCTATGTCTCCACAATCAGAAAACTCAGACCCACTTCAACTCATCTTCAGGTACATGCTCTGGAATATATATTTACCAACCACTCCGCACGAGCAGGATGCAACACTAGGTCAATTTCTTAAGCGGAGATTAATAGGTTTGAATTCAGAGTTTTCCTTCTCCTAAATTGGCTACATAACCAAGGTTAAAGAACCCAGTCTGCCCTACTAGTTACCAGTAGCTGGAGGGAGAGTTGTTGTATGCATACCTTTCCAATGAGTATTAGCGCTATGTGAAATGCAAATAACCTCGTCCAGAATTTGAACTCGGGTCGACGGTTCCATTTCTTACGACTCTAACCGATACATCACTCACTTTCAAATACCGTATATAGTATACATATTTACCAATGCCTCTTTGGGGACAAAGAGAGACATTCAGGAAACAGATGTTCACTGTCATAAGTTTGTGATATACACTTTGAGATTGAATTCACTAGTTGATTTTAGCCGCTTGATAATAGCCAACGATTCCATTACAGCTAGAATAAGAATTATTACACCTTCAGAAAAAAAATTAAAACATCCACAATAAACTCTTCCTAATCAAACCCACTTTGGGAGGCTGGAGACCAAATTTAAGGAAGTCTAGAAAAGAACGAGTCATTGTGTCCTGATTACGCATTGGTCATACAAGACTAACGCATTCCTATATACTCAAACAAGAACAACAACCACAATGTGAAACATGCCAAACACCTTTGGCAGTTAAACACTTATTCATGGAATGCAGGTTTTTTGCTCACACCAGAAACCGTTTTTTTTAAAGCAAACAATATGACATAATAAGTGAATCATTTATCATCTTAGTAAAAGGATAGGATACGTCGAAGACATTGAAAATTAAGATAGTCCGAGAAGAAAATTAATGAGATAAAGTCCCGTTTTCTGTTGTGTCCTTAAAAAGGATACAATCAGACATGGTTGTAGTCGGGTGGAAGAACCAGTCAACAAGTTTGTAGATTTAAGATAGAGTGTTTTATTGCAGAGGGATACAATAAGACATACAATGCTTCAATAGTGAGGTACCCTACTAAACCTCGAAGCCTTCTTCAAGGCATTCATCAGGCAGAGTGGAAAAAATTGAAAAAAAGATGATCAACATTTTTTTTAGCCTGTGAAGTTGAAAGAAAGAAAGAAAGAAAGAAAAGAGAGAGAGAGAGAGAGAGAGAGAGAGAGAGAGAGAGAGAGAGAGAGAGAGAGAGAGAGAGAGAGAGAGAGAGAGAGAGAAAGAAAGAAAGAATGAACGAAAGAAAGAATGAAAGAAAGAAAGATGTTTATTTTCACACATTTTTACACAAAAAAACCCACAACAATTATTAATGTGTGGAAGATGATCACTAATTAGGACTGGGTCTATTCTAGTAGTGACCACCTCTGCTCTTTCATAGTTTTTCAGGTTTAAAATATCTTAACAGATATAATTTTTTAAAGATGAACAAAGGGTATGAATTTTAAATATGTAGCAGATACTGTGTCTCTTTTTTGTTGGTATTTGATTAATTCTCTAATTTTCAAAGCGAGTGATAGTAATTCCTTCATTAAAGTGAGACGAGTCTCTTTCGAGTCGTTGTCGATTTCGTCATCTTTGTGACGATGGTCGGCATTCTGCACGTCTAGGTCAGAATTTTCAGAACCCCCGACATTTTTCCGTTCTATCAGGCGAACATTTTTTCTGTGTCATCGAAGTCATTGCTAGTACAGGAATCCGTCAGCTGATAAAGATTTGATTTCGTAAATACTACTGACCACATGTTTGTCATTATATTCTATTACATCAAAATATAATTTTTTAAAAAAATAACGAGCTATGATGAAATATTTTCCTATCTATGTTGTTTTTTTTGTTTTTTTTCTGCGTCTTGCGGGCTTTACAAACTTTCTGATATGAATTGATATATACAAGTGCGCATAGACCTGTGGGTTTGTTCATTTGTAAATATCTGTATGTGATTATAGTGCATGCGCACATATATACGTTCGTCCTCGCACATACGTAGGTAAACTTCCGCTTCCCCCTCTCTCTTCGCATTATTCGATTTATTATTTGTTTTAGTATTTTTGCGAATTTTCTTCTTTTTTAAATTCTGAATTATTACAACACGTAAGGCAATTTTGACAACCATAAAGGAAAATTATCGATTTCTATGTGTGGAACACACATAGAAATTGATAATTGGAAGTTACATTAACATTTAAGGTAATAGTGAAAAATGACTCAGGGTTAACCTATCTCCATATCTACCCCCGATTTCTCTCTCTCTCTCTCTCTAATATATAATATATATATATATATATATTATATAAAGATGAATCTAATGAGTCTACTAAAAGTTTCGCTTAATGCTCTTCAGGGATAAGTAGGTTCCTCAGACTCATTAGATTTATCTTTATTATTTGCTCTACTTAGGTATTGAGCACTTTTTACTTATTAGCTTTAGTCTCCTGGCGGGTTTGTATGAATATATATATATATAATATATATCTATATTATATATATATATATATATTATATATATATATATATATATATATATATATATATATATATATATATATATATATCTTTTGGCCAAAATATTGTGCTAATAGATTATTTTTTGTTAGTACGATTATCTTGCTCTTTTCTTTTTTACAATTTTTTTTTCTTCCCGGTTTATGTTTGGTAGTATATTTTTACAATCAAACTATTTGCTGTGATTTTTCACCGTGAGGATTTACCAACAAGTTTGGTATATTAAATTTATATATATATATATATATATATATATATATATATATATATATATATATATATATATATATATATGTTCGACAAAAAAGATTGCTAAACACTGCAAGGGAAGCAAGGACGAACTCATTAGCGACGTTCTCCTGTGGAAACCTGCATATAAGCACGCCAGTGTGGACCTTCCACCAAAGTACAGTGATCGGTTCTTTGCGAATTCAGGATGCTGCCAAGAGGACCTTTCGATGGCGATGAACAATAGGGATTGATGGCAAGAGATTGTCATGAATATCCATTCTGCTAGTGCGACCTGATGATGATGATGATAATATTATATATATATATATATATATATATATATATATATATTTCTTCCGCACGTGTACGATGCTAATCAAGGTCAATTCCTTAAGCGGAGTTTTCCTTCTCTTAGATTGGTTACATAGCCAAGGTTAAAGAGCCCAGTCTGCCCTACTATTTACCCCATAGCTGGAGGGAGAATTGAATTCATACTTTTCTCATGGGTATTAGCGCTATGTGAAATGCAAACAGCCTCGTCCAGAATTTGAATTTGGTTCGACGAGTCTATTTCCTACGACTGTAACCATTACACCACGCGCCTACTTTATATATATATATATATATATATATATATATATATATATATATATATATATATATATATATATATACGTATATGTGTGTAGGGTTACAGGAATACTGGACAAATGTGCACTTACACAAACATATACTCATGTACAATAAATGTTAATACATAATACCTACGGAGAATGTATCGATATATTCTTAATTTTCTAAACACTTCATGTTTTCATCTGCATGTAATGAATTCTCAAGTTGATATTAATGAGTAATAAAGTCTCTCATTCATATTAATGAATAAACAAAATAATATATGAATATACTTATTTACAATTACACACTTATATCTCACACGAATAAATTATGATAGTACTTACTAAAACATACACTACTAACCGTATGATAAACATTTTTTCTAAAATTTCAGTGTCATAACTCAGTATCCCTTTGACAATATAGCATTATAACTGCATGGGTGTTGGTAAAATTTCGTATATATATATATATATATTATATATATATATATATATATATATATTGTGTGTGTGTGTGTGTGTGTGTGTGTGTGTGTGTATGTATGTATTTGTGTGTGTATGATTGTGAGTGTATGGTTGTGTTTGTGTGTGTTTGTGCGAGCTGTTATTGCACCGCGCGGTCACGTAATTCAGTTGACGAATAAATTAAGTAGCTTCAAAAAATTCCTCTATAAAAATATATATTTTAGATTTTCAATTCATTTACGTCAAACCACTCCACTTAAAATATTTCCTTATTAATCATGTTTCCATTGTACGCACATCTGCCAATAACTCACATTTACAATACTGGTCGTTAGAGTTATTACTCGGCACAGAAACATTCCAAAGGGAAAATATATTCATTTTTTGGGGAAGAATTCATATGTCAACTTGTTCTGACCTTGGCAAAGAAAGATTAAATATGAAATTATGACACATTGCAACTGACAGTAAAACAAAACGGTAAATATGTTTAATCTATAAAATGAATGACAACACGAATATATTTTTCAAATGTCCATTTGATAAATTGAAGGGAAATTTCTATTTTGCTCATTTGATAAAACAATAGACTTTGCAAACAAAGACGGTGCTACCAGCGGGAGGGTATTATTATTGAAGAATTGTGTTGAAAATTGTCGAATTGATTGCGTCAGCATAACAGCGATAGAACGTATTTCACTTAGTATCCGTCTCTAACAAAACGTAAACATTTTCCCCATATATATATATATATATATATATTATATATATATATATATATATATATATATATATATATATAGTAAGTAAGTAAAATAAAAACATTTTAAAAAACATAATTCCTTTTGCGGAACTTCTTTTATATAAAATACTTAATTTCTACCGCTGTACCCATACCAACACAATATACAAGTGTGACAAAAATGTAGCGAGGTTTTTTTGTACTTTTTGACACACCTTGTATTCTGAAAAAAAAAAAAAACGTTTTATAAAACAATAGACTTTGCAAACAAAGACGGTGCTAACAGCGGGAGGGTATTATTATTGAATAATTGTGTTGAAATTGTCGAATTGATTGCGTCAGCATAACAGCGATAACACGTATTTCACTTAGTATCCGTCTCTAACAAAACGCAATCCAATAAAATAGCATATAGTTCCCATATGACGAAAAGAAGTCAATCAAACATGATGTTCAAAAGTGTGACCTCACCGATTCAAAATAACGAACATATATATATATATATATATATATATATATATATATATAAATATATATTATTTATAATAATAATGGTGCACAGTAATAAGCTACTCGAGTTTCACTATGAGGATCTTCAGGGTTAAATCCACTGGATTAATCCTGCGGATCTATAACCAACCGTCATCGCAAAAATATACACACGTGCAATCGACTGCGGTTAATCAATATCTAGATTAATCCAGTGGATTTAAACCTGAAGATCCTTATGGTGAAAGTCGAGTAGGTTATTACTGTGTACGATTATTATAATGAATTTGCTCTGCTCATGTATTGAGCACTTTATATTTGTTATATCGCTTTATATTTGTTATATCGCTTGTCTCAGCATTGTGAAACTTGCATCAACTAACCATTGTGACCATTTTCACCGGTAAGTCACCTTTTCCACAAATACCATATATATATATATATATATATATATATATATATATAATATATAATATAGTAAGTAAAAATAAAAACATTCTAAAAAACATGATTCCTTATGTGGAACTTCTTTTTTATAAAATACTTAATTTTCTACCGTTGGACCATAACAACACTATATATACAAGGTGTGACAACAATGTAGCG
>CM042152.1:37753434-37760934 GCA_023376005.1 Doryteuthis pealeii | reverse complement strand
GAGTTATCCATCTTAACCCTTTCTTATCTATCTATCTATCTTTCTATCTATCTATCGAAGTTTCTTTCTAACTATCTATTTAGTCCCTTCATATATATCAATTTACTTATCTTTACCTATGTATCTGTCTATTTATCTTAGTTTCTTCATATTTTTTATCGTAGTTTCTTCATATCTATCTATCTATCTATATTAGTCTATTCATATCTACTATCTATCAATCTATTTTAGTCACTTAATATCTAGAGAGAGAGAGAGAGAGGAGAGAGAGAGAGAGAGAGAAGAGAGAGAGAGAGAGAGAGAGAGAGAGAGAGAGAGTTAGAATGCTGTGCGTGAGTTATCCATCTTAATCCTTTCTTATCTATCTATCTTTCTATCTATCTATCCAAGTTTCTTTCTAACTATCTATTTTAGTCCCTTCATATATATCAATTTACTTATCTTTACCTATGTATCTGTCTATTTATCTTAGTTTCTTCATATTTTTATCGTAGTTTCTTCATATCTATCTATCTATCTATATTAGTCTATTCATATCTACCTATTATCAATCTATTTTAGTCACTTAATATCTTGAGAGGGGAGAAGAGAGAGAGTGAGAGAGAGGAGAGGAGAGAGGGGAGAGAGAGAGAGAGAGAGAGAGAGAGAGAGAAGAGAGAAAGAGAGAAAAGAGAGAGAGAAGAGAGAGAGAGAGAGAGAGAGAGAGAGAGAGAGAGAGAGAGAGAGTAGTACAAATAGGAAAAAACAAGATATTAAGAGGATGGTATTTTTTATATGAGCCGATATCATAACATAAAGCTAACACCTTAGCAAACAATTGTCAGAGCAATTTTTATATTCAATTATATAGTAAAAACATAAAAACAATGTTTAACCTTTTTTCTTTTAAATTTTGAATATTACTCTAATATGAAGTTCTTTAAATCTATAAACTGAGCTAAAAAAAAGTAAATGATACTTTTTCGAGAAATTGTAATTCAAATTCAAGTGTAAGGCAACGCTGTTTGCGAAATGGATGATTCCGGAAATAGGAAGAATATCTTGTTTGGTAAAGTTATTAGAAATAAAGTAGTGGTATTACGTTTTTTTTCACGAAATATGGTTACTATGTTCAGTGGCGCTTTGAAGGTTCTTGGTGGTGTTTGGTTAATTTCTTCTGTCCATATATAATTTCGAAACTTCAATCTTTAATTGTGCATATTTTTCTTTATTTTTAACCTTTACTGCACTTACTCAAATATATGTTATTTTTGTTCAAAGTTAGAATCTTTTTATCTTTATCAAAAATAAAATTCTTCCAATGCTCAGTCAAAATGAACCAATGAAAAAGCAGTAAAAAATAATCTATATGTTAATACTCGTGTTTCTAATTGATCTTTATCATCTTGCAACAACCCGTGATTAAAAATGAAACTGTCCAAATCTTGCAAGATGAAATGTAAAAATCTAAATCCTGAATAGCTGGTTTTCCTTATCCACCGAATTCTTATTTCTTATTGAGTTTTGTCATATCAGCTCAATAATGGACCATTCCGTTTTTATTATAAAGAAAGAATGAGAAAGGACTGAAATGTCTAAATGAGATGACAACGATATTCAGGTGAAATATCATTATCGTGCCCACAAAGCCGGTTTTTAAGCCATTTAGAGAGATTTATTTAAATTGAATAAGTGAACTATTTTTTCCAAAACTAAAACTGATTAAAACTTATCTAACGTCAATAATTCCACAAGAGAGACTAAATAATATGGTGAAACTATGAATGGAAAATGATATTACAAAAAATGTTGACTTTTTAATATCTAGGGTAGAGGTCCTCACAAACAATTTTCTAATTGGGCCCTACACTTCCTTTATTGTGGGTAGAGGGCTAGACTATCAATTTTCTAATTGATAGTCTCGCCCTACACTTACTTTATTGTAGGGTAGAAGGCATAGCTTGGTATTTTCTAAATGGGACCTTCATTTCCTTTTTTGTAGTGTAGAGATGCTAACTACCGCTTTACTAATTGGATCCGAAAATCCTTTATTTGGGTAGAGGCTAGATTAAAAACTTTCTAACTAAATCCCTTACATCCTTTTTTGTAGGTAGAGGGCCAAGTCTGCAATTTTCTAATTAGGGCATTTATTTCCTTTTTGTAGTGTATAGCAGCCAACAACATTTTATAATTAGGTCCTACTATTTCATTTCTGTGGGGTAGACTGTTACACGTACTTCCAGCCCTGGTAAAACAAAGCTGACAAATTTGGTTTAATCCAAAGCCGCTAAGTGTTCGTTATAGTTTTATACATCTCGCCTTAGCAGCTCCTGTTATAACGACACACTTCAAGGCCATGAAGAGGGATTTGCTTATGTTACCGTTGGGGGTCCGTAAGGGAAATTATCGTGTCCGTAAGGGAAATTATCGAGAGAGAGTTTTTCAAGTGCCGTGGTAAAAACGTAAAAGATTAAATGAAGTATCAATAAATAACATCAGAAATCTTCTACTTGGGTCTCACACTTCCTTTTCTGAAGTATAGATAGTCATAATAATCTTTTTAACTGCAGTCACAGAAACACCCCAGTTCACAGTGCTAGTGCGACTGTTGAACATTTAGGTAAATTAAGGTTTTAAAACCAGAAACTTATGTTGTGGCTGCGTTGTTTGCTGGGCATAAACCCTATGAAGAATCTTTGAAGTATTGGGAAAAGACATGTTTATGTGAGCGGCAACCAATTTATATCGAAGAATGAAAATTCGGAAGTCATATTAGCTGTCTGAGACGGTATTATCTATGAAGAAATCATCAAATTAACTACATCTGTTGACAGTTGGTTGTTTGAAGTCATTATACAGAATTGGAATTATATCAGTAAATGACATTATCTTTCTGGGTTTGATTTTGTATCCAGCTTGTCATGTGTAGTTTTTATTGAATAAACCGTCGTGGGATTAGGCGTTGGCTTTCATTTTTTTATACCAGCAAAATATATTTTTAAAATTATTGCCGAGAAGGGAGAAGAGACAAAACATGTTTATGTATATATTCACGAAGGATATAATCTCCTTTCAGCTATGGGTAAGTAGTTAGGTGGACTGGACTTTTTAACCTTGGCTAGGCAGTCAAGGAAAACTCTGAATTCAAACTCCGCTTACAAAATTGACCATGTTTCACATCCTAGTTGCCCGGAGGTGTTGATAAATAAATAATATATATATATATATATATATTATATATATATATATATATATATATATATATATATATATATATATATATATATATATATATATATATATATATATATTATATATATATAATACTCACCCGCAAAAAAGAATATTTGACGTCATATTTCAAACCGTTCATTTTTTCAACGTTCTTTTTTCAGAGACTTCAAAATTTTAAACAGACCGATAAACAAGGACTATTACTCGCCTTTCTCCTTATTCTGAGATAAAAATTTTTTATCACCTTCCACATACCAACAAAAGTCCTGAAGATGATCTAATTAATAGATTGAAACACTGCAGCGTCGGCCAATGAACTCACCACTTAACTCATTTAAACCTGTGTTTTTTCAATTTTTTATTATACTACATACTGTCGGATTCACTTCCTTTTATTCACACACACACACACACACACACACACACATATATATATATATATATATATATATTCACGCAGAAGAGGGTTTTTACGGTTATCTTGTAAGAAATGAACAGGGCGACTCGAGTTCAACTCTTGAACGAGGCTATTGGCATTGCATATACAGCTTATATCTTTTGGATGGGTATGAATCAAATTCTTCTCCTTTCAGTTATGACTAAACAACAGGGATGTCAAGGCTATTAACCTTGGTATGGCAACCTGCTAAGGGGAAAGAAAAATAGGAATTCACACCTGTTAAACTCTGTTTTGTTTCGTGAGTAAAGAATAGCAAACATGTGGCGAAGTCAAATACTTGCTAAAAGTATATTTATTCGATCAGGAATTCATATACATACTAACCCGTCTTTTTAGTAACAGTTAACATAACATAGGCAGACCCAAATTGGGTATAAAATGCGTTTTTGACAAATTGACTTTAGCCCCCTGCTCCAGAAAATAATTTACCAAAAATCAGGGAATTATCGGATTTTAACTAATTTTTCAGTGTTTATTCATCAATGAACGATCTTTATAATACATTACTTATTTTATTTCAAAACTTTCTCATTTTTTCTGGTCACTTAATTTTGACCTCTCCCTTATGTTGGGGGCGTAACATTTTTATGTTTATAGTTTACAGTAAAAAATAAAGAGGGCTGACTTCTGATATAGGTCAGAAAATTAAAACGGAAAGTTTTTTTGGTGGTACCCAATGACAGTTTAACTACAGTCTATAAATTAACATTTTGCGATTTGGGTTACGGTTTTAGGGGAAATTACGTATTGCTTAAAAAAGTAAACAAAAAACCCAAATTACTATACATTTAATTAACCATTGAAATTAATTATTGAATCTCTCATTGAGACGGATGTTTGTGTTAGTATTGCAATGTATAATTACAATTAAACTTAGTTTAAAAAATATTTTTCAACATTAGATATATAGTAATTTGTTTTTTTTTTTGTTTGTGGGGGGGTATATATTCAACTCAATGAAACTTTCATAAACATTAATTCTATCTTTAAAAGACTTTTTCCATTCGAAAGAAGACACACTAGTCTGACAACTAATTTATAAGACAGTCTAAAGGGGAGGTGGGTAATCCTATACAACAGTCCGCTTAGAAATTGAACTTGTGTCACATCCTATCGGTGCGAAGGGTTTGGGTGAATACTGAATATAGTCACTAACACTCTTAATTCTATTTAAATTTTTAGATTTGGCCAGTGTTATATAGGTATATACGAAAACACGCATATTTTATTGGCATTGTTTTCATTTAAGTATATATGTATTGTGTAAGTATATGCATACAGGTGTCTATATATGTATGCATATGAGTATATGACTATGTGTATGTACTTATGAATAACTATATATATATATATTATATATATATATATATTATATGTATGTATATATATATTATATATATGTATATATATATATATATGTATATATATATGTATGTATATATATATATATATATATATATATATATATATATATATATATATATATATATATATATATATATATATATATATATATATATATATATATATATATATATATATATTATTTTTGGTAATTTGTAATATTACACATATTCTTAATGTAAATTCATATTTTTTCTTAATTTGAAGATTATTTAGAATGTTTCTTTGAAATTTAAGGGGCTCACTTCTCGTTAGTTAATCTAACGAGCTGCACCTGATACTAATTTTCGCGTATGTAATATATTGATTTTCATGAATGTAATTACACTACTTTTCCTTGAATCTAATATTCTAATTTTCCATGAATGTAATACTAATTCTTATGGATATAATATATTCATATTCATGAATTTGGTTGTAATTCTGTTTGCATGAATATGTTAGAGAATAAATAAATAAACTCAAATAAAAATATTACCTACGTTTTATTCTACAGTTTGTATTAATGAATCAGTATTATTATCTTATTGGACGTTGCTATGTTTCATCTATATCCTTATTTAGAAATTCACATAATTTGATAGTTTCGCTTTAGGTTAGTTGGTTGGTTAAATTTTAGGACATGTCAACCCATTAATATATGCAGAAGACGTTTTGTTTTATTCATTCTTGTTGAGTATTTAATTTTTGTTAATTTATGAGGAAGTGCGTCCCGGTCTCCTGCCTCAAAAATTGCTACCCGGTGACTATCAAAGTAACAACCCCAGCTCGTCATAATTCTTGTTTATTTATCGTAATTTGTCGGAATTCTTGTTTAGATATGAAGATGGATAAATAGTTTGGAATAGACTGAGATAGATAGATATGAACAAATGGAAATAGATAGATATTTTGGACAAGTAAATGTATTTGGGGGGGTCGCTTCTTTTTTTTCTTTCGTAATTCTTGTTTATTTCAAACTAAAAACAAGACATTAAACAAACATGAATAAAAAAAAATCTTAGTATTCAAAGTAATATAGATAAATATGAACAAATTGAGATAGATACACAGATAGATAAATAAATAGATAATGAAGATGGATAGTTTTGAATAGACTGAGCTGGGTTGACGGGTCGTTATTTTAATAGTCACCGGGTAGCAATTTTTGAGCCAGGAGACAGGGGCACACTTCCTCATAAATTACCAATTTCTTTAAAAACATTTTTAAAACTTATATTTTTTATTTATTTAACCATAGGTACTACCACGTCAGAGTGGACCTGGGAGTAATATTTATGAAGGGGTACTCTACACTCTAAAGTGCTCTACAATTGAAACCTCACCATTAGAGGCTGTTTAACGTCATACCCACGATAATATTTTCTTTTTTTGTTGGTGGGAGCATGTTCATTGGTTTATCTCATATTTACAATTTGTCTTATACTAGAAGCGGCTACCCAGCGTCACCTGCGTAGAGTGGTGGGTTAAAATTTAGTCTCTCAGGTCTATTATTATTGAATCGTGAGTAGGATCCTCGCAGGATACCCCATTAAAATGTCTATGTAAAAAAATACCTCGTGCTGATCCATCCATTCTGAAAATAAAAATTAATGCCTTCTATTTAAAATATCAAATGCAAAAAAAAAAAAAAAGAATAATGCTGCTATCATTTAAATTTCATTTTCTAATTATCTTTCACAATTATAAAATCAAATCTTCAATATGTTTCCTCATAGGACAAGATCTGGTGATAGTTAATGTGTGTATATATATATATATATATATATATTTATATATATATATATATTATATATACTTTGTTATTAATTGTTTTATTTTCGTATTTTCTTTCGAACATACATACACCCGACATGCATACACATAACTTATAGAGGCGCAAGATGTAATGGTTAGAGTCGTAGTAAATGAACTCGTCGATCCAAGTTCAAATCCTGGACGAGGCTGTATTTCATATAGAGCTATTACCCTCGAGAAATGTATGCATTTATATATTCTCCCTTCAGCTCTAGGTAAAGAGTAGGGCATACTTGGCTCTTTAACCTTGGATAGGTACCCAGTCTCGGAGAAGGAAACCTATGAATTAAAACCTGTTAAACTTCACTTAAGAAATTGACCTTGTGTCGCATCCTGCTCGTGCGGAGGGGTTGCTAAATATATACATAGACACAACTTTATTTATGTATAGATTTACAGGGTGGAACACTTTTCTCAACTTTTTATTCTATCGTTAATTGATTGCCTTGCATTAAAAAAATTAAAGTGGTTAGCGTGTTGACATGAAATGTGTTGTTGTCTATTCTGTTCTTTTCAAATACAACACCTTTAGTATCTTAGGTAGTACTTAGTATGAGACTTATTAAAGTATAAGATAACACGAGACCACTCCTGTGAATTTGTTACCTTTAGTGTCATCAGACTAA
>CM042152.1:37710934-37748434 GCA_023376005.1 Doryteuthis pealeii | reverse complement strand
GTGAGTTGCGCGAATGTGCCTTTTTAGTCCAGCTAAAGTCTTGCACATCTTCCCACAATCACAAGTTATTCCAGGAAGAATAGGGTATTTTATTGGTCCATTTCGGCGAAGCACAGTTTGGTGACTCATCAGCCCAGCTGTGCTCAGAAACGGCCTTCCGCATTGTTCACATAGTAGACCGATTTGAAGTCCTTGGTTGTCTGTTTTATTAACGTTTTCCTTGCGAACATCTCGCTTTAATCGTTCATGTTGCCTACGGTTGGTCTCAAATTTCTTTGTGCCTTCCTGCAAAGTTTTACTCCACTGCCCACGGTCCAAAGCGTTACTCTCCCAAGATTTCTCGACGATGCTGTACTTTTTCAAGGCCGACTTCAGGCAATCCTTGTACCTCTTCTGAGGCTTTTGAGCCAGATGTTTTCCGTTCACATGTTCCCCATAGAACAGCTGTTTAGGAAGTCGCCCATCGTTCATTCTACCAAATACCCATTCCACCTCAATCTATGATTGGTTATAATAGATTCTATAGTTAGACATTTGGCTCATTCTAGAACCTCAATGTCACTAACGTACATTTGCCAACGTACCCCTAATATCTGTCGGCCTCGCTGGGGGTCCAATGAGCTTCGGCCGCTGTACTTGTTGAGAGTTAAATAATAGGGTCGATCCCAAGGGGCTATCACCCCAGGCAATACATGCCCCCTTGACTTAAAGGGGTAGGGCTGGGTTTATTGCCCAGCGCCTGAGGCACCCCCTTGAGGGGGAATGCCGAAGGGGTGGACGCAATTTTTGTTCTTTCCCACACATGAGCTTCGACTTGTGGGTGGGACCACATTAAAACGAGGCCTTGTGCCCGGCTCATACAAGTGGAGTATGAGGAAAATACCCCCCCTAATATTTGTCGTAGACACTACTGGTGAAAGCGTTCGAGACGTTTCAGATGTTTCCTGTACGTGGTCCAGGTTTCGCAAGCATAGAGAAGAACAGATAACACACATGCAACATAGACCTTGACTTTAGTTGCAACTTATATTCACTACAACTCCACAACGTTCTGTTTAATTTTCCAAAGGCATCACTTGCCTTGATGATCCTTAAACAGACCTTGTCATCAAGAGTACCAAACATATTTAGCGTGCTACCCAGATACACAAACTTATCTACAACTGCTAACTTATGCCACATGCATAGATAGCCGGTTCCCAGTATTATTCACCTGGTGCCGGTTGATACATTATGACAGTCTTTTTCAAACTAATTGTAAGTTCCAATGAACTACAAGCAGCTTCAAATGCGTCCATGATGCGCTGCATATCAGTCCGTGTATGAGCCACGAGATCACAATCATCTGAACCGTGTTGGTGAATACCTTGGTGTGTGCACTAAGACGTATGATGTTGAAAAGCTTCCCGGTAGTTCTATATCGAATATACACACCATCAGAACAATCCTTGAATGCCATGTTACAAAGCAAAGAGTGTGGGTGCTGGAATATCCCCTTGCTTAACACCGTTTTTCACTGAAATAGGATCCGCCAGTTCCCCTCCTATGTTGACCACAACTTTTATATAATCATTGGGAGCTTTAGAGGAGCTTGTCAGGACAACCAAGCTTTTTAAGAATCTCCCAAAGATCTTTCCTATTTACGGTATCAAATGACTTTGTTGAATCAATGTACACCTAATACAATCCCATGCGCTGTTCTACACATTTCTCTTTTAATTGCCTGGCTGTAAAGATCATATCTACCGTCCCATGAACATTTCTAAAATCACACTGTGTCTCAGGTAAAACATCATTAGCAATGTGTTTCAGCATTCTGTCAAGCATGATTCGGCATAGCACCTTGCCAACAACTGACATACATACATACATACATACATACATACGTACACAACTGCCCTTTATATGTATAGATCACAGTGAATATTTTATTTAAATAACCAGTAAGACACGCTCTGTTTGCCGGGGCAGTAGAATACGCTGACTGCACCTCTGCAGAGGGGTAAAATCCCCCTAATGTGACCACCCATTGTCCTTGGGTGGCGATCCGCGATGTTTAAGGACTGAACCCTGTTGGCTGAGATGACTATAACATTTAACATTCCAATTTGGTCCTAATTTAGGCTAGATGGACGGCCGGAGAGGTCCTCTCTGATCAATCAGTTGGTCATGTCAAGCTCTAGTAGCTATATGATTTTCCCGACTCTATTGCCCTTATGGAAACCCCAAAAGTTTTTTCTCGTATATGTACTAGAAGGCGGTGGCTGAGGTTCTTAGTGTCTTGTGTATGACTTTAAGCTCTATCTAATGATGAAGTTCTAATTCTGGAACTCTGAGGAACATGGAGTACTCCTTCATCCCCATTACTCGAAGGTACACTCTGACTCGGAGTGGTAGTATTTTTTAATGTCCTATCTATGGGCTTAACAAAAAAATTGAATTTAAATATATTTTTAAATAATGAGTTTTAAAAAAATGGGTACCCATCAAGAATGAATATGACCAAAATGTATTCGGCATGAAATACCCCAATGCGTTGACATGCCGTAAAACTCAACCAACTAACCAACCAACTAAACCAGTATATAAAATAGCAGAGAACAGTTTATTTAAATTACTAGTAAGACTATACGATTCGTATTAAAGATTGAATAATTACTCTGTAATTTAAAACGTTGATTACGTATTGGTACACATATGTACCACTACATATATTACTGATGTACGTAGTGATACATATATTTACCATTGCAAATATGTTGCTTCCCTGTTTTAAAACAATATTTAGAATATATACGTCCAAAATAACATAGCAGTATCTACGTATACTACTCTAAGAAGGTGGAAACGATGAAAAATTATGTTATAACTTGTAATAAGTAATTGAGAGTTACTTGGCCTTTTTATTATTACCTCCCCATTGTGTAAATCTTTAACTTTCTGAAAGTATATAAACTTGCAAGAAACTGCAGCTGTATTCTCAGTAGCATAAAACCTTCTCAAGTCCAGTCGTGTGTGTTATTCATTATTACAACTAAAACATTTTTTTCGAAAATGTAATATTAAAATAAGACAAAAATAGGCATTCATTCCCAGCCACATAAGTATGCATATACGTATTTATTTATTCATTTTTAAAACCTGTAATAAGATCATCTTAATTTCAATGATGCATAATGTATGATTACTAAGTATGATTTAATTATTTAATTCAAGTAAATAAAGCCAGCTTACGGAACCGCCCCCCCCTTGGCGTACGTGTCCGGTACTAAAATGTTGACCCCCCCCTGCGCGAGTTAGTAAATTGTTTGATGAAGCTTTTTTCAAAAGCGTCAAGCCTGCTCAAAAATATATATCTTTTAAATCCTGACAGGAACACTAAAGAATGGTAACTGTGCGAAATAAGTAATTATTTCAATAATGTAGCAGACTCTCATTTGGCTGATTTGTGTTTGTTCAGGATTAGGGGATGCGGAAAGACGAATCTGTGAATTAACTGCATTAAGATGCCGTTTTTTTATGCCGGAAGAGGAAAAAGACAAAGGTTAGAAGTACATTTCAAGTGCTTTGTTTTAACTGATTAGATTAAATAGATAATAAGTGCTCTAAATGATAGGGACAGGTCAAATAAAGTGAGAATGTTTTTTAGGTGGTTAATTGGATGAAAATCGACAGTGACAAGTTATGTTGATAAGAAGAGATTAAAAAGAAATAAGAGTAGAAAGACAGATTGAGATAGTTTGAATTGATAGGAATAAAGGGGGATAAATACGAACAAATAGACAGATATGAACAGAATATATATATATATATATTATATATATATATATATATATGTGTGTGTGTGTGTGTGTGTGTGTGTGTGTGTGTATGTGTGTGTGTGTGTGTGTGTGTGTGTGCGTGCTGTATTTGATGTTTTAAACATGCTCTGTTAATTTAGCATTGAGGACTTTTGTATGCAAACACTTTCCATGTAGGTCTTATGAATACATGGATACAGAAATGCAAAAAAATTATTCATTGCATTGGTGAGACCTCATTTTGAATTTGCCAATGTTGTTTGGAATCCAAAATAAATCAAGGCCATAAAACTCATTGAAGGGGTGCGAGGAATAGCTACTAAAGTAATGAATGATTTAAAAAAACCTTTCGTATGAAGAAAAAATTATGAGCGTTGATTTACCAAGCTTGACTTAACGACGTGCTAGAGAAGATCTGATTGAAATATGAAAATCTACTCACGGATTGTATTCAACAAAATTTAATTCATTGAATATTGCCTAAAAAAAAATCAATACCAGAGGTCATAAATTAAAATATTAAAAATAAATTTGCTAACTGAATTTGAGACATTTTTTTAGCGAGAGGACAGTAGATACATGGAATAAATTACCATCATCAGTAGTGAATGCCCCATCTCTTAACTCTTTTAAGGCAAGGTTGGATGAATTTTTGAAAGAATATAAATATTCAGTGAAATAAGATAAATGTCTTGAATATATGGAACAGCTATCAGGTTTCAGACCTAATATATCTTGATGGAAAGATATTATTATTATCATCATTATTTTAATATTTACTCTTGACATATAGATGTTTAATTTATTTAAATTTATATATAATACAACACTATAATAGTGTTATAAGTTGACCGGCGATATTAAATTAAATTAAATACTAAAGAATAATTAGGATGATTTATTAAAAGTTAAAGTTATAATCCTTTGTAAGGAAGTGTAAAACAAAAACAAACAAAAAAACAAACAAAAAAAACCAACAACAACAAATAATAATAATAATAATAATAATAATAATAATAATAATAATAATAATAATAATGACACCTGGTGACCTACAATAGCTATACGGGTTCTTTCAAATGTCAAAAAAAAGTTAGGGTCACGTCGGATGAAATTCTTAAAACAACGAAATTTGAAAAGGTCAATTTCAATTTTGATTGAGATGAATAAAACAATAACTTATTTTGGGTTGTCATGTCAAGGCAGTATTAACCTCTACGGAAAAATACTAAAGGAAAATTCCAACTAAGACTGGTACAAGGCCATTTGTACAATATTAAATATATTATCGAGTGGCTCACAAAAGTTGGGTAGAGTTTTTTTTAACACTCCCCAAGATGGACAACCCAGAGGAAATATATTGATTATTCGTTCAATCAAACACGACCATTTTCTACTCATCCCCGATGTTTATGCTATAAGGCCATTGGTCCTGTGTATCTATTGGCTGGCCAATCAGAGCCGTATGTTCAGGGGTCTGGACCCCATAAAAGAAGATCCTGAAGAGAGAACAGATGAGATCGAAAACTGGTTCCATAGATACAACGCAGAGCCCTTGCCGTCACTTTGCCGCGGCTCCCCGCTACCTTGTCACTCAGTCTTGAACTTGACCATTTCAGCCATAAGTAATTAGCTGTATATCGCCAGTCAACTCACAAATTCCGACTTTATCTTCGACATCCACACCCCTTTTTATTGTACTTGATTTTGGTCACTGTACGATTAATAAATGTATTGTTGAATACAATTATTAGTAAGCGTTTTGTAGTTATTGCGATTGTTGACCCGTTGACAGCATTAGAGAATTTGGCCATCTCCAGACACAGCCGAAGCGAGAAAGTCCCAACCAGCACTTCTTCAACCTTCTTATGGTTCAAACAAAACAACGTGAGCACAGGAAGTCCGAACGAGCAGGTTCATCAAACTACAAGTAGTCCACAGCACAACACGAACTTAGGACCACACTTCACTAGATTAAAGATAAAGAATAAGAGGGACCTACTGAAGGTCGTACCAGTAATTATACCAGCACCAGTAATGATGTACTGACCGAGCACACGAAATCATTGTTTAGAAACTAATTATCTACTAAGGTTACAATAACACTTATTTCGAGTACCGATTGAGAATCGACGTCACTTCAGTCATAATCATCTGTTAGGCGAGTTTACTGATTGATTCCTCCCATGTGACGTCATCGATACTCTACTAGATTAACAAATTAGCATTTCATGGAATATTGCTATTGAGTTAACCAGTTGCCGAAATACAAAACTTGTTCTAGGAATTAATGTTTGCTCAGTCGGCAACGAGAAACGTAACGTGTGCAATTGTGGTCACGTAAGTGGCCAGACGCAGTGGCACGATCATATGACTTATTTTTTATTACGTCTTGTTTGCGATCATAAAAGATGTGTCTCTTTAGTACTGGTAGCAATGAGAGTATAAAATGGTTATTCATTAGATAAGGGGAATTTTTTTTAAATCCAGATAAATTGTATTTTCAGATTTTTCTCTGACTTAGTATTAAATTCTGTTTCGTTGGCTAGATTTTATGGCGTGTCAACCCTTGCAGGGTTATTTTATGCCTAAGATGTTTTGTTATATTTATTCTTGACGGGAATTGAATTTTTTAACACTCAATTTCTTATCATATTTTTAAAAATTTTTTTTTTATCTAAGTGGAGTGTTGTATTTCATGGAGTGTTCAGCTTCCTGGGTCCCGTCCTTAAGAACCACGGATCACCACGCAAGACCAACAGGTGGTCCCATTTGGGGATTTTACACCTCTACAGTATAAAATAACCCACGGTTTAACATATTGAAAAATACAACCATCCAGCCAACAAACCAACAAACCAATCTGAAATAGATTAAAGTTGAGAAGATCATTTCCAAAAGAAGCTTGATATATTTTTGATTTTATTATTACATAATCAAAGATCGAATTAGGAAATCCATAATAAAGTTAATAGCCCATTTTAAGGGTTGTATACCCCGGGGTAAGAGAATCCAAAATCTTCGAATCTATCTCAAATTCGACAACACTTTCTCTCGCTGAATAAAATCTAATTTTGTGTCCGTTAAAGCCAAATTCAAATTGAGAACATCTTGCTTATTCTGTTATCACTTTGTCTTTACCAATTAATTTTAAACGATGTAACATCAATTATTAAAATAGGGTTCTCGTAGACAACATAATGGACTGTGAGTAAGCGTAGGTCGAATTCTAGTCGTGTTCCCTTTCGAAATAATAAATGCACTTTCGAACTAATACCCTTGGGAAAAGTATGACCCCCTCATTCCCCTAATTATGGGTCAATTAGTAACAGTGCTCCTCTTCTACGGTGATAGCTTTGACATTAAATAACCCATGAAGTCTGATATGAAATTAAACAAATAAACCAAACCAAACCATAAATCAAGAAATTAGTGTTTTTAACTCATGAGAATTATTTATTTCCCACGCACCCTGGTATTTTACAACTCTGCAGTATAAAATAACCCACGGTTTAACATGCTGATAAATACAACCATCCCGCTAACAATGATAATAGATTAAAGTTGAGAAGATCATTTTCAGACTCACAACAATAAAACAATATTTGGTACAAAATCTTGGATACCACTCATGTAATAATAATAACTAGCAGGACGTGTATATATACTACAGTATGATTATCTAATTATTACAGAGTCTGATATATTTACTAGGAGCTATTGAAAAATAGTTCAATACGTAAAAAGTATAATAATCTTGATTTAACTCTCTCACGCTTTCTTCTTTCTTACTTTTCATCTTTTCATCATGTTTGATTGAAACAGATTATCATTATCTCTTCACCCCATATCTCTATCATTCACCTAATCTCTTTCTTTCTTTCTTTCTTTCTTTCTTTCTATTATATTGTTTTAGTGTGGCATGTTCTTTTTCTTTTTTCATAATATAAACGAAATAGTCCATTATTTAGCTGAGGCGAAGACACTCATAAGAAATAAGAATCCGGCGTACAAGAAACACCAGATAATCAGGATTTACATATTTGCTTTTTATCTTGGACTATTTGTACAGTCTCATTTTTAATCAGACAGGGTTTCAAGATGATAACGGTCGTACGATTAAGAAACACGGTTGGTTGGTTGGTTGGTTAATTAGTTGTTTTGTTTTAAAGCATGTCAACCCTTTTAGGGTCATTTAATGCCGAATCAAGTTATTTTGATATCAGGTTGCTTACAGTACCCGCTGTTGCTTAAATGGTCACCCATCTAAGTATTGAACAGGCTCATTGCTGCTTAACTTCGATGATCTAGCGGGAACCGGTGCTTTCAACGTTACTTGACCATAAGGAAGAAACACGGGTATTAACATATAGATAATAATTACTATCATGACTGGGCTGGATTAAGGGGATGGTCCACGTTGACTTCCGATATTGTCGTGTCTGATAATTTCTAAGTGGTTATACAGGAACGGTTGCAGCAGCTGCAGCAGAAGACTGCTCAAGGTGTGATGTCATTATATTGTGGTTCTTTTCCTAAAATGCTAATCCTTGAGTGTGACCCTGTGGTTGTTTTCAAAATCGGAGCAGCATGTTTAGTGGTAAAACGCCAGTCGTCACGTTTCTCGCTAGGGTAGATCATTGGTGATGGTTGCTGTAACAGACATCAAGAGATTGTTCAGATAAGATAAACATTGATTGTAGTTGAGTAAGTTTGCGCCCTTGGAACAGTCTCTAAAGACCTTGAAAAGCAAATAAACTGTGACGAGGACTTAATCAGCGTGATGTAATATCGTCTTTCGAGCGTTTGATCCGGGCACAGCCTGTTTCAAGTCAGGAAATATCTGATGACCAAAAGAGGACAATATCCAGGCAATTGCTATAACGAAAATAATCTTCTGTTGTTGTTGTTTATCTTTCTAGCATAGTACCCATAAAAGTGTCATAGTTACATATAAAATACTATAAACAGCGCTGAATATAATTTTTACTATAAAAAATGCTTTTCAATTGGCAGTTATTGTAAAAATGCATTGGAAATGATTGTTATTATAAAATTCATTGAAAATGATTTTTTTTATAAAAAAGATTTGCAAATGGCTGTTATTATAAAACTGCATTGGAAAATATTTTTTTACTATAACGATGAATTGCAAATTCTTTATATTTCTGGTTATCATGGCTTCCTATGCATAAAATCGAACTACTTAATTTTATAAAAATGGTAATATTATACACACTTCGGTATTAATAACCTGACTTACTTAAGTTGGGTCTATTTGTTTCATTTTGTTATTTTATTTCGTTACCTTTCGAAACCATATATTAAATTAATCAATTAAATTAAATTAAAGTAATGAAAATTATTCATACCGATTTGAAAATTATACATACCGATTTGAAAATATTGAGAACTTGAAAAATAGAAGCCTTTATCAAAATAATTTGTTTCGGTATTAGATCCCCCGAAAGGGTTGGTATGCCGTAAAACAAACAAACTTTACTCTCAAAATATCAGACAATTAATACCTTTCTCGCCTTTTAATCCATTGCATCTCTAAGAAATACGTCACATATTTTAAACATCCTCACAATTTTCAAAAAGACACAGCATCTTTTTATTATTTATTTTGAGACAGAAAATAAAATTTTAATTTCCTAATGAATGCAAACGATTTAAACATTTTTCTAATGTCATACATTTGCCTTTCAATTTTACCTGTATGTCTTTCACCTAAATTATTGCGATTTTCTCTAGAACTATTTCTTTTTTTTTTTCATTTTTTTTTTCATTTATAGCAGTCATAGTTATTAAGTCGGGAACTTCTGACAGTTTTGCAATAACTGCAGAGAAAATGAGCGAGTTTCTTGAGATAAGATATTGCCTCGTGAGATACATAGGCGAGCTAATATCGGAGAATCCTTATCTATTCCGTCTTTATCAATAATTTTCAGACAACATACTCAAGCACTCAAGTGAATGACATAATTGAAAAGATAGACACAGAGATTGTTAGTGATGCTTTCGAAACCATTATATATATTTTTTAAATCTTTATTCATTAAAAACAAGCTAAATATATTTAAACAACCACGGTTATACTCAGTAAAAAGAAAAGCATTGTCTGATACAATAGCAGTCATCATGCTCGGCGTTTTGGAGAGCGGATATATAGATTATTTGTAAAAGCGTGATTGACAGGTGGAAGGTCAAGGGTGATGATTGCCGAGGAAATATCCGAAAAAATAGTGAGCGTTCATTCATAGAATAAAGCGAATAAGAATAGACTTTTGTAAAGTCGAGTAGTGTGCGACATATAGTAAGTTTCAATATGCCATTGTTTTCGACACACCAGAGTATATTACAACTAGTTCAGGTGTTATTTTATATAATGTATATATATATATATATATATATATATATATATATATATATATATATCTTAGAAAGGAAGGAAAAACTCAACACCGTAATTCCATAATAAATCTATTTCGATCAAAATTGGGGCCTGTCGCCATGGTGACAGTCTTACAACGTAAAACACATTTTTTTTTAATTTGTTTTTGAAAAGTAAATTTTTCAGTTATGCAACTCAAATTATCTTGATCTACCAGCGATGAGACGAAATTTTGCTGAGCTATATTAAATCAACTTAAATTTATAAAGGCCCCAATTTTGGTCGAAATAAATTTATTATGGAATTACGGTGATGAGTTTTTCCTTCCTTTCTAAGATAAATATTGCTTTGTATATAATCTAAAAAGTTTATTATACATTGAGCTCTTTTTAGTGATTTAAAGATTCACTGTGTTTATACATACTGGATCATACATTATTAATACTGTGTATCTTAGAAATCACATATAGAATCATCCCTTACTACCAAGTTTTGGATACCTCTCATATATATATATAGCTAGAGGTAGCTGTTAAAAGTCAAGCCACACTGATGAGAAGTAAACTTCGAAACACGTGTCTGTGGATGACCGGTATATATATGCTCCCAAATTTCATGGTTGAGCACTGTAGGGGAGACATTTGTTGACCTTTCACCGTTTAGCGTAAAAGCAAATACTCGCCTGTTTATAGAATGGAGTTTTCTGGTGATTATAAAAACATACATCCTGTAGGTTTACCAATTAATTGTTCGCCCCTGGCTGATAGTTCCCGATGGTGAGAGGTAAGGACAGACGAAAATTCTATCGGTTTCGCACCCGGAAAGAGGTAGCTGTTAAATTTTCGATGATGAGAAGTAAACTTCAAAAACGTGTCTGTGGATGACTGGTATATATATATATATATATATATATATATATATATATATATATATATATATATATATATATATATATATATATATATATATATATATATATATGAGTGCGTAAATAAACAATGTTTATTTGATATGGCTTTCAGCCGAAAATTTTTGGAGGATATTTGCTTAATTGAAGTCATACCTAATTTTGAAAAATTAATTATTATTATTAACTAATTAATTTTCAAAATTATTAACTAATTAATTTTCAAAATTAGGTATGACTTCAATTAAGCACATATCCTCCAAATATATATATATATATATATATATATATATATAACACCCTCGTGCCATATTACATACCATCTCACTGATACTAGTTCTATAAAACAACACCTAATTACAAATTCGACTCCTCCGATATAAGAAAAAGTCCAAACCGACAATACAAAAATCCTCAATAGAATAGCAATAAGAAGCGCCTACAAATTCCTGAGACGATCCGTATAAAAAAATAACAAACCCAATATTAATAAAGGATTTGATAAAGCATTAATAAAGTATTTGATATCGGTAACAATATACTAAACATCTTCAATAACTAACACTATAATCTTAGCAACCCTATAAAAATAATAGACTCTCCTAATTTCAAAATGCAAGAATGGGAAAAAACTTAACTCACTTCAACCTACAATCCCCTGATGACGACCGACGAAACAGTTGAAAGCGCTAAGTTAAAAAGAATGGGACAATTTCTATACCAGCTGATCTCGAAAATCCACAAAAAACTTTAGATTAAGATCATGAAAAAGAAATATTACGTGGTTTTTAACAATACTGGTTTAGATAATTAATATATATACATATATATGTGTGAGTGTGTCTGTGTGTGTGTGTGTGTGTGTGTGTGTGTGTGTGTGTGTGAGAGAGAGAGAGAGAGAGAGAGAGAGAGAGAGTGTGTGTGTGGACCAAGGAGCAATAGTGATGAAGGGTGCTCCACATTCTCCAAACCTCCAAAACTGGACCTCACCATCAGATAGGGTCTAAAGTCATTCTTAGTGTAGACCTCAGCTACGGCCTTCTAGTACCCATATGATAAAAAGGGTTGGGGCTTGCCATAAGGGCAATAGGGTTGGGGCAATCTGATCTCGAAAATCTACAAAAACTTTAGATAAGGATCATGAAAAAGAAATATTACGTGGTTTTTAACAATACTGGCCTAGATATATATATACTTATATATGTGTGAGTGTGTCTGTGGAGAGAGAGAGAGAGAGAGAGAGAGAGTGAGATGAAATAAATTTGATAAGTAAAGAGTGACGGATCAACTTATAGTAAGGACTGGATAGGATCAATCAATTCTGTGGGTGGGGTGGTGTGGGGGCAGTGGTAGTTTAAGCGTAAATGTCATTTCTAGAATTACGTGAAGTGTTATTGCTGAAATGAGTCGTACTGAACGCTATCAATTTATTTCCATTTCTCGCTCTAATTGTACATAGAAAGTGGTTTTAATGCTTCAACCACCGATGGATTTTTTCATCCATTTCCCCATCAGCATTTGGCGCGAAACTGGTGAATAACTTTAGAACTAAAAGGTGTGCTGCCATGGAGACAGAGATGAAGGTTTAAGCACTTTAGGTACTTTTGATCATCCCCATTACATACACATATCTCTCTCTCTCTCTCTCTCTCTCTCTCTCTCTCTCTCTCTCTCTCTCTCTCTCTCTCTCTCTCTATCTATCTATATATATATATATGTGTGTGTGTGTGTGTGTGTCACATGCACACACATACGCATACACACACACACGTATACAAATGTACATATGCAGGTACTTTGGTATGTGTATATGTAGGTATGTATGTGTGTATGTCTACACGTGTCTACGAAATTTCTAAGAAGTTTTTTAAATAACGACATAGAATAATAACGCTTTAATAGCCAATTGAGTCGGTAGAGCACCCAACTTAAAGCTACAAGAGTCCTAGAAACTTCTTGAACACACACACACACACACACACACACACACACACACACATATATATATATATATACATATATATATATATATATATATATATATATATATATATTATATATAATCTTTATGGTATGAGCGTGTCGTTTTAGAACTCCGTAAACATATGTCATTCAGATTTGAAATCTCGCATATATATATATATATATATTGATATTTTTCTTCCTTGTGTGCGGAACATTTCTACATTTTTTCTATTATTGTTATTTCATTTCATTTGGTTATTTAAAAATAATAATAGTTTGAATAATGTACATATGGATAAACTCCTGACCGAAACACGTAAGTAAAATTTATTAAAATATCCTATTTTATCCATTCTATACTTTCTTTCCTTTATTTCTTTTTTTCAGCATATATATATATATATATATATATATATATATATATATATATATATATATATATAGTTAAGAAACACACAAAATTTACCTATTGATTATACACATACATTATCATCATTTTGTCATGCCAGCAGCACGGATGTCCATGACAATCTCTCACCAAACTTCACAGATTCAGGTAGGTCCTCCGCACAGCATTCAGTATCCGCACAGAGTTCGTCTATCCAGGCCTTTGCTGGACGACATGAATTAGCATGTCCATGTGCTGGTTTCCAAGGAAAGACGCCGCTTATGAGTTCATCCTTACTTCTCCGGCAGTGGCCGGCATGTCTTGCTCGTCTTACTCAGATGGTTTATGTGACAGGAGGCAGGTGGCCGTATAGCTGCTTTCTTGTGGGATGTTGCATCCAGGATTTCTTCAGGATCGCACGCAGAATCCTTGTGCAGTTCCTATCTAGCCTATTTTCCAGGAGCCTCGTCAAGGTCCAAGTGGTGCAGCCATGCAGCAGCACTGATGCTACTACGGCGTTGAATAATTGTCGCTTCAACTTGTCGGCGAGGGCTGATAATGTGTTTATAGCGGACCATGCGGACCTTTCAGTACGGATACACATACACACACATACAAATGTTTCTAAGATTTTTTAACAAGACTTAATAATAACGCTTTAATTCAGTCTGTAGAGTATCTGCCGAGTAAATCTCAAGTTTCCGAGTTCGATCCATAGCATTTGGCGTGTTGAATCTCTTTTTAACTAAGATCCATGGCTAGACTAGATTGTTTTTGAGGTGGGAGGCAACTGGACATACAACTGATGTTTCGTGGGGTGCTGACTACAGGTCGTAATATTTGAACTATAGCTAGGGAAAAATTGTGCTCATACCACTACAAAGTCCAAAATTGAACCTAGCAGCGCGACTGGAGTTCGAACTCACAATAATCTCGTAGTCGTTAATATCATTCACTCCTCCGCAATAGCCTTTAATTAATCAATATCTTGATTAATTCATTTCAATTAAACCTGAAGATCCTTTATGGTGAAACTTGAGTTGGTTATTTCTATATGCACCTTAATACTAAATCTGATATACTAACGTATTGAGCACGTTATAACACTGATTTATTCGGTTAATACCTGTATCGACCCCCGTCAATATTGAGATGAAATAAATGTTCTGTTCACCGTTAACTCATCTTCTTTATCAAATATATATATATATATATATATATATGCACTGGTTCTTGTGACGGATTCGACTTTACAGACATTCATTATTCCGTTATCCAAAAAGGCCTAGATTTTTACGCTTCAGTAATAGCTACTTAATTTGAGGAACCACTTAGTGCAATGCATCCGACAGACGAATGGACAGACAGAGACAGCGACTGAAACAAAAAGATCGTTAAAGATAAAGAGGACATATATTCTAAGAAAGAAAAACGAAGACCCAATGAAAATATCAAAAATTAAGTATTACCCCCCCCATATATATATATATATATATATATATATATATATATATACGCGTACACGTAACTGTATATGCACACACGCACGAAACACATACGCACATGCACAATGGAGAATTCTTAAGGAAACAAATCTACAACGAGAAGACTAATGCGAAACACGCACCCACATCTATAGCCCAGCAAACCCACCACGCATGACGAATTTAACTATTTTAGCCTTTTATATCTAACACACACATACATACACACACTTACACACATATGGGCAAAGTAAATATGAAAGAATTAAAAAATAAATTAAATAAAATTAAACATAAATAAGTAAATAAACAAACAAATAATAATAATAATAATAATAATAATAATAATAAATGAATAAAGTTATATTACATCCAACACCAGATATTATACATCACTATGGCCACCAAACAAAAATACACTCTTTCATACGAACATACGCACGTGGATACAGTCATTCATAGGCACACGCGCGCGTGGATACGGTCATAACGTTACAGTCTACATGCATTTTCATGCACACGCGCATGACAACATAGGCACACGTACAAAAAAAATGCATTCACGTAAACACGCAACACGAGAATACAGTTATAAAAAAATACCATCTGTAACATTTAAAAAAAAAATCATTTAACTAAAAATGCCGACAAAAAACAAGACAACAACTACTTCAGTTCCAGTGTTCTTCTTCTGAAGAAGAGATTTTATCTCGAAATATTAATATTGAAAATAAATCACAAGTTAACAAACAACACCATTGTTACCTTATTTTTTCTTTACACCTGCATTGTGATAGCCTTCAAATTCAACCTCCAAACCAATATATATATATATATATATATATATATATATATATATATATATATGCATAAAGAAAATTAAAAAAAACTCCAAATACTAGAAGCTTTATACATAAAACAATACAAACCATCCTTAAACAAAATTAATTTCCAATACAGTACACACATTTTAAAATGCCTATAACACCTTTCTCGCCAATTCTTCTCCTTCCAGCATCTACATTAATATGATTTTTTTAAAAACTGGAACACATTACTCCTCATGATGGCACTTCGAAGTGCCGAAAGTACTCGGGACTTGAACTTTGGTGGACTTAAACACGAATTCCACCCAAACATTAAAATTTTGGCCAGAAAACTCGAAAAGATCAAAAATAAAATTGTTAAACAGGAGATGTGTCTTTTGTTTAATTCTACATGTGTAAATGAAAGAATTATGCCTAAATACACACACAGACACACACACACACACACACACACACATATATATATATATATATATATATATGATTAGCAGTATATGTTTCACTGTAAGTCTCTCCTGGCATGTAGTGCATATTGGGTATTCTGCGCCCTCTAGTAAATAATGATGGGTGACATAGATGTGGCCTATGTGAATTGTGTGTATATGAATGATATCAAGTATTTCACTGACAGGATTCAACACAATTGAGAACTGAAACGTACGTTTTAATAAAATTTACAAACATACATACATCATATATATATACACATACACACACACACACACACACATATATATATATATATATATATATATATATATATATATATATATATATATTGACGTACACACACACACACACATACACTTATATATATATATATATATATATATATATATACATGTATATATACTCTAGCAGTCATATGTTTCATTGTAAATATATCTTGGCATGTAGTGCATATTGGGTATTCTGTTCCCTCTAGTAAATGATGATGAGTGATGAAGGTGTGGCCTATGTGAAGTTGGGATCATCATCCATCATCATGTACTAGAGGACACACAATGACCAATATGCACAATATGCCAAGACAGATTTAATGTGAACAATATACTGCTAGAGTATATCTATGATTTATATAAAAGATGAGACCAGACCTTCCGAAAACTAGAGCACAGTATTCTGTTCGGTTATTGACCGAAATTATAGCCTTTTGCGCTTATTGTCGTACTCATTATCTTGAGGTTGAAAACAGCATGACATTCTCATTATTTCGATTATGTTTGCTGATTTGAAAATTCTAATCTACGTCAAACAAAACATTGCAAAACTTCCTGCTGCTCCCTCACAGCGTTCAATTAATTGGGCCCACAAAATTAAGATCGGTTACTTGAACACACTATTATTATTATTATTATTATTATTATTATTGAGTTTTTAAAATCTGCCGTAGCCGGTGGTTCAATGGAGGCTGAGTGACAGCAAGTGTCAGATCCTACGACTCTTCTGATTATTCCAGCCGATTTTAACAGTGGTGTAGTTTGGATGGTCTCGATTCTTCCTCTGATTTCCAATTCATCCAAAATCTTTTCCAGAGCTTTGGGAGGGGGGAACATTCCAAGGGCGCCAATTACAATTGGCTCGAACATCATGTTCCACAGTTTCCTCAGTTCTCTGGCAAGGTCCAAGTACTTTTATTATTATTATTATTATTATTATTATTATTATTATTATTATTTCACTCCTTGTGAGTTTTTCACACCATTGTAAACTGATTGTCTTTCACACGAGTCTGAGTGACAGCAAATCTCCTGGACTCTTCTGTGTATTCTAGGTGATTTCAATAATGCTGTTGTCTGGATGGTCTCAATTCTTTTGGGGATCGTTCCAAGTGTATCATAAACAGCTGGTATCCCGTTCCCCCTCATATTCCACAGTTTTTTCATTTCTCTAGCAAGGTCTAGGTATCTGTTTGTTTTCTTTCATCTTCACCCTGTGATCTGCTTGACCTGCAAAAATCTACCAGTTGACAAGTTCTCGTTTTCTTGTTAATCAATAGTAGATCTGGTATTTTGGCTGGATAAGATTATCTGTCTTTAAGTCCCCGAAAATGTCATGTGTGTCATTCTGAAGAACAGATTCTGATTTATGCATATACCATTTTGTTTTATGGTCAAAATTAAATTTCTTGCACAATTCCTCGTTGATCATCTTTCCAACCCATTCTTGCCTAGTATTCTCGTCCCGCTAGTTTAGTGTATTCGCTTAATACAGTTTATTGTTTGATCTCTCTCTCCACACACCCTGTATTTTCTGTTCTGTTATATCTTATCAATCTTTGCTTTGATATAATTTGTTCTTATTGCATTGCTTTGTACAACAATTATGAGTGATTCGGTTTCTGTCTTAGGGTTTGCTCTTAAACATGTCCAGGTCTTTTAATGTGAAATCTCCCCAATTTGCCACTTGAAGTTGTAAAGTTTTTAGATGCCTTTCTTGGCCAGTTGAAAAGGGCTTAAAGAAAGTCATGTGTTATGGAATCCTTTGGTAAGCGTATAAGTCCAATCCTGTATATATATATATATATATATATATATATATATATATATATATATATATATATATATATATGGGTACTACTTGTTACAGCGCACTACTACCCACGTAGGTCAAGATAGGAGGAGTTTAACCTCAACTACAAACTAGCAGCCCACTAAGATTACATTTCAGGAAGAATTAAAGAAATATCAATCTAGCTATATAAAGTAACCGAAAATATCCTCTCAATCCCCCTGATGAAGGTGTTAGAGTAACACCGAAACCGCGGTCGGGAAATAAATTCTTCTATGACTATATATATATATATATATACATATATATATATATATATATATATATATATATATATATATATTCAAAGCTCATTTGTGATTGATTACTGGTCCTCATGCATCTTTATTTATAAGAAGAGCTTGCCACTCTCACTGGTAAGTTGTTAGTTTATTTTTTATATTTTCATTAGTGAAACGTTTCAATCTCAAGAACAGATTCTGGTTTATGCATATACCATTTTGTTGTATGGTCAAAATTTAATTTTTTGCATAATTCCCAGTGGATCATATTTCACAACCCAGTCGTGCCTAGTTTTGTATTTCCATTGAGCTAGTTTGCTACATTCGCTTAAAATATGGTTTACAGTCTCATCTCTGTCACCGCATAGTCTACATTTACTGTATTGTTGGGTCTTATCAATTCTTGCTTTTATATAATTTGTCCTTATGGCATTATTTTGTGAAGCAATTATTAGGGATTCCGTTTCTCTTTTCAGGTTTCTCTTCTTAAATATGTCAGAGTCTTTTCATGTGCAACCTCTCCGATTTGTCGTTTGAAGTGTCCATATTGTTGTTTTTCTTCCCATTTTTGTTTTCTAGTTTTCGTTGCTTTTCGGTTTGTCCATATAATACATCTGCTATTGTTAGCTACCAGAAGTAATCTATATTTGCTCTTTTTTGTGTATTCTTCGAGTTGTTGGATTGTGACCTCTATGCAGTCCTCAATGTTAACAAGATCTCTCCCACCTTCTTTTCTTGATACATAGAGTCTATCTCTATCGTCTCTATGGTGTAGAGCCTTGTGCATTATTATTATTATTATTATTATTATTATTATTATTATTATTATTATTATTATTTACTCCTTTTGAGTTTTCACATCAGTGTTAGCTGATGGTCTTTCAGTGGAGTCTGAGTGGGAGCAAGTCTCCTCATGTCTCCAGGACTCTTCTGAGTATTCTGGCAGATTGCAGCAGTGCAGTGTTCTGAATGGTTTCAATCCTTCCTCTGATATCTAAACTTTCCAAACCCTTTTCCAATCCCTATGGGACTGTTCCAAGTGCACCAACCACAATTGGTATCACTTTCACTTTCATATTCCATAACTTTTTCAGTTCTCTGGCAAGGTCCAGATATTTGTCTATTTTTTCATTTTCCTTTAACTTCACCCTGTGATCTGCTGGCACTGCAAAATCCACCAGTTGACAAGTTCTTTCTTTTTTGTTTATCAACACTAGGTCTGGCCTTCTTGCTTGGATAAGGTGATCCGTTTTTATCTCAAAGTCCCAGAGAATTTTGTGCGTTTCGTTCTCAAGAACAGATTCTGGTTTATGCATATACCATTTTGTTGTGTGGTCAAAATTTAATTTTTTGCATAATTCCCAGTGGATCACCTTCCCAACCCAGTCGTGTCTAGTTTTTGTATTCTCGTTGTGCTAGTTTGCTACATTCGCAGAGTATATGGTTAACAGTCTCATCTCTATTACCGCAAAGTCTACATTTACTATTTTGTTGGGTCTTATCAATTTTCGCTTTGATGTAGTTTGTCCTTATGGCATTATTTTGTGCAGCAATTATAAGTGATTCTGTTTCTCTTTTGAGGTTTCCCTTTCTTAACCATGTCCAAGTCTTTTGATGTGCAACCTCTTCTATTTGTCGTTTGAAGCGTCCGTATAATTGTCTTTCTTCCCATTTTTGTTTTCTAGTCTTTGTCGTTTTTCTGTTTGTTCATCTGCCGTTTCTACTATTGTTGGCCGCCATAAGTAGTTTGTCTTTGCTCTTCCTTGTGTAATCTTCAAGTTGTTGGATTGTGGTTTCTACGCATTCCTCTATGTTGGCAAGACCTCTTCCCCCTTCCTTTCTTGACACATACAATCTATCTGTATCATCTCTAGGGTGGAGAGCCTTGTGCATGGTCATTAATTTTCTCGTCCTTTGGTCTATCTATCTGAGTTCTTCTTTTGTCCATTTTAAGAATGGTCCTGAGTATCTTATAATGGGGACAGCCCAGGTATTAATTCCTTTGATCAGATTTCTGTTGTTAAGTTTCGTTTCTAGAAGTTTTCTAGTTCTCCTGAGATATTCTTTTTTAACTTTTCCTTTCATTTCTGTTTGCTTAATATTGTCCGCTTCTAAAATTCCTAAGTATTTGTAACTTTCATTTTCATCAAGTGATTTTATGGTGTCCTGATTTGGTAGTTGTATTCCATTCATTAATTTTCTTTCGCCCTTTTTCATTACTATCATAGCACATTTTTCTATTCCAAATTCCATTCCTATATCTTGGCTATATATTCTAATAGTTTGTACCAGGGTTTCTAATTCTTTTTCATTTTTTGCAAACATGTTTATGTCATCCATGTACATGAGGTGGTTTATCTTCTCTTGCGTGCTAGTGAATTTGTATCCCCCTGTACATTTTTTAAGTATATGAATGAGAACAGTAGTGGTGATAATGAGTCTCCTTGGAAGATACCTCTTTGGATTTTTACTTCTGCCAGGGATTGTTTTCCGGCTTTTAATTGAACTCTCCAGTTTTCCATGACTTTTTCAATGAAATTATTATTATTATTATTATTATTATTATTATTATTATTATTATTATTATTATTATTATTATTATTATTATTATTATATTTGTTGTTATCATTATTGTTAATTCACTCTTTAAGAGTTTCTCACATCCACCTTAGCTGATGTTCTTTCATTCGAGTCTAAGTTACTGCAAGCTGCCTATGGTCTGTAGACATTTTCTAAATATTCTAGCCTATTTTAACAATGATGTTGTTTGAATGGTCTCAATTCTTTATCCCATTTTCAGTTCTTCGATCTTCTTTTCCAGATTCTTGGGGAATTTGTTGTGTAGTAAATTACAGCTAATTTAACGAAGAAGAAAGGTAAAACTAGGAAATATGGACAAATATCTGGATTTTGCCAGAGAACTGAAAAAGTTATGGAACATGAAAGTGAAAGTGATACCAATTGTAGTTGGTGCGCTTGGATCAGTCCCAAAAGGATTAGAAAAGGGTTTGGAAAGTTTGGAAATCAGAGGAAGGATTGAAAACATTCAGAACACTGCACTGCTGCAATCTGCCAGAATACTCAGAAGAGTACTGGAGACCTGAGGAGACTTGCTGTCACTCAGACTCCAGTGAAAAACCATCAGCTAATGCTGATGTGAAAACTCAAAAGGAGTAAAATAATAATAATAATAATAATAATAATAAGAAGAAGAAGAAGAAGAAGAAGAAGAACAAGAAGAAGAACAAGAACAAGAAGAAGAAGAAGAAGAAGAAGAAGAACAACAACAACAACATATCAATTTGCTTCTGTTGTATCTATATTTGTAGTCCAGTAATAAACATGGCTATAATTGGGGCTTATCAGTGAGGTCCAGCCAGATTCCACTTTGTGATGATTGGTGGGACTAGTTTGCTAACTACTGTTTTTTTTTCCTGAATGTGTTTTTTTCTATTTTTTTTCTTTCTCGAACAATACTTGCGTCATCCATTATGCTTACCAATTTTACACTTGTACATTTTTACATCTTTCATTTTTCTTCCCAGATTTTTTTTCTTGCATAACCTCCAACCCTACCCTCCACGCCGCACCCTCCTTCCATTTTCCCTTTCCCCGAAACATTTGTTTTCGCCGCGTTTCTACCAGCCTCCCTCAGCGCATGTTCTGAAAACCTTCTTTATTTCTTTAGTTCTTTTATATATTTTCTATTCTCTCTCTCTCTCTCTCTCTCTCTCTCTCTCTCTCTCTCTCTCTCATATATATATATATATATATATATATATATATATATATATATATATCTTCAAAGCTCATTTGTGATTGATTACTGGTCTTTCATCCTGAAGCAGGCGCCTCATGCATCTTTATTTATACGAAGAGCTTGCCACTGTCACTGGTAAGTTGTTAGTTTATTTTTTATATTTTCATTTTTATTTATTTTTTGTTTGCTGAAGAAAGAACATATTCCCGTTGTACTGTTGCTTGTTAGTGATCTATCCACGCGTGTGACTTGATCGACTTCTTGGCGTGGCTGTTTAAAGAATGGGTTTACCCGAGATCTCCTGCTGACATAGGGGTCACTTTGGGGCGACCGGATGGATGAAACTGTAGATTTAATAAAGATTTCTAATTCTAATAATGAATATTTCCTTTTTTTTCTCGAATACAGTCTTCTCGCTCAAGATGGAGTAAATTGTACAAACAAACAAACAGAAATATTTCTTTTGTCTGAATTTTTGAGATGAGGATTGCTAATTGTGTGTGCGACTTGCGTATGTTTTGTTTATGTTTGTGACTGATCGTGTCCGTTTTAGTATAAATTTGTATGTGGCGAAATTCTTACAGTTATATGAAACAAAAGGTACATGAAGAAGAAACTTATTGTTTAATCACCAGAAAGAGAGAAGAAAAAAACCAGATTTTGATATTTGACGATCTGACGAAATGTGTTGTAGAGGACCTACACGTTCGAATCCCCGGATCGTATTATATCTCTGTACTTGGTCGCAACTGGTCTCTCCGTTTCTCTTTAGGGCTCTCTCCCTCTACCCAATGAATCTTTCAACTGCTGGGCATTTTTATAATCATATTTCTTATTCGTAAATAAAAAGCAGAATTATAAAAAAAAGCTTTTAATCAAAAGTAATATCGGCTGATTCAATGACGTGAGGATGCCCCAGTGTGCCCAACATGCAAAGTACAACTTACAACCAATCATATCCTTCTAAATTGTAACAGACTTAAACTTATCCGCGCAAATTACTATCAAGCAAGAAACCTGAAAGACATCTTTAAGAATACAAACCCTGAAAACATTTTAGATTTTATTTAAAAAAAAGCAACCTTTTCAACAAAATATAACAGAACATAACCAATTATCTCCATAGAACCACTACTTTAAAGACTGAAATCCGAAATAACCTTTTTGGCATTAAATGACCAACAGAGATTGATATGCCGTTAAACAAAACTCAAACTCAAACCCAATATCGAATATTTGTGTTACTTACAAAATTCTTTCTTTATCAACAAACCCTTGGCGTAGGATTATCTACGTTCTAACTATTGTTCTTCTAAAATATTTACAAACCTATTTTTCTTTTTATTCTCTTTCCAGCACAATTTTAAACTAAATCATAATATATAATTATTAAAATGATTTTTTAGGAAAACCTTAATTATTTTATTTCTCATGCACGTAAAAATATAATAGTTAATCCTATAACGTATATTTCCTAGTTCTATTTCTCTGAATGTTTGAGATGAGGCTTGATGATTAGTATTATCTGTGTTATTCGGACTATTCTTCTCATCTTCATTGTTATCTGTAAATTGAAACGTTGTACAGATAACAATAAAGATGAGTACAATAGTCCGAATAACACAGATAATAATAATCATTTCCTAGTTCATTCTCCATAACACATATTTATCTTATATTCTGTTCTGTTTTACTCTGGTTTATAGCTTCATATCTGTTCATTTAACTAGTTTAATTCATAATAACACGTTAGCAATTTTGAGGGCTGATATATTTTATTATCTTCTTTAATTTGTATTTTTCAAATACCACTTTTATTTTTAACTCGCCTTTTTTATTTTCCATTACGGTAGATCCTATGTATGGACACACACACACACACACACACACACACACACATACATATATATATATTATATATATATATATATATATATATATATATATATATATATACATATGCAAGGTGTGTCAAAAAGCATCGAAATCTTTTGTACTTTTTAACACACCATGTATTCTAAAAATTAACGTTTCATTCATTAATCTTTTTAAATACAAGGTGTGTCAAAAGTATCAAGTTTAAAGCTATAAGATAGAAATGAAGAATGAAGGTGTCAAAAAGTAAAAAAATATAGATACTTTTTTGGCACACCTTGTATATATATGTGTGTTATATATATATATATATATATATATATATATATATATATATATGTGTGTGTGTGTGTGTGTGTGTGTGTGTGTGTGTGTCTGTTATTTTTTCTATACGTGTTAAACCTGAATCTGCCCGATTTATTTTTTCCATTTATCAAATGCGGAATTGAAAAGGGAAATCTAAATATTTGTTAAAAATCGATCATTATCCAACCTGAATATTACATATATTTATTCTTCCTGGCGTGCCCTGAACTTATAGGAATTTATGTACATTATTATGGGTTCAGTTTTCTTTTTCTTCCCAATCAACTCCCTCTAATCCATAGTATTTTTTTCTATCCTAATAATAATATTAAACATAGAAAGTGAAAACCACATATCACTTTTTTACGAACCATCTTAAAAAGCGTACTGTTCCTTATTGTACCTTTTATCTACGGTGGTAGATACGGCTACTGGACCTCTAAAGAGGAGTACAAAAAGCCCAATAGGGTCACCTGTTGGCCGTGGGGGGTGACTGAGGATAGAATCGTAGCGGCTGAGAGGTCCGTGACCTGGATACTATCTGGTTCCGTAACAGGTAACACTCTACTTTGCTCATGAAAAAAGTTGTGTATTTTTTAAATTTTCATTATTGAACGACATTCTAAATTATTTTCAATTAGGGAGGAAATCAACTCTAAAAAATATAAAGAAAAACAAAAACTAAAAATAGAAATCTTAAAGTTTTGCTTAAAACTAGTTATCTAGAAAAGTGAGCTGAGTGGCCTATTGTCACTATCAGACGGACATTGTGGGAGTCTTTCACCTTTTCACTTGCGCTACACCAGGCAGATGGTTCATGCCTCTGATGTGGTTTTAGTATGTATTGGTATAAGTTGTAGCAAAATCGTCACTTATATTTATGGACTTTACCAAGAAGTAGCAGTAGCTTCCGGAAAAATTCATCACTGGTATGAAAGGACAAAAAACATTGAAGATCGCTACACAGTACTCAAGAGCACTCAGTAGACGAACCTTCTACCAGTCTGGTGACATTCAAGTTAGTTCAGCAAAAATAAGTTGTCTTCTTCCATTGATTTCTTGGTTGGATCTTACAGCATGTTAACACATTGGGTTTATTTTATGCTGGAGACGTTTGTTTTATTCTTTCTTTAAAAACTCATTTTTAAACTCATTCTTTTAAAACAAATTTTGATCTATTCAACGCATAGATGGCACTCTAACAGGTTATACAAATCAGTGTCAGGGTATTTTTCTCTCATTCCACTTATGAGGGCTTGACACAAGGACATTTTTATGTGGGCCCACCTACAAGCCGAAGCTCATGGGTGGTAGACTTAAAAATTGCGTCGATCCCTTTGGCATTCCTCCTCAAGAATGGGATCGACGCTATTAATTTTACTTTAGCGCTCCAGTGGCCGAAGCACACTGGAGCCCCCGAGGTGTCGGGGTGGACCTGGGAGTAATGGCAGGGAAGAGTACGTGCTCAAAATTTTGCAATAATTATATTAACTAAAAATGCCAGCGGTGAGTTGTGGTTGCCAGAACCAACAAACATATGAAGACAAACTACTCATGTTGAAACCATGCATTAGACCCCCACCAAAAAAACAAAAAAAAAAACAAACTGAGCCGGATTTTCTAGTACAGTCTGAAATCATTCCAGGTCTTACTAACAATTCCTGAAAGCTACATTGTAATCATGGATAATTAAATTTGAAATACAAATGGCGTCACCCAGTTTTTAAAAATTGATCATTTATAAATTAATAAAAGTTCCCAGACTGAAGTAATAAATTTTGCGACTGCTGCTACTACTGCTGCTGCTGCATTATACACCATTCTGACAATATTACCACCAGATTTTCTTTATAAACAACATTATCTATTACAATGTTTTTGAGAAATACTGGCTAATTTTACAAGTAAATGTTATATAAAAATTAGCCATTATTTTACACCAACCTAATTAGGAAGTCGGCAGAGGTTCAACTTTGTTTATGAATAACATAAACTTTTTGAAGTTTTTGAGAAATATTGGCCGAATTCACATTGAAATCTTATATATAAACTAGCTGACCTGTGGATATATAACAGTATGATAATTTGATTATTACAACGTTTTATACGTTTACTTAAGAGCTATTGCCTATTATGTCAATATGTAAAACGTATAATAATCTTGATTTTATCCTCTCTCTCTTTTTTTCTTGCTTTTCTTTTTTCATCTTTTCATTATGTTCGGATGAGGCAGATTAGCCATATCGCCTCCGTGCGCTCACCCCCTCTCTCTTTCCCTTAGTCGCTTTATTTCGTATTATATCTTTACGTTGTAGCATGTCTTTTTCTTTCCTTTCTTTTTTTATAATATTTAGCTGAGGTAACGACATTCATAAGAAATAGCAATTTGGCGGATAAGCAACAGAAGATAATCGATATTTACATTTTCTTTTTCATTACATCTTGGACGGTCTCATTTTTACCTGCAGGTGTTGCAAGATGATAACGGTCGTACTTTTAAGGGACACGAGTATTAATTTATAGATACGGTTGATTGATTATTCAAACGGTATGTCAAACCATAGGTAATTTTATACCTATTGGTAACAAAATCGCATTCATCTTAGGTTCCAATTTTTATTTTTTGTTTACTGGTTTCTTTCGAGTTATTTTTATTGCATACAATTCTATCGAATACAAATGATTTTCAAAGACAAATAAAAATTGAATTATTTTATTAAATTTCAGGATTTTTTAATAACTTGCTCACTTGGTCTGATTCCAAAATGGTATGATATATTGAGCAAATGTATCTAGGTGTGAATCTGAAAAAAAAGTGACACACTGACAAACTGAGATTTATTATCACTTGCGGAACCTTTGGATATACCACAGTATGATAATTTAATTATCATACTGTTATATCCAACATATATTACAACATTTTATATGTTTACTTCAGCTATAGCAAATACTTCTTTTTATCTTCCTCTCCCTCACACTCTTTTTTTTTCTTTCTTTCTTTTTATTATATTTTTCTGTGTAGCATATCATTTTTCTTAACTTTTTTTTCTTTTTTAACAGAAACGGAATAATCCATCATTTAGCTGAAGTGATGAAACTCATAAGAAATACGAGTGCAATGATTAAGCGACACCAGATAATCAGGATTTATATTTGCATTCATATTTGCATTTTCTCTTGGACGTTCTTATTTTTAACCGGAGGGTGTTGTAAGATGATAACGGTCGGACTTTTAAGGAACACGAGTATTAATAAGATAAGATTGATTGATTTATTCAAATGTTATGTCAAACCATAGGTTATTTTATATCAATAGATTGCAAATCTCATCCATTTTATGTTCCAATTTTTATTTTTGTATACTGGTTTCTTTCCAGTTATTTTTATTGCATACAATCCTCTCGAATGAAAACTGAATTATTTTATAGAATTTCAAGATTGCGGGTCCGGATTTAATAACTTTCTCACTTGGACTGATTCCAAAATGGTATGATATATTGAACTAATGCATCTAGGAGTAAATTTGGAAAAAAACACATGACACACTGACACACCTACATTTATTATTACTAGCGGGACCTGTGGATATACCACAGTTTGATAATTTAATTATTAAAACATTTGATGTTTACTTCAGAGCTATATCAAATATTGCATACAATTCTATCGAATATAAATGATTTTCAAAGAGAAATGAAAATTGAATTATTTTGTTAATTTTGAGGACTTTGGATCCGTTTTTTTAATCAATTGCTCATGGAGTCGGCCTGATTCCAAAATGGTAAGATATATTGAGCAACGGCATCTAGGAGTAAATTTGCAAAAGTGTGCCACACTGAAGACTGACATTTTCATTTATTATCATAGATAACACTGTAGTTGTTCAGAAAGGTTATTTAGTATAGTTAAACTAATCTTGCATATGGACAAGAGCACAAAACGCATCACATATTAGTAATGGTCTGTAGACTCTCTTTAATTATTATTACACGATGTCGAGGCCTCTGATTGCAATTCTTATGTTTTCAGAAGGGACCCAAATGTGCGCCGCTATAGGAAACAATAAAGAATTCTAGCAAGCATTAAATATGTCGATTCTCTTCCTGACATCTCTCACGTTCCACTCAGAGCGTAGACAATAGGGATATTCTAATTGACAGGAAGTCCATCTTCATCGGCTACTTGGACCATTTCCATGTCCACTTTATCACCGATCGCAGGAGGCTGCACTCGGCTGCATCACGAACACAAAGGCATTGAATCTATGGCGCTTTCCAGCACGACAAGAGTTATTAAAAAAAAACGAATGTTCAGTTGAAGAGACAGAAAAGAAGAGAAAGAAAAAAAGTAAGTATGGACTCTATGAGTAGAAAAAGAAGGTTGATACAGATGTAGTTAAAATGTCAGAATGAAGGAAAGAACTTTAAAATGGCGAAACAAAGGAGGAAGCAGGTAGGATGAATCACAAGGTAGAAGAGAACGAAAGAATAAAGTGAAATAATGAACGAAAACTGAAGAGGAGATCTTAATATGGATATAGTTACGGCAATAGTTGGAAATATTAAAAGCACATGTGTTACCGCACGTGAGTTCCAAAGCACAACGATACTAGATGTGAATATTTAAAAACAACTGTAACGCGCGGCATGTAATTGTTATTGTCATTAGAAATGGACATGGGGATTCAGATTAAACTGCTGGAAAAGACCTTCCCTTAATAAAGGTGTGAATCCAGTTATACTCCCTCTGACTATGGATAAGCTAGTAAGCCAGACTAGACCTTTTATGGGAACCGGTGTAGGAGAACGATGACCGCTAGAGTAAATGCATCTATTTATCACTGTGTGTGTGTGTGTGTGTGTGTGTGTGTGTCTGTCTGTCTCTGTCTCTGTCTCTGTCTGTCTGTCTGTCTGTCTCTCTCTCTCTGGCTATCTGTCTGTCTGTATGTACGTCTCAGTCTCTATCTTTCGCTCTCTTTATTTCTCTCTTTCTATTTTTCGCTCTCTTTATTTCTCTCTCTCTCTCTCTCTAATTCTCTCTCTTTCTTTCTTTCTCTCTCTCTCCTCTCTCTTTATTCTCATTCTCTCTCTCTCTCTCTCTCTCTCTCTCTCTCTCTCTCTCTCTCTCTCTCAGATGGAACACTCTGAATTCGAACCTGTAGAATTCTGCTAAAAAATTGACCTTTTATCGCCTTCTGATCATGGGGGAGGGGTTGGGTACATACATGTCAAAACGGTTGTTTTAAAAAATCAGCCTTTAAAGCACTGAATATCGTATCTATGACAATTACAACTTAAACGTCCATTAGCCATTAGGCTAAATGTTTAAACACATGCATTCATAGCTAATGAATGAAAACCGAATGATCTACCACTTATCTGAGGTGATGAAATATACCACGTGATTTAATGGTTAGCACGCTAGTCTTACAAATCCATTACTAGTGAAAAGCGAGTTCGAACCTCGCTAGATGCCCCATACTGTGGCTTTGTATCGAATCCTACTTCTAGAGTAAATATTTTATTCCTTTTTTTTCTTTTTTTTTATCTGAGACGATGACAGGACATAACATTTGAAATGCATTCCTATTTTATAAATCGAAACAGAATTGGCCTTTATTTATTTTAGGTGACGAGAGGGAGTAACATACGGTGGTAAAATTGATTTTCATGTCCATTACTGTAACTTCCCTCGATAAATCATTTCATTCTGACAGTGTTGAACATCATATAAAAGCGAGTTGACACGGAAATAAGCATTTGGAGTCTTGGATCATTTCACTACCTTTGATCTGAGTTGATTCAACAGCAAGTGTAAGATGTTCAAGGCTTCGGTTCGAGAATGTATGGTGCAGATGCTGTTGACTTTGTAGTCCATAATGAAGATGTGCACTTATACGATGGATATATTTGCACCTGTTTGACTTGTGTTTGCACAATAAGTCATTTCAGCTTGATAGAGTTACACTTCATACAGAAAAAAAGGTGCATGAAAATACAGATTAGAAAACAGCGACTTTACCTTCTATTAATGTTGTGGGGTTTTTTTAAGGGTAAAAAATTAGACAAACGACTGGTAAAAATGGATACAAATGTATTGAACAAAAAGGAGTAGAAATTACAGAAAAGAAAGTGGAGATTGCGTCCGACCATACAGTTACGAGCTGACTCGCGTTGCTTCGTGTCAAGCCATGATTGTTCCTGCTACTTATAGTAGTCGTCGACGCATTCCATTTATATACATAGGTTATATCACCTATAACAATTAATAAATCGTTTCACCGTCGGCTAGAGCTGTTAAATACGCCGACCTCACCGCTGCAGAGAGAAAAAAAACCACCCCAAATCGGTAATACCGATTTTTTTAAAACGTAGTTATTCACGGAATGTCTACTCTCTCTTTCATTCAAAGCTTATTTACGAAAGTATAAAACTTCAGCTAGTTATTCAGATTTCGTTTAGCCATGTCGGCCGGGGCTTTAGAAGACACATACTGTACCTCTGCAGAAGTGTACCCACTACATTGGGCCATATTTTGGTCATGGACGACGACCGGTGATATTTAATGATGGAAACCTGGTGGCTGAGCAGTTCATATCATGCAAAATTCAAATTTGCAGTTAATTAAGCTAGACGGTCAGTCGGTCGGAAAGGACGACTTCACCGCTGCAGAAAGAAAGAAAAAAACTCCCAAGTAGTGCCACCGCGGGTATCGACTTGTGATGCTTAAGGAAGTACTCCTAGTGAGTGAGTAGTCCATGATATACAGGACTTCACTTCGGCCATAACTCAGGCTAGATATTCGGTCGGAGTAGCCCCTGATCAATCAGCTGGTCACGTCAAGTCCTAGCACCTATATCATTATCTCAACTGTATTCCTCGCATGGCAAATCCCCAGCCTTTATCATATCATACTTAATTAGCATATTTAGTTTTCTATTTGATTTTTTATGATAATTAACTTTAGATTCTATTTTAAGTCTACCACGTTCAAGAACAACTTTTTTCTATTAGAGGGAACTATCTTTAAAACATATGAATTTATATCAAAACGCGCAATGTTTTAAAGAATTATTATCCAAGATCGAAATAATAAACACATTTGTCATTACTATAAAAAAGTAAAGGGTGGCCTAAAGTCGGTATCAACCAAACAGCGAGGGAGTATATCCCCTTTTCACTAGCGCTAGACAAAGGAGATTGTTTTGGCATCTGGGGTGGGGCGCCACACCTAGGATCGGTATCGAACCAGGAATCTCAAGGTTACTAGATCGAACAAACACTTTAAAGAAGACTGCAATAAAACTAACCATCACACAAGAAAATAAATCATATCATTATAAAGAGGAAAGATTAAACAATATAGAAATCCTTATTTCATCTTATTATAATGTAGATTGTATGTTTGTCTATCTGTAACCGAAACTAAATTAATACTCAAGTCCCAATTCCCTTAGTTATTGACGTAACGTTCTCAATGTTTTTATTTTTATTTAAACCTCAATTATTGATAAATTTGTTTTACATTATTAATACTGTTGATCATATCTATATACTAATAACATGCAATTGCGTTTATATATACAACAAAGTAGTGTGAACAGGAGGTTAATTTGTATATTGATATGAAAAATTTGATTTTAATAAATATGTGCTTAGAATTATTGATTTCTAATTGTTTGGTTTTATCTTAAAGAATATGAGCAAAATATCTTCAATAAATCTCTAAAGAAATCCAGTAACAAGAGGAAATAAGTGTCATTTTATTTTATTTGTTAAAACTTTTTAATTTAACTAAATAGTTAAATTAGGAAAATGTCGCAATGAAAGACGGGAGTGATGGAAGAGTAAGTTTCTGTTTTTCTATTTTTCAATTATAGCGCCCTGTTTCAAACATTTTTATCTATATTCTTATTTAGTTTCTTTAGGAAACTGCTTCTTTCAGGTTATCAGTGGTGCCGAAACCCGGGAAATAAACCTTCAGATTATCAGACAGTCGTAGTCGTCGTACTTGCGTCGCTCTCCCAGTAGTTCTAGTCTTCTCACTAGCACTATCCAAATATATCTTTTCTTCCACTCGTTTCGACACCCAAAATGCTACTGCAGACTTTCTCCCCGATCTCGGAGGGCAGGTTCCTAAATACCCCATTGCTGTGTTTCATCCGTGCTCCTCACTCTGAATTGCACGTTCGACATTCATCAGCACGCGTCAATCTTCACGACGAGATTTTACATACGGGTTACTCTGCACGGCTTGTGCGGAATTTCACCAGCATTTCAGCAACGAAGAGGTGACGAGTTCAATTTCCGTGGTCACTCGCCACACTCCTCCCCCTCACACAGGCCACACATATCCGGACTCGTTTTGTTCGCGGGGGCTGGGAATCTGCTCGTCCACGGTTTCATTTGTGTTTCTAATTTCATATGATATTTCAATTACATTAAAACTTAGATACTTGCATCCGGAAGGTGCATGTATTTGTTAGTTAATGTAATTTCAGAAAGATCCGAGATATCGTGTTTAAATTCTTTTGTTATTAGTTACATAATTAATATACATGCAGCTGCTTGTGTGGCTTGAAAAAAGCAATCATATAACTAATTCCAAGAATCGAATGTAATATTGATGAAGTTCACAATTGTCGAATGCACGTGACAGTCTATAAATATCAACAGTTAATAATACGTTTTGATGATGTTCTATTTTTAACGTGTAAAGAATATTTGTTTAATATTTTTATATTGTTTTAAAATGCCAGAGCATTTCGGCGATCCAATTAATCTTTTTGTGAATATTTCCTCTTTAATATAACGCCGAATTCTTTTTACTTGCAGTTATTCAGTGAATATCTACTCTTTGTTTTATTTAAAAGTTTATTTCAAATGTATAAAACTGCAGAAGCTTATTCAGATTTATTTATTGACACATTCAGTCGATAAGATATTACTACCTACGTATGTAAAATTATTTATTTTTAAATGCCATAGAATTTCAGTGATCTAAGTGATTTATTTCTGAATATAACATTTTCTCTGTAAGGGAAAACCGATTTTTTAAAAAACCGTAGTTATTAAGGGAACACCTACTCTGTGTTTTATTTGAAACTTAATCGCAAAAGTATAAAGCTTCAGCAATTTATTCAGGTTTCCTTAAACTAGGTATACCCAACATTGCCCTAAAATGCGTTTTTGACAAAATGAATTTGGCCTCCTACAGAAAATAATTTACTAAAAATCAGGGAATTATCGGATTTTAATTAAATTTTCAGTGTTTATTTATCAATGAATGATCTTTATAATGCATTATTTATTTTATTTCAAAACTTTCTCATTTTTTTCAGTTCACTTAATTTTGACCCCCCTTACTTTGGGAGTGTAAAATATTGGCGAGTTCGTCATTGATTGATACTAATTACAGTAGAAATAAAAAGATAAAAGATTGAAGTTGTAAATAGAAAAAACAAATTAAGTGGAATATTTTATAAGAAAATAAGTACCGAAAATCTAAAAAAAATTTAAAAAATAATTAATTTTTTGGAGATTTCTTTTTTACTCATTTCGATAATTATTTAATTGGCTATTATCTTATAAAAGAAAAAAATCATACATCGATATTTTGTCTGCTTAAAAAAAAAGGTGGGGGGCTACATTTTCAATAGAGTTTTTCTTCAAAACATATACTTTGATTGACTAAAATAAGGTTTGCATTAAATAGATATTCATTTCTAAAATCTAAAAATATAACATTTTAAACTTAAAATCCAAATATTTTTATTCAAATGAATTTTATATATTAATTTTTCATAACAAAAATAGTTAATTAAAGTTTTGAAATAAAATTCATTAATTGATAAATCAATACTGAAAATGTCATTAAAATCGAATAATTCCCTGATTTTTTGGAAAAAAATTTTTTCCAATAGCGAATTTACATTAGATTTGTAAACAAGCCAATAAAACCACTTAAAAAGAACCAAATGGTGTCAGTGAACAATTTTGACCAAAACAAATCATTTTAAATATATTAAAAATAAATTGCTAATGTAATGATATTTTTCTTTTTTTAATGATGGTCATTATGTACTACTTATCGTTTTAGACAAAAGGTTGACCTTAAATAATAGATTTAATTAATTTTCATTCGTTTATGAAATTGTAGCAGACGACAATTTGGATATTGCTACCTTAAACCCTGTCTGTTGGGGCTTTAGAAGACACAGACTGCATCTCTGCAGAAGGGTACCCCCTCAATGTGGCCATATATTGGTCGTGGGTGGCGACCGGTGATTCATAAGGGGGGAACCCTAGTGGCTGAGCAGTCCATGCCATACAACATTAAACGTTGGTCCTTAATCAAGCTAAACGCGCGGTTGGAAAGGTCACCTCAAATCAATTAGCTTGATAAGCCCTAGCACCTAATTGATTTTCTCAACCCCATTGCCCTTATAATAAATCCATCACTTTTTATCACATATCTGCTAGAAGGTGGTGGCTGAGGTTCTCAATGTCCTGGGTATGTCGTTAATCTATCTGTTAGTGAAGTTTCAATTCTGGAGCCCTGGGGAATGTAAAGTACCCCTTTATCACCATTGTTCCTAGGGACATCCCGGAGTGATGGTACCTGTTAGAGTTACATCTGTAGATTAAATAGAAAACATGAGTTCGTGAAAAGGTTTAAAAATTGAGTTTTAATGAATTGAGTGTCCATTACGAATGAATAGAACAACACGCGTTCGGCATAAGATAACCCAACGAGGGTTGACATGCCGTAAAATCCAACTAACCAACTAACCAGGTTTCTTAATTAACAAATTTCGTAGATGCGATATTACTGCATTGGTATGTAAAATTATTTACATATTTTTGTATTGTTTTAAAACTCCATGGCATTTCAGACATTCACGTAATCCGTTTCTGAATACAACTTTTTTTTTCTTCTGTAAGGTAACACTGAATTGTTTTTTTTAACCCGTAGTTATTCAGGGAACACCTCTTCTGTGTTTTATTCAAAATCTAATTACGAATGTATAAAACTTCCAGCAACTTTTTCAGGTTTCGTTATTAATGAATTCCGTCAATCCTCCTGAGGGCTTTGGTGTTTAACATCCACTGAAAAGTTTTCTAAAACAAATGTACAATTGTCATGTGAGTTGTCGGAACACATTTTCCTCAAAGCCAATCCTCTATAAAGATTAAAGTAAATATTTTTGGCATTTTCTTTTGCCAGCGACAAAACTTCGTCTGCAAAAGCGGCAGTTTTAAAGTCTTTTGTCTCGCCTTTCGTATTAAAATGTCTCGGTCACAAAAATAGAAATCTATAACAATTTTAGGTCAATATTTCCATGTGTTTCACTGCAGTAAATGTTAACCTATGACAAGGAGGTGTGTGTTGTAATGAGCAGAGTCGTAGGAAATGGATTCATCGACGCGAGTTCAAATGCTGGGCGAGGCTGTTTGCATTTCACATAGTGCTAATACTTTGGGAAAGGTATGTATCCAATTATTCTCAGTCCAGCTATGAGTAAATAGTTGGACTCTTTAACCATGGCTAGGAAACCAGTCTAGATGAAGGAAAACCTCTGAATTCAAACCTGTGAAACTCCGCTTCAGAAAATGACCTTGTGTCGCATCCTGCTCGTACGGAGGGGTTGGTAAATATATAGGATGTGGAATAAAAGACAGCAAATTCTTTCAATATTTCGGCTCTCCATTCTCTGTATTTGGCAGTTCCCCTTCCCCACTCAGTGATGCTTAGTCTTGTACTTCCATTGAGTTAGTTTGCTGCATTCGGTTGGTTGGTAGGTTGGTTGGTATGTGGGTTGGTTGGTTGGTATCCTTCTGTCTGCGAAAGGCAATGACGTTGAGTTGTCTGCCCGTTTAGTTTAATGGTGCCCGTTAGGGGCTATAGTATTTATTTAAGTGCCGGGTTCAAACGCTTCTGTCTCTTTTCCTGTTCCAGTAACCACGAGACACATGGGGTAGATTTTGGTCTACCCCTTCTAGTTGGGGCCTTGCCCCCCTTACATTACTGTAAGTGAATTATACAGCATGGACTATCCTAGTCTCATGTCTGTACTTTTTGTATATCTTGTACCATTCATGAATGTGTATTTATCTTTCTACATGTAACTTTGTTTTACCTATGTATTTGTATCTTGTTATATCCATATGCTGTATCATATTAAATGTTTTGTCTGTCAACCTTCGTCGGAGTCTTTTATCCAAGTATATATAACCTTGAATCTTTCTTACAGGCGTTTTTTTTTTTACTATGTAGCCTGGGCGGGTTATTTTGGACGATGTGCTGTTGCTCAAGCAGCTGATCCCGCTCTCCACACTGCTACTGTGGCCAGAGGAAAGGATTAACGCAGAAGTTGGCGTGTAGCAGAGAAATTCAGCGTTACTCCACCTCAGAGACCCTGGCTCCGAATTTGTTTTCGGGGTTTACTCCTCTGCTCTTCCTCGGGATTATGCAAGCCGTTCAGCGCCGATGGTTTTATATTCTCTTACTGTGTGATTAACCGTTTCGATTCTGTCTCCACACATCTACACTTGCTATTACATTACGTCTTATCTAGTTAAGATTTGATATAACTGGTATTTATCCTACAATAGGGAGAGTTTCAGTTTCTCTCTTGGGGTTTACCTGTCTTAGCCAGGGCCAAATCGTCTTGTGTGCATTATTTTCTTTATTACCAAGACCTGTGGATATACCGCAGTATGATATTTTAAATATTTCAACCTTTGATATGTTTACTTAAAAGCTATTGCGAAATAGTTCAACATACAAAAAGTATAATTATCTTGATTTAACGATCCCTCAATTTTTACTTTCTTTCCCGCTTTTAATTTTTTTTATAATATTCGATTGACACAGATTAGCGTTACCGCTTCCGCGCGACCACCCCCTCCTTACACCTGTCCCCTATGCTCTTTCATCGCATGTCCTTTTTCTTCTAAGTCTTTCGTTATAATGTAAAAAGGAATGGTCCATTAT
>CM042152.1:37673434-37705934 GCA_023376005.1 Doryteuthis pealeii | reverse complement strand
TCTTGCTCTGAGCATCTAAGGACGTACTGGACTGTGACACCGTGTTAAGCGAATTCGAACTCCAGTCGCATGTTACATAAGGAGGTGGCCCATTAATGTTGTAAAGCAAGTGTTTGAATTCAAATGTTAACAGGTAATTCGTCAGCAGAGTCATGGAAAATAACCAGTAATTTGATAGACAGCTAGTGATATTTGGTTGACCTGTTATTTGTACTCTTAGTGGGTGGTTTAGTCAGGTGATTATCCAACTCCACGAGTTAATCAGGCACCGTAGCGAACGAAAGCGTATAATGGCTATTTCTCCATACGTACGATTGAATTGGGAAGTTATGAAAATGAGGACGTCGAAATTTAATTGTCTTTGTGTTCATAAATAAGAATTAAGAAGTAGAGACATAGATTAAGACAAACCCAAGACCAACCAAAGCCCACCCAAGATCAGAGGAACCCATCTAGAATAGCAGCAGAGAAGATAGAAATTATAAAAAGATAGAACATGGGAGAAATAAAAAGAATAAGAATAAAACCTATTCTACACAATGTTACTCTTTGAAGTGGTCTCTTATTCTCATAGGTTAACTCTTTCATGCTTTCAAAAGTGGTCTCTCTCACGTATCTGTCACTTCTTTAACAGCTTAACTGGTAATTTGATGAATCGTGGAAAAAAAACAGTAGTTTGATAGACAGGTATTAATCTTTGACTGAACTTTTAGTAGCACTCTCATTGGTTGGTTTGGTCAAGTGACTAACTCACCGTGAAATAAGTTAAGTTTGTTAATCAGAGTTAACTAGATGATCGCTTGGGTTAAACGTGAATGGCGTTTGTCCAGAGAATTCATTTCGACGCTTTCGGTTATGGAACTTGGGAAAATAAAGACGTCGGAATTGAAACATGTCTTCGTGTTTATATATAAGAACCAACAGGAAAATAGATCAGATATAAAGACAAACCGAAGATCAAAACAAGTTTAACCCAAGAAGTCCCAGAACATGAATAGATGGTTCAGCTAAGCATAGGTATAAGATTGAATATTTGTAGCGAAATTGAAAGGCAGAACTGTGGAGGAGCAGATTCCCAACCCCCACGTCTGGATATGTTTGGCCTGTGCGAGGAGGAGGAGGAGGAGTGTGGCGAGTGACCACGGAAATTGAACTCGCCACCCCTCGTCGCTGAAATGCTGTTGATATTCCGCACGAGCAGTGCAGAGTAACCCGGATGTAAACAGTATCGTCGTGAAGATTGACGCATACTTGAAGTGCTGGTGAATGTCGAAGTTCTGCACGGGCAATGCAGAGTAAGTAACCCGGATGTACACAGTTATTGTGTATTTAAAGGCCTGTCCTCCCAGACCGGGAAAAGCGACAACTGTAGTATGATTTTGCTGTCGAGACGAGTGGAACAGAAAACCGTATTTGGATCTTGCTGTTAAGAAGAGAGCAGTACTTTTGTGAGAGATAGTTTCAGACTGAAGACTTTGTCAGTTGGGAGAGCATATGCGTTGGACGTGACTGTGTCCCCCACCCAGAGTTTACTTTCATTCTCGTTACAGTATTATAAGAAAGGTTAGAATACGGGCGATTCAAAGTTAACTTTCGCAATGATTCCCATGGGAAACCTGCGCACCTTCTCATTCCTCCAGCTAAGGGTTAAACAGTACCACTATTGTCTTAGCAGTAATTAACCCATTAAAATTGATATGCCATTAAAAATGCATTTGTGATAAGTTACTGTGGCGTAGCGGTAAACATGCTTGAGTGCGAAATCGTAGTAAGCGATTTCTGACTCCGAACGCACTGTTACGTTCACGTTCAGATTAATACTTTTGTTTGTTTGTTTGTTTTGTTTTACGGCATATCAACCTCAGTGGGTCATTTAATGCCGATAAAGTTTTGAAATAAATCAATTCTTAATGGATAATACAATTTTTTATAAATACATTTTTCTATTTAACCCATAGATGGGACCCTAACAGGTACTACCACTCCGGTCAGAGTGGACCAGGGAGCAATGGTGATGAAGGGGTGCTCCACATTCCCCAAACCTCCAAAACTGGAACCTCACCATCAGAGAGTTTAACGTCATTCCCAGGACATGCAGACCCACAGCCACCGCCTTCTAACACCCATATGATAAAAAGGGGTTGGGGCTTACCATAAGGGCAATAGGGTTGGGAAAATCATATAGGTGCTAGGGCTTGACGTGACCAGCCGATTGATCAAGATTGGGCCAAAGTGGTGTATTGCATGTCATGAACTGCTCATCCACCTGGGCTCTATCTTTAAGCATCACGGGTCACCACCCACGGCCAACAGGTGGTCCCATTGGGAGAGTCTTACCGCTCTGCAGAGGTGCAGTCGGTGCATTCTAACGCCCCAGCCGACAGGGCGGAGATTAATACTCTTGAAAGAGGTATGAATACACCCATCCTTCCAGGTAAATAGTACTGCTATTCTTCTACAAGAATAGCTTTGGCATTGACTAGCCCACGAAGGTTGGTGTAGCAGCTCCCTGGTAATATTTTCTACTGATGCGAATCAAGACACGAAGATCGACTAATGTTGAATGTACAAATATTTTATTGACTTCCAAACACCGTGAAATACTGAAATAAAATGGGGTATAAAACAATTACTAATTTACAAAAAGGGTTTTTAACAAATACTAGCAACTTCACGGGAAATTGGGAAGAAACTTTCCTGTGCACCGTAACCAGTACTGAGAACTAACTAAAGACTAAATTCTAACTTAACAAAAATATTTTCCACACAACCTTTTACTGCTACTAGCCTAGCAGAAGTCCCTATTTTTAACCTTTAGGATATTTGTTCGACTTCCCACAATGCCCTTTTGGCCTTGTGGGTCCACTTTGATATCAGACCCTTCGCAGTTGTTTCCCTTACACTGTCCATATTTAAGGGTATATCTAGAGAGAAGAAAATAATTATATCGAGCTATTAGTCGCACTCTGAGGCGACAGCTACAGTTGGTATACCATTAAACAGATTATCGTTTCTTCGTTCTTTCTCTTAGTTGTCGCTTTTTAGACAAAAAATATTAAACTATCCTGTATTTCTCTCTTTCTCCCTCTTTTCCGTTCTCCTCTCTTCCATTTTATCTTTCTCTTTTTCATTCTTTTTCGTTCTCTTTCCACGTTATTTCCTTTATTTTCTCTTCCCTACTGATTGATGTCTGTACACTGATTGATGCCTGTACACTGAATGATTAGACTTCTGGCAGGGTAAGTGGGTGTCTTTATGTCCGCTCACTCATCTGTACTGTTCTATTAGAAGTAACATTTCCTCCCCTCCGTTTTCCTCATTTGTCAGTATGATTGTGAACAGTACCCGACCACACGTTCTTCCAGCAAGGGAGACAGTTTCGTGCCTGCTTTGCTCCACGAGGTAAGACTCTCCTATCGCAACACAAATAACAGTACATTCATCATCCTATAAACTATATATTTTTCTTCGTCAGATTTTAAGAAAACTAATGTAATAAAAGGCTTCATTTTTGTTTTTTGTTTTTTCTTCCCAGTTCTTTTACAGATATAACCAGTGAAATCCGAACCCGAAAATCATTAGTTTCTTTTTTAGTTATAAAGTCCTAACACTTGTGTGTGTGTGTATATATATATATATATATATATATATATATGTGTGTGTGTGTGTGTGTGTGTGTGTGTGTGTGTGTGTTTGCTGTATTTAATCAAGAAAATGTCCACTGTTGATTCATATTCATTTTTAGTTCCCAAAATTCTCACACGCACATATATACATGTGTGTGTTGTGTGTGTGTGTGTGTGTGTGTGTAGTTGTGATGTATGTGTGTGCAGTTTGATGTTTATATATGCGCATTTTTTTTTTGTATATATATATATATATATATTCTAGCCAAAATGTGACCCGTTGCGTCACCCATTGAGCTCTGGGTAAATAATTGGGATTAGGGAAAAGTAAGTTTGCAAAGCGAATTCCAATATTTTTTACATAAATACAGCCTGTACACAGTTTCGTGCCTGCTTTGCTCCACGAGGTAAGTTCCCCTCTCGCAACACAAATAACAGTACATTCATCATCCTATAAACTATATACTTTTCTTCATCACATTTTAAGAAAACCAATGTTATAAAAGGCTTCCTTCTTTCCCCAGTTCTTTTACAGATAGAACCAGTGAAATCCAAACCCGAAAATCATTAGTTTCTTTTTAGTTATCAAGTTCTCATTTTACTTCGAATTTTGATTGGAGAGAAAACGAGATGCTAAATGATGGATGTTGTGTTATCCTTCAGTCGGACAGGACAAAAGTGAAACCTGATTCACCTTTTGTCTGAGGGTTCTGTCAAACTTGCACTGTCCGGGTCAATCACTGACTGCTATAAACCGTCAGCACGAATGAACGATTGTTCTCCTCCATCGACTGGCTCGTTCAATCTCCTTTTTATATAATCATCTGTAAGAATGCTTGGTTAAAAAAGAAAAAAACTGTTAAACGTATACTTAAATATACGTGACCTAATGACGCCTTGTTTTCATTGAATAATGTCCTGTCATTGACGGGTACTACATTTGATCTAAACACACAAACAGGGTGAGTCAAAAAGTAATGCCATTTTTTTTAGGACAGGTATATTTACCAATTCAAGAACAGGTATCATACATCAAATTGAAGCTGGTCATCTGTGGACTACATCCCCACTTCTTCAGATAGTCACCGTTTCTCTCAATGGCAATGGTTCACCTTATTACGATAACGCTTATCAGTTTCAATGGAACATAATAAAAGATGACAAGAAGATAAAGAAAAAAGTGTGTGTGTGTGTGTGTGTGTGTGTGAGTGAGTGAGTGAGTGAGAGAGAGAGAGAGAGAGAGAGATAGTTAAATCATGATTATTATACTTTTTACATATTGAACTATGTCAAAATAGTTTTTAAGTAAACATATCAAATGTAATAATTGAATTATCAGAATATATGTATGGTGAGTCAAAAAGTATTGCAACTAAAGCGTAAAGCAACGCTCTCCTATATAAGGATGAAGCACTCTATGGCGGCCTTTACATACATACAGATGTGTGTATTAAAACAGTTAAAACCCCTTCGCATTATGTAGGTGACAATGGCCGAGGGTTAAGCTGTCGGACTGATGCTGAATCGATTGGATTTCAATCCCGGCTGTAGATAGCTTACAAATGTCTAGCCACACTGAAGAGACTTGATAAGTCGAAACATGTGTCTGTGGATGACTATATATATATATATATATATATATATATATATATATAATAAATCTAATGCTCTTCAGCGCTAAGATCTGACTCTAAGAGTCAGATCTTAGCCCTGAAGAGCATTAAGCGAAACTAATAGTAGGTTCGTCTGACTCATTAGATGTATCTTCATTATTTGCTCTACTTAGGTATTGAGTACTTTTTACTTATTAGCTTATTCTCCTAGCGGTTATATGAATATATATACATATATCTTATATACATATATATATATATATAATTGTTTTTCTTTTGGCCAAATACTGTACCAATAGATTACTTTTTGTTGGTACGACTATCTTAGTCTTTTCTTTTTTTTCCAAAAATGTTTTTTCTCCCGGTTGATGTTTGGTAGTATATTTTTACAATCAATATTTGCTGGGTTTTACACACGCTTCGTATATATATATATATATATATATATATATATATATATATATATATATATATATATTGAAAGAAAGGGGAAAGAAACTTTCTTAATTACACAATCACCATCCAAAAGAAATTCGATAACCTGCCAATTGAACAAGCAACTATTTGTGGTAGCATGAGGAATCCAAATGATTAGGAAATAAAACATGCTGAGTACTTGGGTAAATAGAATTTAATTATCATCCAGTGATTAAGAGCTACAAAGACAGTATTAGATCCTTGACGGATATCTCCATGTCGATTAGTCGCGTTTCCATTCATCTAACTGAAGTGTCAATCTGCTAAACAAGAGTAGCCGCCAGGAATCTCAAACTTTGAAGGATGGAACACTAATTAAAATCGATGGAGAAATTGATGAGTCTTTGCCGACGGCATCTCCAATAATAGTCTTCACGAAAATCTCTTACGTCTCTGAACCTATTGAGATAATGTAACCGAAAAATAAAGTTCGATTATCTCGTCGTGTATTACTCTCAAATTAATGGACCGGTTCGCGTCCCTTGGTAGTAATATCTCATCTACAGAAACCGATTTCTATATGAGCATAGGAAATGCATGTATGGCTATAAGTCGATTATCAATTGTAAGGAAATTTGAATATTTTGACAAGATAAAGCGAGGATATATATATATATATATATATATATATATATAGACACCGTGTTTCGAAGTTTTACGTCTCATCAGTGTGGCAGTGTGGCTAGACACAACAACTAACTCTGACCAGAAGGGAACCCCGACAGACTTTACGCCTGTCCGATCCGTTAACTTCTAAGTCATAGCCAGCTGCCGTTTAAGGAGCGGCGTTTGAACTGTTTTAATTACATACATCTGTGTATATACTTTACGATCACCAGTTAGATCAAACCATTAAACAGATTATCATTCCGTTATATATATATATATATATATATATGTGTGTGTGTGTGTGTGTGTGTGTGTGTGTGTAGAATTAAACAAAAGGCACGTCTCCTGTTTAACAATTTTATTAACGATTTTTTCGAGCTTTCTGGTCAACTGTCTTTTTACATTTGGATAGACTTCGTGAATTAGTCCACCGAAGTTATTATCCCAAGTACTTTCGGTGGACTAAACCAGGGATTCAAACCAAATGCAAAAAAAAAAGTTGGCCAGAAAGCTCAAAAAGATCGTTAATAACATTTTTAAACGGATTTTGTTTAATTCTACATGTAGAAATGAAAGAATGCTGCTCAACACACAACACACAAATATTATATATATAATATATATATATATATATATATATATATATATAAAAGTAATTAAATTCTTACGTTCTTACTACTATGTCTTAGTTTCATATGTTCTTAGATACAGAGCGGCGATGACTTTGCCGTCATGAGCAACCAAATGAAGATGGAAATTTCCACTGCAATGTGTGTGACCACTTCTGCAAGTCAGGAAATGGACTAACTAGCCACCAGAGGGTCCGCAACTGCTGAACGTCATGTAATGATGTGAAATGTAAACAACCTCGATCAGAAATTGAACTCGTTTTGTCATGTGCATCTCCTATGACGATAACGACATTACGAGCTTCTCCAAGTGATGCCGCAAACTAATGCGTATCAAAATATTACAAAATTCTTCCCCATATTTGCACATCTCTTACCCCCCTCTCTATATATATATATATATATATATATATATATATATATATATATTTGGGAATAAAAGTATATATATATATATATATAATATATATATATATATATAATATATATATATTTCCAACTTTAAATTCCTCCGTTTTTACTTCTCTTTATCCATTACCATCCTCCATTGAAACAATTTATTCACTTAGTATAGAATAATCTTACTAGTTCCAATTACCGTCGAATTGGTAAGACAAGGCAGCAAGTAGTCGTAACTGAATACGAACCTTGCTGCAATACCACTGCAAAATGGCAGGTTATTTATGAAACCTTATAACATCATAGAAACCAAGCAGCCAATCAGGACTCAGGGAATGGAATCACCCAAATGCAAGAATGGACTATTCTTGATTTCAATAAGTACCACCTGGTTCAGTTGTGCTTAGCTAGTTGCTGTTGTTCAAACCACCAGTACACTGACTCACTTCAACACTTAATTTTTTTTAGTTTTCTCTTTTTTCCTTATTTGCACGCCCCCTCTGTCTGTCTGTCTGTCTGTCTGTCTGTCTCTGTCGCTCTCTCTCTTGCTCGCATACTCGCTCTTTTTGGCTTTGTCCTTTTTTCCTTTTACTTCTTATTGACGAGTATGTGCTTGAAGGAATGGCACCGTTGGTTTTCTTGGAAGACTATGTCTGCTATTCAAGAGATCTTTATAGAATTAGGGATGCCACATTTACCAGTAATTTAGTCGAGCTGCCATGAGAAGTAATCCCTATCCTAAAGGAGGAGCTGCCAAAGGGGAAGATGCTAGCCTTCGCTGTCGTAGAATTCAGGATATTTTAAGACACCCCACACCAACAACGACAGACGTTAAAAAGAAAAGAATACGCTTACTGTTGCTGTCATATAAAAGCTTACAAGGAAATGCTACTCTATTATCATACCACATCAGACCTAATATAAATGTTGCTTGTCTATAAGATATAAAGGCTTGTTTGTGCTACAATTTATGGGCAGTCATAATTTGTGAACGTATCTGTAGCTAGAAATTTAAATTAAAGCCCCTTAAGTTAAAATCATGGAGTCCATGAAAAATCACCCGATGGGGGTTAATGAATTTTGAAACCTTAAAAGGCACGCGATTGGACATGTGGGAATAAGTTAGTTTAGTTAGCAGTTGCGACCCAGCTTTTGAAAGAGAGAGACGCGATTGACGGCTCTACCGGGGCCATTTCCCCCGCGGCGGAATCAATATGGGCTAAGAAAATAAAAGTTGATCAAGTATAACCAAGTCCTGTTGATTAAACACTATAGACAATGTTAAGCCCATCACAGAAGAAGAATTTGCAAGGAAGAAAATCAACCCCCCGAAGATAGAAGTCAGTTCAAGGAAAATGGCGGCCAGACAACCTAGACAAAGAATCAGCATGCAGAGGTAAAAAGTAAAACTATCATCTCCTATCACTAATCTATCTTTCTGTCTCTCTCTGTCTCCCTCTGTCTCTCTCTTTGTCTCTCTTCATCGCATTCGAGATTATGGGGTTTGTTTTGTTTTACGGCCATATATCAACCTCAGTGTGTCATTTAATGCCGACAAAGTTTTGAAATAAATTCATTCTTAATGGATACTCAATTTTTTTTATGATACATTTTTCTATTTACCCAATAGATGGGACCCTAACTCGTGCTACCACTCCGGGTCACAGTGGACCAGGGAGCAATGGTGATGAAGGGGTGCTCCACATTCCCCAGACCTCCAAAACTGGAACCTCACCATCAGATAACGTTTAACGTCATTTCCTGGACATGGAGACTCTCAGCCACCGCCTTCTAGCTCCCATATGATTAAAAAGGCTTGCGGCTTGCCATAAGGGCAATATGATTTGGTGCAATCATATAGGTGCTAGGGCTTGACGTGACCAGCCGATTGAACAGGAATGGGCCTCTCCGACCGCCAGTATAGCTTAATTGAGGACCAAAGTGTAGTGTTGCAAGTCATGGACTGCTCAGCCGACTGGGTTCTATCTTTAAGCATCACAGATCGCCACCCACCGCCAACAGGTGGTCCCATTGGGGGAGTTTTAACCCTATGCAGACGTGCAGTCGGTGTATTCTACCACCCCCGCCAACCGGGTATACCAGATTAACTCTCTACTGATTATATACACCCGAATATAATGGGTATATAACAATTTGGAGTGTGTATGATCATTATGATGTTGATGCTGATGTTGATGATTCTGGAGTGTTTTTCTTTCTTTTCAGTAACTGTGGCAATATCTTATAGTATAATACAAACATGTAATTTCCCTAAATCAGATAATTCATTAGAATAACTACTTTTCTACGTGATGCGTATATCAATGATTCCTGTTTTATCAGTCTGAAAAGAAATGTAAATTTGGGAGATAATTAAAAAAAGAAGCAGAAATAGTTTTAATTTGCTTTTTGAAACATTAAATATCATTTGTAGTCTTGACTGTGCTCTAATGGACTTGCTTAAATAAAATACACACAACCTCGGCCGACATTTGTTGAATTTACATAATACTCTGTATTTAATTAACGAAGACGGCGACGAACTTATAAATGCTGACGTGGTATAAAAAATAATAACGTTCCTGGAAATCTAATTACAAATTTGCCATAGTTTTAACCCTTTAAACCCCCACCTTCTTAATATTTCCATTCCTTCATATATATAATATAATATATATATATATATATATATATATACAGAGAGAGAGAGAGAGAGAGAGAGAGAGAGAAGAGAGAGAGAGAGAGTCTTGTTCTGGTTCCAACGGGAGAAAGTTCAATATTTTATTAAAAAAAAAGAATGTCCGCAAATGGATTATGTTTTTAGAAAAAAAACTTTTATTAATTTTATCTTACATATGCGACACGTGTTTCAGATCTTCTGGGTATCTTCTTCAGGCTTTGGTCAATAATTATGAAAATTAATTCTTACATGCGTGTATTATATATTATATATATATATATATATATATATATATATAATATTATAATATCTGTACCCCTTTACACGAGCAGGATGCTTCAGAACGTCAATTTCTTAAGCAGATTTTAACAGGTTTGAATTCAGAATTTTTCTTTTTCTTAGACTTGTTACCTAGCCAAAGGTATAAGTCGATTCTACTATCTACTCATCACTGGAGGGAGAGTAGTTGGATGCATACTTTTCCCAATGGTATTAGCACTATCTGAAATGCAACCAGCCTCGTCAAGGATTTTAACTCTAACCATTACATCACGCACCCCCATTCATTGTATATAAACATATATGATTCGCAAGACTTAGAGTAAGTAAAACAGTAAAGTCGGTGAAGTGGCCTGTTGTTGGTATCAGCCGGAGAGTGAAGGAGTCTATCCCCTTTTCAATAGCGATTGACCAAAGAAAATCATTTTTGGGTTTGAAGTGCAGAGCTACACTTACTATCAGCTCCCTAATTTAACGCACTAGTCCAAGCTGTGCTACACATGCGCTGATTTGGCGAGGACAGGTATCGAACGTGAAACATTGTGGTTATCTAGAGGAATGCTATATTGTCTGAGCTAAGCCGGACCCTATGAAAACAAAAGAAAAGATGCAATTTTAAAGGGAATATATTAATGCTAGTGCTAACCCGTTATCTACCACGTACACCACGTGTACAGGTTAGGCGCAAAGCCCTATTAATGTGAGACCACCCACGAACCGAATTTCAATGGTGTGCGGGTGCAAAATGTGTTGATCCCCGTCAGGATTAACCCTCGCCGATCCCATAACTCTAACACTAAACGGACCTCTTAGATCGGCTGTCAGCTTGGCAGTCCGGTTTCAAGATCACGCACAGGGCGGTCTTCGATCTATAGCTCTGCCTGAATGAGGCTAATAGGCCGAAAAATGTACATACAGAGATGATTTTTCTCGATTTGTTTAGCCATACATTTAATAGGTATTCCCCCTAATTCATTATTAAATTAATTAATTTTCAAAATTAGGTCCGACTCCAATTAAAGCACTTATTCTCCCAAAAATTATCGGCAAAAAGCCATTCTAAACAAACCTTGTATATATATAGATGGATGAAAATGTTTAAAGCATGAATATTAAAGATATATAAGTCGCTTTTTTTGGGATTGTAAGCGCGCTTCCCACCTCACGCGTACGTTGGTCACGTCACAATTCAAGACGCACTTAGCTTGTTCTCTTTCAGTGACTGGAATCCGAACGAAGAAGGTGTGAGTCTTTTCTCTCGTTCTTTTTAGCGACTAAACACAATAATCCTTATAATGTCCTCAGAATAGTCCAACTTCATAAAAATTTAAGTGAATTTAACCTTTTTCGTTTTAATTCGTTGTGTTGTTTCGAAAAGCACTTCGTTTGTTTTGGGGTTTAGGACTGTAGCCTGTTTTATTTTTGTATGTAAATATAATGTTAATATCCTCCTTGGATTGTCTTTTCCTTACCAAAATATTCAATATCAGGTTATCTTTTCAATAACCTAATGCATTATAAGGAATTCTGGTGTTAGTTTTGAAGTAAGTAAAGTCGTCGGGGCGACTAATGTCAGTATCAGCCAAACAGCGAGAGAGTATATCCCCTTTTCACTAGCGTTAGACCAAGGAGATTATTTAGTGTCTGAGGTGGACTGTCATCCTACCATCAGCTCATCACTTTACCGCAAGACCCTATACTACTCATACGCTAAGTTGGCGAGGGCCGGTATCGAACCAGGAACCTTAAGTATTTTTTTCCAATTCAAATATTATTTAACAGAAACAAACGGCCTTCAATTGTTTTTTAACGATAAACTTGCTTGCTGTTTTATTTAAAGATCTCAGAAAGCAAAGAACATTATAGAAATAATGAATTATTCAAGAAAACAAATCAAGTAATTCCCTTGACAGTTTTCACAAAAAGATATACATAAAAATAATCATCTTAGAAATGAAATCTTGTTTGAATTATAAATATACAAATAAGAAATAACTATTAAGATCTAATCCCGAAGGTAAATGCGAAGATCTCAACCAGTTTAAATTTTAATTGACATTGGGGAAGGAAAATAATTTGTTTAAGAACAAATCATTTTATTCATAAGAGATATCAAAAATGTCTGTATTTAAAAACTACAAGCCCAATAAAGAAAAAATCCAAATCAAATAAATAAGATAATAATTTAATTCCTGTTACTTAACAGGATTTGAATTTAGAGCTGAATATGTAAATAGCAAATTGTATAATAGAAGGCCCGATAATGCGACATGATATAAAAAAAGAATGAAGCTACTCAGGAAGTATAATTGCTGCAAAAAGTGTTAAAAAAAACAATTATATTTTCTTACATAACATGTAATTTGCACAAAGAATATATATATATATATATATATATATATAATATATATATATATATATATATATATATAAGATTTATCCAAAACTTGGTAGTAAGGGATGATTCTATATGTGATTTCAAAGATCCACTGTACTAATATTGATGATCCAGTATGTATAAATACAGTGAATCATTAAATCACTAAAGAGAGCTCAATGTAAAATAACCTTTTAGATTATATACAGAGCAATATTTATCAATAAAGGAAGGAAGAATTCAATACAGTAATCCCATAATAAATTCATTTCGACGAAAATTGGGGCCCATATAAATCTAAGATTTAAACCGGCTTTCCCAGACCCATCTGATAAGGCGAAAATTTGAGGAGCCGGTTTAAATCAACTTAGATTATATGGGCCCCAATTTTCGTCGAAATAAATTTATTATGGATTACTGTATTGAGTTCTTCCTTTTATTGATATTATATATATATATATATATATATATATATATATATATATATATATATACCTTTAGAAAATAAATTTATTTCGACTTTGCCGTCTCATCAGTTTTGTTTTGTGTTTTTTAATTATTTTTTTCCCGGGAAAATCATACCAGTAAGACCAACGGTAAAATAAAAAAGAAAATATAACGAAAAAAAAAAATTAGAAAAAACCCAGAACTGATGAAACAGCAAAGTTGAAATGAATCTATTTCCTAAAGGTATGTATCCTTTATTTATTTATTTATAATATTCCGTATATCTAAACTTATATATATATTATATATATATATATATATATATATATATATATATATATATATATATACAATCTTTATATGTACGTTTGAGTTTTAATTTGTTTGAATTCTATTAAAGTAACATTTAATATCATCCATATATATATATATATATATATATATATATATATATATATATATATTACTTGGTAAGCTCTCTAAATTAACTCTCACTACTAATATAAGCAATGTTTCCCGGAAATTTGATCTCTCAGTGACCGTAAAATACATAAACAAACCTATGTACTAAAGGTTAAAAAACACAAGTCCCCGCTACAGCTGTCAGTGGACGAGGGATAATGTATCGGGTTACCATACGGTCAGTCTGAGTTTGACCCTAGTTGTGTCTAGCAAAAGTGAGACGTGTATGAAACGCCGCAACACGTGTCTGTGGATGACTTATTAATATATATATATAATATATATATATATATATATATATATATATATATATATATATATATGCTTTTTCAAACCAAGTGTTTTTGGCCAACCTGTCGACTGGGGCAGTAGAATACACCGATTGCACCTCTCGAGAGGAGTACAATCCACCTAACGGGGTTACACTCCGGGTTAGGGTGGACCTGGAAGTAAGGACGATGAGGGTACTCAACACTCCCTGGTATTTCAGAATTTGAAATTCCCTATTTAATGCAATTTAATATCATGCCCAGACACTAAGATCCTCATCTACCACCTACTAACACACATTGATAAAAATGGGTTGGGGATTTGCCATGAGAGCAATATGTCAGGACATTCATATAGATGCTCGGGCTTAACATGTCAAGCTTAACATGTTGATCCTTTAGGACGGAATACTGGTAGCTGATTAGTACAAATATACAACAGTCCACTTTGGACTTTATTTAGGCTAGACCGGCAGTCAGAAAGGCCCCCTTCGATCAATCGGCTAACATATTAAGCCCTAGCATTTAAATGACTGTCTCGATCATATTGCTCTCATGGTAAATCCTCAACTCATTTTATCATATATATTTACCAACCCCTCCGCACGAGCAGGATGTGACACAAGGTCAATTTCTTAAGAGGAGTTCAACATGTTTGAATTCAGAGTTTTCCTTCTCCTACACCGGTTGCCTAACCAAGATTAAAGAGCCCAGTTTGCCCTACCGTTATATCCATAGCTGGAGGGAGAGTAGGATTCATACCTTTCCCAAGGGTATTAGCGCAAAGTGAAATGCAATTACCACATCCAGGATTTGAACTCGGGGCGACGAGTCCATTTCCCATGACTTTAACCATTACACTGACCATTTTATCATATATGTGTTAGAAGCTGGTAGATGAAGGTCTTAGTGTCTGAGCATGACATTAAATTGCATCAAATAGGGTATTTCAAATTCTGAAGTACCTGGTAGTCTTCATAGTCTTTACTCCCATGTCTACCCTGACCCGGAGTGTTAGTATTTGTTAGGGTCCAATCTCTGGGTTAAATTTTAAAATGTTTTTAAAAAATGGAGTTCTAAAAGAATTAAAACACCCATAAAAAATGAATAAAACATGTCTTCAGCTTAAAATATCACAAGAAGAGTTGACGTGCCAGAAAACCTAACAAAACAGTCCTAACAATAATTTGGGTAAAAGATGTTCTATTTTTTGGTATTTCGTGATAAAAGCGGATTTTTAATATTACCGTTTAGATTTATTTGATCCGTTTTTTAGGTGGTTCTTGTCTAGATCAAAATTCTGATTGTTTTCATCTTTTCTTTTATAAGTGCGTTAATTTTATCAGTCATCTTTATTGCTTTGTGCTTTTCTATTATTATTAATATGACAAAAAGATTATCAATAGATAAATAGAATTCAAAGTTACTTTTTTTATATAAAAGGACAATTGTGCTTCAACAAGAATTCAAAAATTTGTGAAATCTCCATACACATAACACATCACTCAATAAGTCCCCGGCCTAACTAATAATAACAGCTTTTAGACAAAATTCAACCTTATTCATCAATATAGTCTCCTTCTCAAACCAAAATCCTATTTTTCACTTTTTGGATTAATATCCATTTTTCATTACCAGTGATTATCTTGTCCCAAAATATTTTTTCTTACTAAATAGCAAGAGAAAGTCACATTTTTAAACTCTTATTGTTATAACACATAACTCAATAAGTCCCAGGCTGAATATTAGACTAAACTAATGTTACGTAATCGCCGCACAGCATCTTTTTTGTGGCCTTGTGCCAGACTTAGAAAAAAAAACCTTAAAAAATTCTCTTATATTAATGGGTGGTCTTTGTAGAATCACCGAAAACGTAGTTAGAATGATAGCATCTTTTAACGAGAGAAAGGAGACGATAAGTCTATGTTTAACGAAAAAATAGGATTAGTGACTACAGAGAGCCTTTTGATCTTAAGGCCATGGACCTTAGTTGACCAGAGAGATTCGAAATAATGGAATATTCGATTGTTTCGAGTAAGAACGAGATGGTACCAGAAGAAGAATCTTCTGGAAGATTATTTAGACACTATATTAAAGAGTCAGTGAGGGATCAGAGCCAGTTAGAGTTAGAGTTGGAGTGACAGACAGTCGGTGATCGGAGGCAGTCAGAGCCAGACAGAGAAGTCGGCCGGAGTACGGAGAGTTTAGTAAGCTGCTGTCGCTAAGGACCATAAGGAAAGCTTGTCACCGAGAAGTTTACTAAGGACTAAGAAACTCTAAGTTGAATCCAGTTAGAATACAATTAATTAATTATTAAGCGCAGATATTATTAGGGACTCTCTCTCTTCTCGTCTCAAAAGTTTATTGAAGTTTTGAATATAATGAACTCTGAAAAGTAAACACGGTATATCATTCTTCTTTTACTACGACGAGAAAAATACTAGGGGAATCTTTTTTATCAATGAAATTCCCCTGACCTATGGATACCCGTTGAGATAAAGTCAATTGGCCGTAACGAGGAAGCGGCGGGCGTAAAGTGATATCTTCCTTGACCAAAGAGTGAGAAGGTATTGGGGGCTTAAGAGGCTGACTGCTAGATCGGTGCTGGTAAACAAACCACCGTACAAAGTTACGATTTGATACGGTGAACGAAACGAATCCCGTACGTACATATCACGAATTTAGTGCGAGAAAGAAAAGGCACTACGTAACATATTACGAATTGAAGGCCGTAACTTACACTAATCTTATGAAATAAAACTTGCAAAAAACTAGAATTTTGTCGTATGTTTGTTTGTTTTACGCATATTGACCTCGGTGGGTCATTTAATGTCGGTAAAGGAAAGTTCGGAAGAGAGAGAGAGGAGAGAGAGAGAGAGAGACGAGAGAGAAGAGAGAGAGAGAGAGAGAGAGAGAGAGAGATGTCACTAGCATCTTTTGTTAGTAAATAGCAAGGGAAAGTCATATTTTAAAACTCTTTTTTGTTATAACAGATAACTCAATAAGTCCCGGGCCGTAAATATGTGACAATAGATGAAATATGAATCCACCACTTCACTTAGGAGTCAGCTCGGTAGACAGCTGAGGGAACAGCAGCAGGTGAAAGCCGTCCAAAGAACCAAAGACAACAACATCAGCTGGCAAGATTTTTGGCTCAGTATTTTGGAATGCGCAATATGGTCGGGACAGTTCATCGATAACCTTGAGAAATGCATACACAGTGATACACTGATACCAATGCTTCTCAAACAATTCGTTGCCTTTTTTGATGAACGATTTGTCTTTGGGCTTAAAATATGCCTCAGTTTCCGATATTACTTTTTCATTGGAGCCAAATCTCTTCCTGGAGCATTCTTTTGAAGTCTGCAAACAACCAGTAGTCGATGGCGCCAGCTCTGGAGATAAGGATCGATGTGGAAGCAATTTGAAGTGTAATTCATGTAGTTTTGCCATCGTTGCGAACTTGAGACACGGTGCTATATAATATTCGCTATTGATGGTTCTTCCTTTCTCAATGTAATGGATGAACAAAATACCTTGCACAATCCAAAATACTGAGACCAAAATCTTGCCTTGCTGAGTTGCGTCTTTGGTTGGTTTGGACGGCTTTCACCTACTGCTGTTCACTCAGCTGTCTACCGATCTGACTCCTATGTGAAGTGGTGGATTCATGTTTCATCCTGTGTCACATATTTGTGCTAAAACTCATTTTTGTTGCGTCGAAACAATTGCAAACAACGCTCTGAATCGTCGACGTGTTGTTGTTTTTGATCGACTGTGAGCAAACGCTGCACCCACTTTGAACACAGCCTTATCATGACAAATGTTGATGCAAAAAGGTTGATACACCGCCTTCTGATATCTTCATCTCCTCTGCTATCTCACGCAACTTCAATTTACGATCGGCCAAAAGGAGTTCGTGGAGTTTTATGGTGTTTTCTGGGACAACTGCCGAATTTGAGTGTCCAGAGCGTTCAGCATCATTTGTGTCTGTTCGATCGCGTTTAAAGTCAGCATACCACCTCTTAACCATGGTTCCCGACGGAGCGATGTCCGAATAACACTTATCAAGTCATTGTTTTGTTTGAACAGCATTTTCCTATCAGAAAGCAATGCTTTATCAACACACGAAATCCAAATTCTTCCATTGTTTGAAAATTTGCAACAGTAGTTTCACTTAGATAATTTTAATTTGTAAACTAATAATCCGATTGGGTTCAAAGTTTAACACGTGCCATTTGAAGGTTAGTACTTTATAAAAATGATATGGTTTTTTTTATTAGTAGCGTCATCTATGTGTCAGGCCCGGGACCTATTGAGTTAGACAATAAGAGTTTAAAATATGACTTTCTCTTGCTATTTACTAACAAAAATATTTGGGACAAGATAATCACTGGTAATGAAAAATTGATATTAATCCAAAAAGTGAAAAATATGGTTTGAGTTGGTTTCTTATGCTTTACGTCATATCAACATCAGTGGGTTATTTAATGCCGACAAAGTTTTGAAATAAATTCATTCCTAATGGATACTCGATTTTTTTATAGACAATTTTTTCTATTTAACCCATAGATGGGACCCTAACAGGTACTAATACTCCTGGTCAAAATAAGGTTTTGATTGAATTTTTTGTTCTTCTCAAAATTGTTTCTTTTACAGTTAGTACTAAATTTTTATATTCCGTATTTTACAGCATATAAGACACACGGGCATATAAGATGCACACCCATTTCAGCTGGTCAGATTCAGGAAAAAGGTTTTAGTGTATTTAATTGTTAAAAACAGTCTAGATGTGCATTACACAAGCAGAAACATAGCTGTATAAAAGCAATTTGGCAGTACAAGCAAGCAATAAGCATACACAATAAGCTTCATAGAGAAGATTAGCCTAGGCCTACGGGAGGTTTCAAACTTCACCGACGATGTATAAGACGCAGGGCAATTTTTTTAGCCAAAATTTTGGAAAAGAATGTGCGTCCTATATGCCGTCATATACGGTAATCAATATATTTTCATTTATATTTTCTCATATATTTTCATTTACACACACAGAGATATATATGTATGTGTGTGTGTATGTGTGTGTTGTGTGTGTATTTCGTGCTGTTTACACGGATTCTCATGACATTTTCTCGCAAACAGATCATTCATGGCTCTGGAAGATCTTCGGCGCGGCATTCAAATCGGCGCCGAGTTGATTGATGCTGTTTTGTTGCTTGTCAGGCAACATACACCAAATAATTCTTGTGGGGATTTCAACTGCTTTATTACATAATTGTTCTTAAATACAACAGAATGTTTACTAAAAATATTTCGTCAATATATGTAAGTATTTAATGTATTTCTCCAACAGGAATTACACCTGGAAAGTTTAAAGAATTAATCAATTAGTGAAATAGATTACTAATTAGGACTGCGACTACTCTAGTAGTGACCACCCAAAGCGGATTTAACAGGTTTGAATTCAGAGTTTTCTTTCTCCTAGACTGGTTGCCTAACCAAGGTTAAAGAGCCCAGTCTGTTGTACTATTTACCCATAGTTGGAGACAGAGAGAGAGAGAGACAGACAGACAGACAGACAGACAGACAGAGACAGAGACAGAGAGAGACAGAGACAGAAACAGAGGCAGAGCAATAGTAGTTGGATTCATACATTTCCGAAGGGTATTAGTGCTAGGTGAACTGTAGCTTCGTCCAGGATTTGAACTCGTATCGACGAGTCCATTTCTTACGACATTTAACCATTACACCACCCACCTCCAACCAAAAGAAAATAGATGAATGTGCGAAAAATGAATCACAGGCAAACCTCCCCCCCCACACACTAAACCTTAAAAAAGCAAAGAGATCCATGATTTCAGCAATTAAATATTCGGCGCCAACAGGGAATATACGAACTGTGTAGCTATAAGATTTGATTGCATAGAGCGATATTAAATGCTACAGTTGAATGCACCGCTCAATATAGCCGGATTCGTCTGGCGTGACGTGAAACACACGATGATTTCTCGACGTTCCGTTACTGTTTTTCATTATTTATTATTTTCTTTTATCGTGCGGAAGATGTCGTTTGTTTTGTTTTTTTGTTTTTTTGTTTTTTTTTTTACTTTATTTACTGGTCGTAAATGTATTTAGATTGCTGACCAAAAGAAAAAATTATAGATATTTTAAGAAATGAGATATAAAGATATCTTATGAAATGAAGCGTTTAATGTTAAATTGGAGATATCACGTAATGTTCTGAATAAGACACTTGTCAACTCATAAAAAGAATTATAATTGAATCCTAATAATAATTTCATTTATACAATTTTTTCATTTTATCTATATCTTAATATGTTCATAAAATATATATCTATCTATTTATCTACCAATCCATCTTGTGCTGTTTATAAACATCTATCTATTTATCTATCAATCCAAACATCTCTTTCTCTATATATATTTCTCTCTCTATCTCTTTCTCTCTCTCTCTCTCTCTCTCTCTCTCTCTCTCTCTCTCATCACACACATATATATATATATATATATATATATTATCTATCTTGTGCTGTTTATAACCATCTATATATCTATATTGTGCTATTCAAAAACATCTATCTATCTATCTATCTCTATCTATCTATATATATATATATATATATATATATATATATATATCTTGTGCTGTTTATATCTATCTATATGTCTATCTGTCTATTTATCTATCTATGTCTATCTATAATGTGCTATTCAAAAACATCTATCTATCTATCTATCTATATTGTGTGTTCCTATCTTCTCTATCTATCTATCTCTTCTCTCTATCTATCTATTTATCTATCTATATATCTCTCTATATATATATCCATCTATCTTGTGCTGTTTATAACCATCTATCTATATTGTGCTATTCAAAAACATCTATCTATCTATCTATCTATGATGTGCTGTTTATTACCATCTATATATATGTCTATAAATCTATTTATCTATCTGTATGTTTGTCTGTCTATCTATAATGTGCTATTCAAAAACATCTATCTATCTATCTATCTATCTATCTATCTTGTGCTGTTTATAACAATACATCTATCTATCTATCTGTCTACCTGTGATGGTGAAATAAGGAATTAAATCCGACAGTAAGTAGAAAAGAGAAAAACACGGATTATTTCAAAAGATCAGTTTTATTCTTCATGGTAGAGTCGAAATTATAACGTTTTGTTTTTTATCACCTTCATTATGACTTGCGAAAGGTGAAAGGTTGTGTGGTGATGGTGAATGAATTCCGAAAAAATATATCTCTCTCTCTCTCTCTCTCTCTCTCTCTCTCCCTCTATCTATCTATCTATATATCTATATATCTATATCTCTTTATCTCTCTCTCTCTCTCTCTCTCTCTCTTTCTATATATATATATATATATATATATATATATATATATATATATATGTGTGTGTGTGTGTGTGTGTGTGTGTGAGTAACGGATTGTGTAAATCCGACAAAATGTGATTAGAAATAGAGGGAAATGCGGACAAAACACAAAACCACTAAATTCAAATGATATTCCGCCTTCGTAACACACCAAGATGAAATATCATTTGAATTTAGTTGTTTTTGTTTTATCCGCATTTTCCTCTATTTCTAATCACATGCATAATATATATATATCTATTTTGGCTTTATGTTAGTCTGTTCATATCTATTGATTTTAGTATCTTTACCTATCTCTCTATATATCTTTTTTCTCTTTCTTTCTCTCTTCTCTCTCTCTCTCTATCTCTCCCTCTCTCTCTCTCTCTCTCTCTTTCTCTGTCTCTATCTCTGTCTCTCTTTCTCTCTCTCTCTCTATATATATATATATATATATATATATATATATATATATATATATATATATATATATATATATATATATAGAGAGAGAGAGAGAGAGAGAGAGAGATGAAAAAGTGATACAACAAAGAGGAATATTTATTTTGTTATTTATTGTTTTTATTACTCTCAAGTATTTTCTACCTTAGGTCATCGTCAAGAGAAATGTGTTTTTTAACAAAATGGTTTTAGAAGGTTTGTAAAGTTTTTTTTTCAAAATGCCACGAGATGAATAATGAAAAACCTACTGCTGAAGTGGTATATATGCTTGCTGAGTGAAAAGCATTATACGTAACTGCATCCCCTCCCCCTCTCTCTCTCTCTCTCTCTTCTCTCTCTCTCTCTCTGAATAACACGCACACACACACACACAGAGGGAAATGGGAAGAAACCCGACGGTATGTAAATTTATTAAATATGAAAAATCAGGTATTCAGAGCATTATTTCCTTTTAGTTAGAAGTATTAACCAACGCTAAAACGTTTGCTTTGTATATTGATATTAATTGCATACGTCTCTGTCTCTATCTCTATCTCTATCTCTGCCCCCCCATCTCTCTCTTTATATATATATATATATATATATATATATATATATATTTATTATTATAATGGAGATTGTGTGTTTTTCTGTCTGTAACCGAAACTATATTACTAATCGAGTCACAATTAACATAGTTATTTTCATCACATACTTCATGATTTTATTTATATTTAAACCTCAATTATTAATAAAATTGCTTCACCTTTTTATTAGTATTGTCCATATATATATACTAATAACATGCTATTGTATTTATATATACAAAAAATAGCGGTTTGCACTGTGAACGGGAAGGCTAATTTGCATATTGATATTAAAAATGTGATTTTATTAAATATGTGCTTAGTAATATTGATTGCTAACTGTTTGGTTTTATTTTAATGAATATAAGCAAAAATCTCTCCAATGAATCTTAAATGAAATCCATTAACAAGAAAAAATAAGTGTAATTTTATTCTTTATTTCCTAATTTAACTAAATAGTTCAATAAGTAAAATTCAGCAATGAAAGACGGCAGTGATGGAAGAGTAAGTTTCATTTCTATTTTTCTATTATAACCCCACTCTGTTTCAAATGTTTTTATCTGCATTCTTATTAGACTTTCTAATTTAATACGATATTTCATTACATTAAAACTTAAATACTTGCACCCGGAGGGTGCATATATTTGCTAGTATATATATATATATATATTTGGATGTTTGTTTATTTTTTCAGAAGCATTGGTGAATAAGTATTTATATTTTTGCCTGAAGGCAATTACAATGCGGTATATTGCATAAAATTCGATAATTATAGAAGATAAATAACATTGACAAGTGAATCTTGCAAAGAATTACTCGGCGTGTAGAACATCGTACAGCAGCTATTTCGACTTTTATTAAGTCTCATCAGCGATGTATACTAACGATCTCCCTCCGACAGAAATCGAAACCGGGACTTCAGCAGGATAGTCAGAAACTATACTGTCTCAGCCACCGATACAGCACCGAATTTCTTCAAAGGCAACATATCCACCCACATACATAAACCCCACCCATCATCGCTTACTCTCCCTCATCCAATTAAATTCAAAACATAAAAAACAGAAAGTAAATGCATTTATCTCAACAACATCTTTAAGGATTTCTCTAAAATATTTTCAAACAAAAATATCCCCAGCCTCTGGTTACACATTTGACCTCACACGTTTGACCAACTCTCTAAACATAAAATTTTTCTTCAAAGTCAACTGACTGACCCCATAAAAATGAAAATACCATTCCACATATACTAAGCTCTCCCGACTTTCTTCTCATTCCCCTTACTACACACCAATAACCCCTCCCTTTCCTCTCCCGTCCCCACATATTTAACTTTTCACTATAAAAACAGAATATACAATCCATTAAATCAATAAATTCTGAGGAAGCTTCAACCAATAATGAGGCGAAATATCAATTGAATATAGTTGTTTGTGTTGTTATATCCACATTTTACTCTACTTTCAACCACACACACACACACACACACACACACACACACACACAACACTACATAAATAAAATATATATATATATATATATATATAATATATATATATATATATACTTTATAGTATCATTGAAGCATTGTGTGTATGTGTAATATAAAGATTTTGAAGGCAATTTACAATGCAATACTTTTTTTTTCAAAACTAAATATTTTCGGAAGTAAAATTCCATCTTCAGAGTTATTGAAAGGAAAGTATTGAAAGTACTAGATTTTTTTATAGTACTTATCCCACGGATATTGTAATCAAGAAGTTCGCCGTATATGAAAGTTTTTTTCCGTGATGTTAAATCTATTCCGTGATGTTAACTCGGCTAAGTACTATAAAAAATCACCTAGTACTTTCAATACTTTCAACTTTCAATAACTCTGAAGATGGAATTTTTACTTCCGAAAACATTAGTTTTGAAAAAAAAAAAAAAAAAGTTAAATAAATTCACACATATTGCATTGTAAATTGCCTTCAAAATCTTTATATTACATATATATACTTACTAAATCTATGTACGAGCAGGATGCGACGGATTGTCAATTTCTTTTCCTAGACTGGTTATCTAGATAAGGTTAAAGGTAAAAGGTTAAAGGTTAAAGAGACGAGTCTGCCCATAGTTGGAGGTAGAGTAGTTGGATGCATACCTTTCCCAATAATACTAGAGCTATCAGAAATGCAAACAGTCTCGTCCAGGATTTTAACTGTAACTATTACAACACGCGCTTCCATATATTTGATCAAAGATACTACTAATTTTCTCTAATTCTCAATGGTAAATCTAGGAAAAAAATCTTTCTTAACCTTTAATCATTTTCCCTCGCTTCATTTAAAATCTGATTGTGTCATAATTAAATTCTTTATTAAATCCATTAAGCAGACTCCGTATTTTAAATGATAAACGAAAAAGATTTGGAAACTTTGACAATTTTGCCAAAAGTAATCATCTCTGATTAATTAAACGAGGGAAGCACCAGAAATGAAAACGAAAAGCGTCAGTAGGAAAACTAGAGCAATGTCGCCTCGATACATTCACTTTAATCGCTGTCTCGCAATTTGAAAGGTTTCTTTTATGGAATCGTTTCAAGCTAATCTTAACTACGCTGACGGTTTTTGCACTTTATTTGTCTAATTAGCATGAACTTGGCGGAGATAATGTGTTATCATGAACACATGTGTTTTTAAAAGGCAAGCGCTATTTTTGTATTACCGAGACACTTTGGAAGTGTAAAAATCTGTTCTGCTCGACTGGTCAATTCAAGAAACCAGGATAATCCGATAAATTTGAGGTCAAATATGATAGATGTTTGACGATGAGATCAATTGTTGAGGAATTAACCTTGATCGCCTGATTTTCAGTCTAGTTTGTTGTAGGGAATCATTGTTCAGGCGAGTATTTAGTGTCTGGAATAAAATATGAATAATTGATTCTTACCTCAAAACACATGTGCAACAGCGGCATTTTTGACAAAGGAAACTATGGTAAGATGGTTATATTTCTTAAAGTAAGCTACGTGTATTGATTGGACAATCAACTGTAGCTTGCCATGATAAAAGATTGGGGGTAAGTTTTGAGCAAGGGGATTTTCCCACACTTCACATAGTGCGTTAGTCGAGCGAGCAACTATACGAGAAATGGTGTGTTTGGTTGTGATATTCGGTGTTGGACACGAATTTGCTCCTTGTGGACTTTTCTTCCGGATTTTAGGTGTCGGACCAGAATTTGTTACCCGAGGCGTTGGACTATTGAGAGGAAACAAAAGTTTTACTACGGTTTTCTACGTAAAAAACAAAAAACAAAAAAAAACAATTCATGCGCTATCACAGCCTCTTACACTCCTGATCTAAGACATTAAGATTGTTTCTTCAGCCCACAATTAAAACTCAGCCTCATGGTGGTGATTTTGGAATGGTTGGAATCTATAATGGGAATGTAGTGTAGCTAGTTGGAAACTGTAGTTAAAATGTTAAATAATCTAGTTTAATTGATGGGCGATGACCTCGAGTTCGATTGAGAACGTGGCTTTCATTGGTTGAAACATCACATTATCACAAGACTCTAGAAAGTAGTAATTGACGTATTTTAGTCTGAAAAAGCTGATGTGATCGGTCGAGAATACCATGTATGTTTAACTGATTCCCTTTAAGCTGCTCAGTTGATATGAAAGGAAAGTCGAATAATAGATAAATTACTAGTTGGACCTCTATGTACCACAGTATGATGATTCAATTATTATCTAGCCTAAGTGTTTAAGTGGAGGTTTACATTTCATGGACTAAGCATCAACCAGGATTCCGTCCTTAAGGCTCACGGGTCGCCACTCACGGCCAACAAGTGCAACATTTGGTAGGGAGGTCTTACCCCTCTACAGTGGTGCAGTCGGTGTATTTTAAAGGCTAAGCCGACAGAGCTGTGTGCATGTGTGTGAGTGTGTTTGTGAAAGAGAGAGAGAGAGAGAATGTATGTGGGGGTGAGGGGTGAGTGAGTGAGTGCCTGTATTTTGCATATGTACGTTTTGTACCTCTGTGTGTGTGTGTTACTGTGTTTGTATGTCTCTATGTCTATGCCTTTAGGACTCGTGTGTGTATATGTGCCTGTTTGTCTATGTAGGCGTTTGTGTGAGAGAGATTCTATGTTTGTCTCTTTATCTTGTTTCTGTGCGTTTTTATGCCTCTAGATGTGTGTGTATATTTGTGCGTGTGATTGTGTTTGTGTTTGTGTGTATGTGTAGGCAATGTTTTTTTTTTTTTTGTTCTTGTTTTTTTTTGTCTAACTCATATATTTCGATAACTAACTTATGCCAATAATGGATTGAAAAGGAAATTAATCGCCTGTTTGATAAAAAAAAATAAGAAAGAAGGAGGAAGGGAATGTGAATGTCCTCATTTCAGTTTGACCCGTGCTTTTTAGTTGGATCGATCGATTCTAATACCGTTTCAAAAGAAACTCGCACAGACGATTTATCAGCGCTTTAGTCGTCCAAGTCCAAATTTCTAGCACAACAAAAAACAGTCTGCATAGAACGTACTCTGTTTTTAGTATGCTGGATTACCCTTTGATTTTCCGGCTTCTTTTTTCTTTCCTTATTATCTAAACTTTCAATGGCAAATAATCTTTTATTTATGTTTTTAGAAAAAAAAGTTGCCGATCAAAATGATCACACGAGTTTAACGGACCTAATCTAAATTCTAATTGAGAATAAACTTATCATTGATTTGGCAGTGGAAAAAGAGCAAAAAGGTAAAAAATAATAAAAAGAGCAATACGGTTACAGAGAGAGATGAAAGAAATTAGGATAAACGACTTTACTAGAAGCAGGATTACAGGTGATGTAATATTACTATTGTGTTAGAGTAATATATATTTAGAACACCTTGCTTAATCTTATTAGTCCTGTGGGCTTAATAATTTTTTAGAATACACCGATTACACATCTGCAGAGTGGGAATAATCCCAAATAGGGCCATCTATTAGGCTTTCGTGCCGACGCATGATATTTACAGAAGGAATCCTAGTGGTTGAGCAGTCCATGACATGTGACACACCACTTAGGCCCATACTTATGATAGACGAGCGTATAGTCGACTCCCTTCGACTAACCGCATGGGCACCTCAAGACCTAGCACTTGTATGATTGTCCCTATTCCGCTTATGTCGACTTCGCAAACTCTTTATATCATATATGTGCTAAAAGACTGGCAGATGGTCTTAGTGTCTTGGGTATGACGTTAACCTCTAATGGTGAACTTCCAGATCTGGAGCTCTGGGGAATGTGGAGTATCCTTTCATCACCATTATTCCCAGGTCGACTCTGACTTGGAATGGTGTTACCTGAAAACGTTAAATAGAAAAAAGCGAATTTTAACAATTGAGTACCCAACAAGAATTAATAAAATAAAACGTCTTTGGCATAAAATAACCCCAAAAGTGTATACATGCCGTAAAATCCGACTAACCAACCAATCAAATTTCTAGCACAACGAAAAACAGTTTGCTCTCTCTCTCTCTCTCTCTCTCTCTCTCTCTCTCTCTCTCTCTCTCTCCTCTCTCTTCTCTCTTGGTGTGTGTGTGTGCTTGTGTGTGTGTGTGTGTGTGTGTGTGTGAGTGAATTAATGTAACTGTTACTTTGTATGTGGGACTGTTTACAGATTCCTCTGTGATTTGTGTGTGTGTTGTGTATATATATATGCGTTTTAGTGTGTTTGTGTATATTTTTGTCATGCGCCTGTGCGTTTTGTGCCTGTATGTGTGCGTGTATCTGTCAGAGAGAGAGAGAGAGAGAGAGAGAGAGAGAGAGAGAGAGGGGAGGGACAGAGTGGAGACAGAAGGCATATATGTATTTGTGTTTTGTGTCTGTGCTTTCTACTCGTGTATACATATCTCTGTACATGAACGTACTCTATTTTTTAGTATGTTAGATTACCCTTTGATTTTCCTGTTTCTTTTTTCTCTCCTTATTATCTAAGCTTTCACTGACAAATAATCTTTTATTTATTTTTGTTTTTAGCTAAACAGTTTCCGATCAATTTAATCAGAAGAGTTTAACGAACATAATCTAAATTCAAATTTAGAATAAATTTATCATTGATTTAGCAGTGAAAAAAAAGGGGGACAAAAATAATAATAAGAGTAATTCCCCTACAGGGATGGATTGGAAAAATTAGAATTAACGACTTTACTAGAAGTAGGATGAGAGGAGATATAATTGAAATTTTCTAAAAAAAACATGGATTTACTAATTATTTTCTTAATTACTTTTTAATATTTCCCCTCGACATGGAAAATCACTGTCAAGGCGGATTTCAAAATTTAAGTCGGCTAACAAACCAGATAATCATTCTGATAGTGTAATAGATATTGGAAATACCTTGCCTAATCAGATAAAAACAAACAGCAACAGCGTACAACATTTTAAAATCATTTTCCTTATGTTATAATTTATGGGCAGTCATGAATTGTGAACGTATCTGTAGCTAAAAATTTGAATTAGGGTCGTTAATTTAAATTCAGAAAATCTTTGGAAAGTTACCGGCAATGGGCCGTTAATAAACGTTGACCATTTAAAAACGCGCCATTACAGAGGCGTTAGAATAAGATAGTTTAATTTAGCAGATTTGATCCGGCTTTCAAGAAGCTCTCGGATCCATGTCTCCCAGTGGCGGAATCATGGGCTAAGAAATAAATCTTGATCAAGAAACAAACAAGTTGTTGTGTTTGTTAATTCCATATCAAATAAAATGTCCGGCCCAGCCTGTAAGATGAATTAACAGAAGGAAACTCAACCCCCAGCAGGTAGAAATAAAACCGAAGCAAATGGCGTCCAACGAGATGACGGTAGGTGTGGCGCTCTACCTCAGCAAAAACAATCTCCCTGGTCTAGTGTAACGAGATGATGAAGGTCCTGCGTTTTGGGAGGACTACTATAGAAAAGGAGGAAGAAGAAATGAGACAAGGCGGAGGCTTTGAAAAAGGGTGGAGTGATGCATGGTGATTTGACCGAGGCATGACCCCCGAATGGGGAAGTGAAAGCCAACCAGAAGTTTCAGATGTTGACCGGAACCGGAAGTCACGTTGTGACGAGGAACGACGAACAACAAAATCGTTCTCTTTTTGATTTCCGACAGCGTAGGATTCGGACGGGCCTCTGGTCCCTAGTGTGGGATCATAGTAATTTGTCAGTGTCCTCTCTCTCTTTCTCTCTGCCTTTCTCCTCTCCGAAAACAACCCACGAGACGAGCCCGAAAATAAAAGGTAAGCAGCTAAGAGGAAAATGAGCAGAAGCAGTCAGCAACTAGTCAGTAACCAGCAATGTAATCAAGTAAGGTTATCACTCTATCGTCAATAATATATCTTTCTATCTCTCTCTCTCTATTTCTTACTCTCTCTCTCTCTCTCTCTCTCTCTCTCTCTCTCTCTCTCTCTCTCTCTCTCTCTCTCTATATACCCGAGAACTCTGTCCACTGATGATGTACATCCGAGTAACGCGGTATATAACACTTGAATTTCAGAAGAAAAAAAAGATAAGTTTTTTTTTTTTTTTTTTTTAAATGTTGGATGATAATTGTGTCGCATAGGGCCAAATTCAAGTTATAGTAGTAGTCATTTAGTATTAGTAGTCGTCGTTAGTTCAGAAACAACATACTCAAGTTGTATAGTCACAGTGGGCTGTTTATTTCTTCCTAGGCTCGTGGGGTTTTTTTCAGAGAGAAGGAAAGAGACAGAGAGAGGGAAAGTATCGTCAAACTATTCTATCGTAAGTCATGTTCAGTACTACTATCCCAAACCCATACGGGGAACCGGGAGCAACATCTGATTCCCACCATAACCCAGCCGAAAAAGAAAGATTTTCTTCTTCTTCCGTTTCCCAGGATCCCACTCGTTTCCTGTCAAAACCCGAAACTTCCGTTTTTATTTTAAATCTATTTCCGGGGTCATTCTTCGGCCAATTTTGGGCGCTCTGTTGAGTGTTTACCCTTATAAACTTTAACCTTTGTTCTTATTTCTTTTTCTCCTCTTCTTCCTTTCAATCCCCACATTCCCCGTAGACCACTATAATTACGCTACAATTGAACAAAACGTTATCTTTAGATGGATATTATATTATGAGTATAAATATTCTTTAACGGCCGGTTTAGCTCAGTCGGGCGAGCACCCACTACGAATCGCAGGCTACTGTGCTCGATACCGGTCCCCACCACCCGAGCACGCAGTAGCACATATATTCTGTGCGGTAAGATGGGGAGCTGACGGTAGGTGGTGCTCCACTTCAGCAGAAACAATCTCCCTGGTCTAGAGCAAGCGAAAAGGGATTAGACTCCCCCATTGTTTGACCGATACCAACAATAGGCCACCCTGCCAAATTTACTTTTTATACTCTATGTGTTCTTTGAATATGGTGGCATTTTAAATAGCGCTATAACCCTGGGAAAAGGTTTGCATATAGCTATTCTCCCTCCAGCTAAGGGTATACAGTAGGATAGATTGGGTTCTTTAACCATGGCTATGTCACCAGTCTAGGAGAAGAAAAACCTCTGAATTCAAACCGCTTAAAAATTGACCTTGTGACGCATCCTTCTCTCGCGGAGGTGTTGGTAAATATGTATATGTTCTTTGAAAGGATACTTTTATTTTTTAATTTTAATTTTTAATTGTTTATTTGTTTTTAGTTTGGTGGTTGTTTTTTTTAAATTTTAAGTTCATGCTTAGAGGTGAGCCAGGCCTGGAATGATAATCAGACACTGTTGGACAGGCACACACATATAAGCACACATACACACAAACACACATACACACATACACAAACACACACATAAACAAACACAAGTATACACGCAGTCAAAAACCAAATGGACAGCCACTAGCAACAACTTCAGTTTCGGAGATCTTCTGCAGAAGAATTTTTATCTCGAAATATTAAAAAGTATTTTAAAAATTACAGGTTAACAAACAACACCACAGTTACCTTATTTTTTCTTTACACTTGCATCGTGATAGCCTTCAAAAGCAACCACAAAACCAATATAATGCTTCAACCCTTGTTTGTTTTTGTTTTTGTTTTTTGTTTTTGTAACAGATTGATGTGAGAAGACAGAAAAATGGGAATTATGCCCTCAGAAATATAACAGACAAATAAATAAACTGAAATTTTTAAAAATGAAAAAGAACAAGTCTCTGATTTCTTCAGATATTTTACCGCATTTCCCCGATAATAAGACAGGACTTATATTGATTTGTACTCCGAAATATAACACTAAGTCTTATTTTCGGTGGATGCTGAGTGTTTGCGTCACATGATGTGATTGAAAAGAACGCTTATATCTTTAGTCTATCTGCCGCTTTCAACTAGAGCTTATTTCAAGGGGACACATACACACATAAACAAACACCCTATCCCCCCACATACATATACACGCTGACAGTTTGGAAGACATGAGTCAAAACCAAATGGACAGTCACTCGCAACAACTTCAGTTTCGGAGATCTTCTGTAGGAGAGATTTTTATCTCGAAATATTATGAATTATTCAAAAAATTACAGGTTAACAAACAGCATCATAGCTACCTTTTTTTTCTTTACACTTGCATCGTGATAGCCTTCAAAACCAACCATCTAACCAATATAAACACAATTCTTCAAGCAAATTATAAAACCCTTGTTTGTTTGTTTTGTTTTTTTTTTTTTTTGTTTTTTGTTTTTTCAGATTGATGTGAGAAGACAGAAAAATGGGAATGATGCCCTCAGAAAATTAATAGACAAATACATAAACTGAAATTAAAAAAAAAAAAAAAAACAAGTCTGATTTCTTCAGATATTATACCGCGTTTGCCCGATAATATTATATTGATGTGTAGTCCGAAATATAACAGTAAGTCTTATTTTCGGTGGATGCTGAGTGTTTGCGTCACATGATGTGATTGAGAAGACTGCTTATATATTTAGTCTATCTGCCGCTTTCAACTAGAGCTTATTTTAAGGGGAGGGATTATATTCAAATCATCCTGAAAAATTTATGCTAGCTCTTATTTTGTTGGTAGGTTTTATTTTCGGGGAAACACAGTATTATCGGATATAGACGTTATATTATCAGAGAATGTTTTGTGCTAAGATTCTTTTTTCTGGTTAAATATTTATGGGGAGAAGATAGAAACAGAGGACAGATGCCCAAAAGGTATAAAAAAAAAGGTAAATTAGACAAAATTTATAAATAAAGCAG
>CM042152.1:37663434-37665934 GCA_023376005.1 Doryteuthis pealeii | reverse complement strand
GTTTATGATTTGTGAGTTCCTTCGTGTGTACAGGTGTACTCGACCATGAAACCGGGACGGTGAATATATTTATTCCTTCTTGTTCTTCATAGTAATATTTTATGCTTTCTAAAGGTTCCAACCAAGTCCAACTCTGTGCGGCTGTGTCTGGGTGTATGTTGGCTTTTAGTATTGATATATAGCAATGGGAATCGTTTAGCATTACGGTCTGCTCGGTTGCTTTTCTTGTTTATTAACCTTCAGTCAAAGTAAACATTCACTTCGCCTTCTTATTCCAAGTCTCGGCCGATTTCCATACTTAAACTCGTTTTGTTTTCCGGCGCTCGTCTTCGTTTCCCTCTGTTTGAGCTGTTTTTGCGCAGACGTCCATGTCATTCAATACATTTGGGATGCTTATAAACATTTTCAAAGGTTGTTATTTTATTTCTTTTTAGATTTTTGACTATTTTTCCTTCTTTTTTTTTTTTAAAGCCATGATGAAGTTATACTAATTTGGTGAAGACACTACCAAAGAACATTTCGTGATCGTCGATAGCTGGGATACATTAGATACGCACACGCAGCTGATAAAAGAAAGCTCACAATGCTGGATGGCTGGTTGCTTGGATTTTACGGCATGTCAACCCATTGTAATGAAAAGTTATAGGAAATAACCCAAACAAGGGTCTTTCAATGAATAAGGTGAAATATTGCCTAAGGAGTTGGCACTAGGAAGTAGGGTATTACATAGGTTGATTTTATAGCATGTCAATCCTTGTTGGGTTATTTTATGCCGAAGATGTTTTGTTCTATTCCTTTTTGATGGGTATTTAATTTTTTTTCTATGTGAGCCATACATACCCTAGCAGGTACTACCACTCCGGGTCAGAGTGGACCAAGGAGTAATGGCGATGAAGGGGTACTCTACACTCCCCAGAGCTCCAGAATTGGAACCTTACTACTAGATGCAGTTTAACCGCACTGACCCCCTTACAACTCATCAACTGAATTGGCAAGGACAGGTTTTCGAACACGGATCCTTGTGGTTCATACACAGTCGCTCTACTGACTGAGCTGAGCTAATATATATATATATATATATATATATATATATATATAATATAATATATATATGAAAAGTTTCTTAGCAGTACAAAATTTTATTAGGACACGTAAAAGCGTATTCATCTTGTTTTATTCATTCTTCTTAGTTACTCTTTTAATTTTTAATGTCAATTTTTCAAACATTTTTTAAAACTCACTCTTTACTAATTAACCCATGAATGAGTCTCTAAAAGTACTACTACTCTGGATCAAAGTAGACCTGAGAGTAATGGGGATGAAGAGGTATTTCACATTCCCAAGAGTTCCAAAATTGGAACCTTACCATCAGATAGAGTTTAACCTCATAGCTAGGTAACTAGGTCGACATTTCTAGCACATATATGATAAAAAGCTTGCGGCTTAACCTAAGAGCAATAGGTCGGCGCAATCATATAAGTGCACAGACTTTAGGTGACCAGCCTATTAATCGGACGACCTCTCCGAGCGTCCATTTAGCCTAAGTAAGGTCCAAAGTAGAATTTTGCACGTCATGGACTACTCATCCACCATGATTCCGTCGTTAAGCATCACGGGTTGCAACCTACGGCCAACAGGTGGCACCATTGTGGCATTTACTCCTCTGCAGAGGTGCGGTCAGCGTATTCTAAATTCGCAGCCCACGGCGCTGAAAAGCTCACAAGGTTTACAACGTTAATCACATGGGTCTAGAGAAAAAGAAACACATATAAATATTGAAATCCCGGAGGCGCGTTGTGATATGGTTATTTTTGCAAGATATAGACTCATTCCCCCGTCTTCAAATCCTGGACAATTGCGTACCACATAGCGCTAATACCCTTGGGGGAATGTATGTATCCAACTAGTATTCCCTCACGTATGACAGATGTGGCTCTTTAACTTTGGTAATTCAACTAGTCTAGGAGACGGAAAACTCTGAATTCAAACCTGTTAAACTCTGCTTAAGAAATTGAACTTGTGTAGCATCCAACTAGTGCGTAGGTGTTGACAAATATATACACACATTTAAATCCAGAAAAATAAACTGACATACACACATACGTACATACATATACATGTACATAGACAAGGTGTGTCAAAAAGTATCAAGATTTTTTGTACTTTTTGACACACCTTGTATTCTGGAAAAATAACGTACCATTCATAATTTTTTTTCAGAATACAAGCTGTGTCAAAAACGTAACAGGTTTAAAGCTGTTTTTTAGCAAGATAGATGAAGAATAAATGAAACGTCATTTTATTCAAAATACAAGGTGTGTCAAAAGGAACAAAATATCTCTATACTTTTTGACAGACCTTATGTATATATATATATATATATATATATATATGGAAATAAATAAATATATATATATATATATATATATATATATATATATATATATATATATATATGGAAATAAATATATTTCAGAGATGAAAGATAATGTTGCTTTCT
>CM042152.1:37633434-37658434 GCA_023376005.1 Doryteuthis pealeii | reverse complement strand
CAACCCTTCCACACGAGCAGGACGTGACACAAGTTCATTGTTACATATATCCCAACACTTCCGGACGAGCAGGATGTGACACAAGGTCGTTGTTATATGTTTACCGACCCTTCTGCACGAGCTGGATATAACACAATGTCATTGTTACAGAAAGAGAGTAGGGGAAAGATAAATTAAAGAGGTGAGTGCTCGGAAGCGATAACGCTAATGTGTTTCAATCTAATATAATAAAGATGAAAAAAGGAAAGAATGTAGGAAAACATTCTTAGAGAGAGTTAAATCAAGGTTATTATACTTTCTACATATTGAACTATTTGTATTGCTCTTAGGTAAACATACCAAAAGTTGTAATAATTAAATTATCATTCTGTGGTATAACCACAGGTCCTGCTAGATCAAACATATTGCATCCTTTGTATCCAACTAATCATAGTAATTTTCATTGTTTTTCCAGGCTTTTGTAAGAAATGTCAATGTATTTATCTACTTACTGTATGTATTGAATTTCAATAATACTTCAGATGACGTTCCATTAAAGTGAAGTGTTATTTTCAATTTTTATTTCATTAAAACGTAACTTAATGTTTATCAACATCCTTAATGGAAGACAACATACTGACATTTATTTTCCCAGATCTATCTTGCCACGTTCAATTTATATTTACTGGGAATTCAGTAATAACAACTATGGCTTCGTAGCGAAAATGGATTTGACTGTAAACGTTAATAAAATTCTTCCGTGTGTTAGGCAAGGTCTGTAGAGTTTACATCATTTAATTGTCACGGTTCTCATATTGGACGCTAGGGGACTGGAAAAGTAATTACTCCCATTTCTGCCTATAAACACTTGGTGGCGTGGCCAATACGGTCCATGGCTAGCAACCATGTCAATGCAATGAAAATCTTAAATAAACTTTTATGTTAGGTATTATATGTATTTTTCGTTTAATATTTTTGTCCATATATTTGTTTACCATATATATATATATATATATATATATATATATATATATATATTATATATATAATATCTGTGTGTGTTTCGTTAAACTCTACTGACAATTTTTGCCGGACGAGTTTTTGTTCGATCCTTTCTAACTGTCTGGCCATCTTTTTAATATCCAGGTGGAATTGGTGTAGCAATCTACCAAAGGTTCTTTCACGAGCGCTTTCTGCATGTCTTACACACTTGTGACCCCCCTCCTACAAATTTCTACTGGCACTGTTCGTTTTAACGGAAATTGTGAGCCCCTCCTACTACTAATTTCTGCTTCTACTGGTCGTTTTGAAAGCGAGGCAACGGAAACATTCCAACAGTTTTACACCTGATGATGGTGCACAGACGTGCAGAAAGCGTTCATGAAAGGACCTTTGATGGATTGCTACACCAATTCCACCCGGATATTAAAAAGATGGCCAGACAGAAAGGATCGAACAAAAACTCGTCCGGCACGAATTGTCAGTCGAGTTTAACAAAACATGTTTAAAAGAAAAATGCTGCCAATATATATATATATATATATATATATATATATATATATATATATATGGAGGCACGAAGTGTAATGCTTATTGTTTTAGGAACTCCAGGACGAGACTGTTTGTATCACACATAGCGCTTATAATCTTGGTGGGAAAAGTATGAATACTTCTATTCTCCTTCCAGCTATGGATAAATAGTAGGGCAGAATATAGTCTTTAATATTAGTTAGGCAAACGGTTTAGTAGGATGAAAACTCCGTATGCATACCTGTTAAACTCACCTTAAGAAATTAACCTTGTGTCACATCCTGCTTGTGTGGAAATATTGGTATATATGTATATATATATATATATATATATATATATATATATTATATATATATATATGGGGTGTTCGGGATGAATTTGACATACTTATATTTGGTTATTTTTCTCCATAGGTTAGAGGTATTGACGCACACTACGTATCATTTAAAAGCTTGAACCCTTTTTCATTAATATACGTGATGACAGATAGAATGGATGACTGGAACCCACTTGAATCATGGAAGAGAATAACATGCATCATGATGATCTGTGCCGGTCATCAAAATAACGAGATTATAGTTGCTGTCCAATGCTCCCGGAACAATGTAAAAAAAATCAGGCATGAACTTGAGAATTGTAATGACGATTACGAGGCTGTGGCCCAAAGAAAGCAACATAACAGATGATCTAATTCTGTTCGTACAGCAGTATTCCTCAAAAATCTGCATAAAAATGTTTTGGAGGACCATGACATTGGAATCTGGGCTTTGTCACGTGAATTGAATGTTTCGGCCTCTACCATGAAGCTTTTACTCAATGAAGACCTTCGCTACTATTCATACAAGATTTGCAGATGTCAACTGCTCCCAGAAAAGACCCGTGGAAATCGTATGACTAAGGCGAAGAAACTTCTGAGCATAGTGAAGCATCCTACTGGACCACAAACAATCTGGTTCTTTTGCCAAAATGAAAAGCACAACACGCAGAATAACAGATGGCTTGCATACAGCCCAAAGGATACACCTCGTGTCATGCAGACTAAATTTCCCCAAACTGTGATGGTTTTCGGATGTGTGACCTCTGCAGGTAATGTGATTCCTCCGCATTTTTTCAGAGAGGGTATCAGGTTGAATTCAGATGCCTACGTGGAGTTGCAAATCACTATAATCAAGCCCAGGATAACAATGGTATGACATATGTATGGCAGCAGGATTCGGCCCGCTGACACACCTATGGAAAAAGTAAAAAATGGTTAGAGGCGAATTTTTACGACGATACCAGTCCCAATGTTTGGACTCCAAAATCCCCAGATCTTAACCCCATGTATGGGGCGCTGTTGGGAAAGACACAACTTACCGTGCCTGTACTATAAAATCCCAGTTCATGGACAGAATTAAGATAGTGTTTAATCCAGGTTCCGGAGCAGGATTGAGGCTGTGATCGACGCTAATGGCGATTACTTTGAGTGAAACTTGTTGAACGTACTGTAATGTCCGTGCCTGTTGAATTTCATTACAATCTATTAATTTTTGTAGTTACCAAGTACTTTTTCTTTTTCCTTATGAAACTGACAAATTTCTCTCGAACACACAGTATATATATATATATATATATATATATATATATGTGTGTGTGTGTGTGTGTGTGTGTGTGTGTGTGTTATTATGAATATGTGTGTGTGTTCATGTTATTATGAATGTGAGTGTGTATATTTGTGTTATTAATAATATGTGTTTGTGGGTTTGTGTTATTTTGTGTATATGTGTGTGTGTTTGTGTTATTATCAATGTGTGTTTGTTTGTGTTATTACGAATGTGTGTGTTTTTGTTTATTATCAATGTGTGTGTGTTTTGTGTTATTATGAATATGTGTATGTGTGTTTGTGTGCGTGAGTAAAACTTTATCTCAAATAAACCTTAACGTATTAAACACGTATATATCTACAGTCGTATTGATCCATCTTCATATTATTAAGTTTGTATGCACTCTACTTGATTGGTTGTAGTACTTGGAGTATTGTTCCAATAAGAAGAAAAAGAAGAAGAAGAGGAATAAAAGAAACAACATTTCGGAATTTGGAATGAGCTACTTCGTCGGATCTTTTTTGATTATCTTCCATCTTAATAATTATCTAGGCTACAATGTTTTGTGAAGCACCAGAAGAATGAGATGAATTCGACAAAATTAAACTTGTCATCAACAAGCTAAAATTACTCACAGAAAACATGAAACAAACATGCAGAAAAAATGAAAACAATTGCTTTTTTCAATCCCATATTAGATTACTATTTCCTCGCGGGGTTTGCTATTTGTATTATTCATTCTTTTTATCTTTTTATGAGAAAATGAGGATAACTTAATTGCAAAAGTCTCCCTTGCATCTGAAATTCAAAAGCAGGATGAAAATGATCAGTCACATTTCATTATTTTTTGCGCAGAAAAGGAAAACATTGTGTTGTGTGTTTATCTACCAATTGCCTTTCTCTCTAGATAAGATTATTAGAACGGTTTATCAAGATAAATAAAAGATAAACTGTATCTTTTAAAGATACAGAAAAGTATGTCCTGTGGCAGCAGCTAAAGAAAATTCTACATTCAGCATCTTTAGATAACAATTAGAGGTATATTAATCAGGTTTCCTGTCAGCAGAAACACGCTCACATAGAATACAAGTTAAGGTAGCATGGTGATGGAGTAACCGGTGTCTGGTTACTGACAGCTTCAGACCACTTAGTCGGAAGTTCGCATACCTTAATTTAGATATAAATATTATATCAATGGGCTGAATTCTGATTTAGTTTTTTGGTGGTACCCAGAGACAGTTTAACTACAGTCTATGAATTAAAATTTTGCGAATTGGGTTACGGTTTTAGGGGATTATGGTTGTTTTTTGCTTAAAAAATATAAACAACAAAAAACCCACATTACTATACATTTAATTAACCATTGAAATTAATTATTGAATCTATTATTGAGACAGTTGTTTATGTTAATATTGCAATGTATAATTTCAATTAAGCTTAGTTCAAAAAAGTATTTTTTCAACATTAAATGTATAGTAATTTTGGTTTTTTTGTTGTTTATTTTTTTAAGCAATACGTAATTAAAAAAACAACCTTATTCCCCTAAAACCGTAACCCAATTCGCAAAATGTTTATTCATAGACAGTAGGTAAACTGTCAATGATACTGAGCACTGTTTACTTATAACTTATACTTATACTTATATATTATATATATATATATATATATATATATATATATATATATATATATATATAAGTTGAAAGATAAATGGAAAGTATATGTTGAATGGATAAAAATTATTTATTGGAATGCTGACATGTTTTTCGACCAAGAGTTTGTCCTTGTGTACTTGTTTTATTTTGTATTTAAAATTATAGGGAATAGAATACAATGTATTGTCGGATTCACTTCCATTTTTCAACTTACACACACACACACATGCATATATATATATATAATATATATATATATATATATATATATATATATATATATGCACATATATGAAGAAAAAGTGGAAGTAAATCCAAGTAGTACTTAAAGATCACTTGTATAACTTGTCCCCTCACTTAGTTAAACTAGTACTTAAAGATCCCAAAATACTTTATGTTAATCAATAATATTTTCTACTCAATTAAATAAAGTATTTTTTTCCATTAATCAAAAAAAAAATCGCATAAATTGTTTCACCGCCGTAAAATAATTTTTAATACATTAAAATAACTTTCCAAGAATTTTAGGGAAAAATTACGTCACGTACTTTTAAATAAAGACGACAACATTAATCAGCGTTTTAAAGTATGACTTTTCTTTCCACATATTTAGATATAAAAAAAAGCAGCAACATACCTGAAGAAGGTTTGTTAAACAAACCGTAACACTGCTGCGTAGACTTATTAAACATCATTCGTTAATGAAACTTGTATTTTTTTCAATTTGTATATTACATACACATATATACGTCTATATATGCACACACATATATGTATATATGTGTATATATATATCGAACATTTCAAAAATGCTCCGCGTTCCAACGAATTTTATTTAAAAGAATAAGTATTTACTCGGAGGAAGGTCAATATTTCTTTGTGTTTCTACATTTTTTCTATTATTATTATTTCATTTCATTTTGTTATTTAAAAATAATAATAGATTGAATAATGTACACATGGATAAACTCCTGACCGAAATACGTGTAAGTTAAATTAATTAAAATATCCTATTTTATCCATTCAATCCTTTTTTTCCTTTCTTTCTCTTTTCAACTTATCGTCGGATTCACTTCCATTTTCATTTTACACACATACACACACACATACACACATACACACACATACATATATATATATATATATATGAGTGTGTGTGTGTGTATATATATATACACATACATTTATATATACACATATATATGTATATCCACAAACACATATATGTACATATGTATACACACACACACACACACACACACACACACACACACACATATATATATATATATATATATATATATATATATATATATATATATATATAATTGCACCCTATAAAACTGAACGATTCAATTGTACACACTTATTTATGTATCCAGGTATTTATAGTTAATCTTATTTTAAACATATTAGCATATATAATATTTTTCCTTGCAATGCCAGCAATGATATGAAAATAAAAATAATATGGAAATAATAAAATATTATATTTAAACGTCGCAATAAAATATTTCCCTGTAATTATATTGCAGACTGTGTTTGTTATTACCTGATAAATATTAGTAAAACTGTCTTTTAAAAATAGTTTATCATTCATTATTAATTATATATTTTTCCAAATAACGCAAACAGAGATATTTCACCAATAAATATTTAGTCACATATGAAAAGTAACCGTTTTAAAATTGTCGTAGGAAATGTTTTTTCGTAGACAGTAATTCTTACACGTATACAAGCACAAAGCACCCATATCGTGTTTGATAAAAGAAATACTATATAATAAAATTTTATTTCGATAGTATTCTATGTTAGGCAAAAAGAAATTCATCTGAGTTACTAAACATCTTCGCATATATATAGTTAATGGCTGTCAACTCGTGTTCCAGCACGACCATTTCCTGTTCTTTTTTAAATCAGAGTGAGAGAGAGAGAGAGAGACAGACAGAGACAGAGAGAGACAGAGAGAGACAGAGAGAGAGAGATTTCATGTCATGCCCATAGACGCCATTAAAGATACAGTCCAGTTACATAGTTTATTGTATAATGCATACTACAAATTTATACAATAAAACACTATACAATAAAAAACAATATGCAAAAAAAAAATGCTCAACAAAAAACAATAATTTGTATATCACAAAAAGCAAAAGAAAAAAAACTATGCAACAAAAGACGATACAATAAAACATCTATCTATCTATACATATATAAAAGGCAGTTGTGTGTATGTTTGTATGTCCGGAGGAAACTCAAAAAATAAAACATTTAATGACTAAGTAAATATATATACACTTTCTCTATCACCAGATATTGCTTTTTTAAGCAAGCATAATGAAGTTTTGGTTTATATTCCTGATGATAATTAAAAATACAATCTAATTGTAGCCTGTAATTTTGTTTTGCGTTTAATATTTTAAATAGAGACATTAATCTTTCTTTTCACTGTGCACTTTTTTTTTTACTGACGAAAGTCTTTTATACAAAGATTTTAATGGGGCATAATGTGAGGATCCAACACCGGTTTCGTAATGATGGATCTGCGAGATTAACTCTTTAGCACCTCCTCTACCCTGTCGATGCCGGCTAGCTGCTTCTAATAATATATAAAACAATATAGCCACAATGTGTACTAGAAAATGTACCTTTTTTTTACAAGAATTGGATGCATGTTTTAAATAGAGCAATCCTCCATACGCTGTAAAATCTTGTTTTATGAATTTCGGAAACCATGTTGATTATACATTATATCTTTCCCAATGAAATTAAATATAATCAATTTTTCACAAACCTTACGCAAAATACATGTTAGAAAACAGGTTGGTAATTATTTTTTAATGTATAAAACTTTTTATATGTAGTTGTATTACAATTGCTGTTTTCCAAATATAAGGAATCATCTTATGATAATGAAATTTATTGCGTACAATGCTCAGGTGCACCACAACTCATCAAAGGTTCATGTATACTACATAGAATAATGTACTAATGTGAGGAAAAGGAATAGCGTACAGTAATAATGTATGTGTGTGTGCACGTGCATATGTGTATACAGTGGGGATATCAGGTATAGTGTTGTAGAATTACAGGAAGCATGGCGGCTTTTAAAGATGAAGTACTTACACATTTCTCAAATAATATAGAAATTGCATTGTTTCACTAATGATGGATCTGCGCGACTAACTTTCTGGCATCCCTCTACCTAGGTGATGCCGGGTAGCCGCTTCAAGTCATATTTAAAACAATACATACATTATGTATATACCAAAAAGTAGCGCTGCTGCGCAGATACGTAGTTTTAATGCATGTACATATTTTTTACAAGAATTGTATATATACATTTTAAATACTGCATTCCTTCATACGCGGCAAAATCTTGTTAAGAAATATGCATGTTATTTAATAAATATGTGCGCACGGTATTAGTTTGTCAACAAGTGAAAAAGACGAGAAAAACAATGAGCAAATAGTTGGCAAAGGAATAGCAATCCAATTGTGAGTTGAAGACTGATTAGTTCCCTTTACAATACATCAATAAAGTAAGAGGATGATTCATTAGAAAATGACTTAAACTTTTTTATTTCAATTTTATTTTTTAGATTTTTATGCTTGCTTGTTGTCAAATATTAAGAGAAGCGGCTTTATGACAAGAATTTGTTTACTTAGAAAATGTTGAATTACGTATTACTAATATATATATATATATATATATATATATATATATATAGAGAGAGAGAGAGAGAGAGAGAGAGAGAGAGAGAGAGAATAACAGATAGACAAACAGACAGAGACAGGGCGAGAGACAAGACGGTGAGAAAGATAGGAAGAAACAGAAATTAACAGAGAGGAGAGAGTTTACTTAGAAAATGTTAAATTACGTATTACTATATGTATATAGATATATAAGAGAGAGAGAGAAGAGAGACAGACAGACAGACAGACAGAGACAGACAGACAGAGAGAGAGACAGAGAGAGAGAGACAGATCTACAGACAAAACGGTGAGAAAGATGCGAAGAAACAGAGAGTTACAGAGGGCTAGAGAGAGAGAGGAGAGACAGACAGACAGACAGACAGACAGACAGACAGACAGAGGTGATGTGAACAGGGATGAATGATTACCAACATATACTTGCGTATGCGGTATTATAAAGAAATGTAATATTACGTATATATATATATATATATATATATATATATATATATATATATAGTAAAGAAATAACAAAATACTTAGAGATTGAGCGTTATAGTCTATTTCAGGGAGCAAATAGACTATAATGCTCAATCTCTAACTCTTTACTCATATATTTGCTCTGTGACTCTAACATTAAGAGCACACATTGAGCTCTCAAACTGCGACAGGTTTTTTAAAAAAACTATTGTGTCGTAAGGAAGATTTCCTCTCTGGACTTTTGGATTATATATATATATATATATATATATATATATATATATATATTATATATATAATATATATACATATATATATATATATATATATATATATATATATATGCAGAGAGATCGATAGAGAGATAAATTCAGAGAGAGGAAATAAAGATACAACAGAGACAGATTTCGAGAAAAGAAATAAAGATTGAGATAGATAGATAGATAGATAGATAGATAGAGAGAGAGAGAGAGAGAGAGAGAGAGAGAGAGAGAGAGAGAGAGAGAGAGAGAGAGAGAGAAAGCGAAAGTGACAAACAGGAAGAGAGAGAGGGGGGAGATAAAGTTAGAAAGAAAGATATGAGGGGGGATCCTTCGAGAAGTGTAAGAAAATGGTATAGAGAAAAGATGTAGAGTAAAAACAGTGATATATATATATATATATATATATATATATATATATATATACAGAGAGAGAGAGAGAGAGAGAGAGAGAGAGAGAGAGAGAGAGAGGAGGGAGAAAAGTCAATGAATCACAATGATGTAAAACAAATTCAGAATAGAATATATCTTATACTCGCTTGATTGCAGATTTCAGAGACTTACCATTTAACGTAATATTGTGGGGTTTGCATAATATTTGAGATACCGACTATGTGCCTCTAAATAATGCTAGTTTATATATCATATATGAGAGACTATCTAATATTAGGCTAAAATTTTAGGTAAGTGGCTATTGGAAAATTCTACACCTGGCAACATGACAGTTGTTCGATTATCTATAGGCATAAGATGTAAGTTAAATAATCACTTCTATTTATGATATTTCCCAGTAAAAATTAGCCAATGAGAGATGACGATAGAAAGCATTTATGATCGTTTGCAACTATTTCCAATCAATTACTTGTTGAAACATCTGCCAGAAACACCTATGTTTTCGATTTAACGCTAAGGATCTCTACAGACTGGGATTACAAACTCACTACAGACTTTGACTCATTACAATACATATTACAAGAACACTACAGATGAGGATTCCCAACTAACTACATACTTGGACTTATACATATTACAAGAAACCTACTGACTAAGATTACTAACTCAATACAGACTAGGATTAACCAACTTGATTGATTGAACAAAATAGCAACCTTCAATTGGGGACAAGGATTTTAAAATGTTATTGGCACACAATCTGGGGAATCCTGTTTTGGCGGTAAGAAAATTCAAATAACCATCATCATCATCATCCTCATCATCATCATCATCGACATTGCAGTCTCAGAAAAATATATAGTTCTTGTGCCCCTGAAGATACAGCGCCCCCTGTGAATGTTCGAAAAACATTCCCAAACATAGATGTCGGGTGTGAAGACTGTTCCTGAAGATGTTGATGTGCCGGTGCATTGTTGCTGCCGTCTTCTTCTGGATTTTTTGGCTTCATGGTGTTGCACCAGGGTGATTTCAGATACGAACAGTTCGCTACAGAGAGCTTACCACCACTGAGAGCGGTCCTGGGCCAAATTTACCCAGCTGGAAGGGGTAATATCAACACACATGAGATCATTCTTGCAGACACTCTTGAAATGTACCGGGGGCAACCAATCTGTCTCTTACCAGACGAAAACTCTACATAGAGAATATCCCTCAGGATTCGTCCATCATCCTTTATAATTGTAACTATATAATTCTAACACCAGGGTGCCTAACTCTTCCATCTGCAATCTTCATTATAATTACTAGCAAATATATGCACCCTCCGGATGCCAGTATTTAATATTAAGAATGCAGATAAAAAGATTTTGAACAGAGGGGTATGATTGAAAAATAGAATAACTTTGAAACTAACTCTTCCCTCATTTTACATTACTCCCGTCTGTCTTTGTTAAATTTTCCTAATTTAACTATTTAGTTAAGATAGGAAGTAAATAATAATATTACAGTTATTTCTTCTTGTTAATGGATTTCTTTTAAGATTTATTCCTGAGATTATTGCTCATATTCAATAAGATAAAAGCAAACAATTTCTAGTATTTAAGATTTTGCCTACTTGAAACCGCTCTTAGTGGCCCTCCCACAATTGCGATCCTACCGTAAACCGCTGGCAGCTGCTCTCGTCCAGGTCATTTATTTAAACTGAAAAATTACTACGTCAACTACCCTGCCATAGAATTAGAATAGATAGTGAAGTTTGAAATATCCCATCATACACGTAATAAATATCAAGAAAATTAGGTACAGCCGTGGGGAAAATTTGGTGGGCTAAGCGTTAAATTTCCTGTTTCTGTGACTTATTATTCTTTTTTAATAAAAGAAGCAAAAACAAACAAAACAATAAATCCAAGCTAATCTACAAAAAAAAAAAAAAAAAAAACATTTACTTGCGTGACTTTCTTTAAAAAGGATAATCTTTTTCAAGGCTATTAGGGCTAGGTGAAATGCAATCAGCCTCATCCAGGGCTTGAACTTCTCTCACCGAATCGATTTTTAACGACGATAACCATTAAACCGTGCGTCTTCATAAGTGTTTTATATTGAGTAATATTGAACGGCCAGTTGATTTTGCAGCAGCGTAGAAGATGATGAAAGAGTAACTAAAAGGAAGACACCAAAGAATGAAATGTGCTAAAACCACGAAAAACAATGGCAAGAGATTAGAGAGAGAGAGAGAGGGAGAAAAAAACACGACTAGCCTGATTAAAAAGCGAATTACTGAACAGGGGAAAGAAAAAGAAAAATCCAGAACTGATGGAACATGGCTCATGAGAAAAGAAAAACAAAAACAAAAAAACAATTGGTAGGTAAAATAATGAATTGTAAAAAAATAAGACATTAATACTGATAGAAGTAAACCAATGGAATTGTGGTAAAAGAAATTCAAGACGAACGATAAAAATATAAACTTGATCAAAATGCCTGAAAGCGAAGAGCAAAAACTGCAACACACCAATCTCATGCGTCAGTCTATTTTCTTCAAGATATATATATATATATATATATATATATATATATATATATATGTTTTCAATATATATGTACTTCATTATACATATACATATATATATATATATATATATATATATATATATATATATATACATAATGAAAAATAGACTATATATAAAGGGAGAGATGGGAGAGAGGAAGGAGAAATGGGAGAGAGGAGGGTGAGACGGAGAGAGGAAGGGAGAGAGAGAATAGGTTCAAATTGTATGATTTGTTCGATACAAACACACATATATATAAATATATATATATATATATATATTATATATATATATATATATATATATATATACATATATATATATATATATATATATATATATATATATATACAGAGAGAGAGAGAGAGGAGAGAGTAAGATAGAGAGTAAGACAGAGGTGGGGGAGGGACAAGGAGAATCAGACGAAAACAGGATGAATTTATCAAAAACTCACAATAGATTTAATTTGTCTGATATCTTAAACACACACACACACACACACACACACACACATACACACATAAATACATATATACATATGTAGATATATACATATATATATATAAATATATATATATTATATATATATATGTGTGTATATATATATCAACTGCAACAGACCAATCTCATGCGCCAGTCTATTTTCTTCGTTTATTCACTCATTTATGTATTTACGTCTTTTATAATCGCATCTCTCTTTTCGACCTTCGTCTTTCTCTCCACCCCTCTCTGTATCTTCCCCTCTCTCTCTCTCTCTCTCTCTCTCTCTCTCTCTCTCTCTCTCTCTCTCTCTTCTCTCTCTCTGATTACAGACTGTAATAGAAGACAAAACGCCACAGGGTCCATCTACATTTTGGAAATTATTCACATAGTAAATTCCTCGTGGGTAAGGTACGGTGCCTAAAATTACATGGAGAATTTTCTTTAGAAAAATAAAAAAAAATTAAGATGAAAAGTAAAGAGAGAAATCGTTATTTTTCTTTAGATCGTTGTCTACGCTTTTGGGGGGAATAAATTTAGCAACTCTTCGATAAACGGATGCATAGGAATTAATATTGTCTCTTAAGATACATTCAAAGGAATGTTATTTACATCTGAATATTTTTGCTGAAGTTTTATTTCATATTTAATCTATGTACCTATCTATCTATCTATCTATCTATCTATCTATCTATCTATACATCTTTGTCACTAACTTAGCTTCTGCCAGTCTCTCTGCCCCTCTGTCTCTGTCTGTCTCTGTTTCTGTCTCTGTCTGTATCTCTGTCTCTCTGTCTCTCTCTCTATATAGAGAGAGATATTGAGGGAGAATGGGTTTTAAGTTGTCTGTTATCTTCAACACACCACACACACACACCACACACACACACACACACACACACACACACACACACACACACACACTATTATGGTTAGCTCAGTCGGTAGAGCGTTCGGCTAGAAACCACAAGGTTCCTAGTTCGATATCGGTCCTTGCCAACTAAGCATATGAGTAGCACAGGGATCTGTGAAGTAAAGTGAGGAGCTGATAGTAGGTGTGTCGCTCCACCTCAGATGTCAAAACAATCTCCTTGGTCTAGTGCTAGTGAAAAGGGGATAGACTCCCTCGCTGACTGGCCGACCCGACGACTTTATATGTGTATAGGAAGGAGAGGGAGATGTAGAGAGGGTAGCTTCAAAGAAAACATGCGAAAGTAATCAAATTATCACTGTGTTATCTGATATCTTCACTACACACAGACACATACACACTCGCACATATGTATGTATATATATACACATATATATCCTTTCCTTGTCTGTATGTATGTTTGTATCTCTCTTTCTCTTTCTCTCTCTCTCACTCCCTCTCTCTCTCCCTCTCTCTTTATATATATATATATATATAATATTATATATATATATATATATATCGATACAGATAGATACACGTATATATATATATATATATATATATATATATATATATATATATATATATATATGAAGACATCAGACAACTAAATCCATTTGATTTTATTACGATTTTGTTAGGTTTTCTCATTTGCTACTGTCCCTCTCCTCCTCTCCCTGTCTGCCTCTCTCTCTCTCTCTCTCTCTCTCTCTCTCTCTCTCTCTCTCTCTCTCTCTCTCTCTCTCTCTCTCTCTCTGTATATATATATATATATATACATTTATTTATTTGTTGAAGATACCACAGAATTTCATCTAATGTGATTTTTTCATGATATTCTCATGTTTTCGTGTTCTTAGTCTCAATATTTGGTCAGAATTCAGTTAGAATTGTCTAACGTTCAAAATGTTTGTAAAGGTATCTTACCGATCAAATCAATCCAGTGTTGAGTATAAAGCAAATCAATCGAACATAATACAGAAAATTTGGTTTAATCTAACTTTTTACTAAAAATAATATAACTTAGAAGACTAGGAGTTTCAATATTTACGTTCCTATGTTTACTGGAAGAGGGATACGAAAATAACGAGATATTCCTATTTTCACGGAGGCTATAGCTCATACAAAGAGTAGGATAACATCGTTGGAAAGAACCATACTTTTATCTGGAAAACACGATTTTTTCATAAAGCCACTGTCATTTCTTTTACATTATTTCCAACCAGGAACAATTGATTTAAGGCTGTGTTAGTAAAACAATCTCTAAATTAATACACTTGTTCTTTAATATTTCTCTGAATGTTTGGGATGAGGCTTGAAGATTAGTATTATCTGCGTTATTCGGACTATTGTCCTCATCTTTATTGTTATTTGTACAACGCTTATAATTAGACGCATGGCCGAGTGGATGGGGCAGTTGGGTTGGGACAGGTCTGGGTGACAGTTATCTCTGGAACCCGAGCTCGGTCCTGAGTGAAAGCAGTTAGAGAAATAATTAATTAACTTAACCCCTACCCCAGCTATGGTTAGCGGAATGAAAACGGGATGCCCCCATCGAGTGGATGAAGAGTTGGGTTCGGGGTTCCGTGATGGCTCCCGAATACAAGAAAGTTCCCGAGTTCGAAAAGAAGGTTCCCGAGTTCGAGAAGGTTCCCGTGTCCGACAAGAAGTGCCTGAGGAGGGCCGAGGGGTATATCGGCCGAAGTGTTGTACAAATAACAATGAAGATGGGGACAATAGTCCGAATAACGCAGATAATATTGTTCTTTAATCTTCTGACGGTTATCCTGTTACAACATTCTCTGGTTAAAAACGAGATCGTCCAAATTGTCCAAATAAAAAGCAAAAATGTAAATCCTGATTACATGGAGTTGCTTAATCGTTGAATTTGTTTTCTTTTGAGTGGCGTCACCTCATTTAAATAATGGACCATTCCTTTTTTATTAGAAAGAAAGAAAGGGAAGAAAAAGGACATGCTACACTGAAAAATATAATAAGAAAGAAAGAAAGAAAGAAAGAAAAAATATATCGAGATAGATAGAGATACGGTGAGCGTGCAGAAGCGATACCGCTAATTGTTTCAATTGAACATATAGAAAAATATGAAAAGAAGGAAAAAAGAAAAAAGAAAAGAGTGGGGATGTTTAAATAAAGATTGTTATAATTTTTACATATTGAACTATTTGGCAATGGCTCTTAAGTAAACATAAACATTCTAATAGCTAAATTATCATACTGTGTTATATCCACAGGTGCTACTAGTAAATAGATAAATCGGACCATATGATTTTTAGGCACCACTTTTTGATCTTTACACAGTAAATATCCGGTTGTTTTAACAGAAGATTTTCTAGATTTAAAAAAAATTATAACCCTAACCCTAACCCTGACCATAACCCCTAACAAACGACCGGATATTGACGGTGTAAATGAAAATCATGTCCTTTCTTAATTGACGGTGTAAATGAAAATCATGTCCTTTCTTAATTGACGGTGTAAATGAAAATCATGTCCTTTCTTAATAGAGATCAAAAAGGGTAATATGGTCCGATAAATCATAGTGTTCGGTCGGAGCCGACTTTAGTAATAACAACGGTCTTGTTCTTGAAGGGTGAAATCTCTCACCAATGAGGCCATCTTTTGGCAACGGGTGACGACCCATGATGCTTAGCGACGGAATCCTGGCTGCTAATCAGCCTATGATATACAAGCACTCTACTTTGATTCTTATTTAGGCGACACGGGTGGTTGTTGAGACTCCCTCCAATCAATCAGCTGGTCACGTCAAGTCCTGGCATCTATATGACTGTCTCGGCCCTAGTACCCTTATAAAACACAACCTTGTTGGTCATATATGTGCTAGAAGGCGGCGGCTGAGGGATATGACGTAAAAGTGCATCTAATGTTGAGTTTTGGGGAGTGTGGAGTACACTTTTATTGCCATTACGCTCCTGTCCATCCGGATCCGGGGTGGTAGTACCTGTTAGGGTCCCATCTATAGGTTAAATAGAAAAAATGAAAGTAAAAAAAATTAGTTGATGTAAAATAATTGAATAGCCATCATAAATGAGTTAAACAAAACATCTTAGACATAAAATAATTCAACAAGCCGTAAAAACCAACCAACCAACTCACCAATTTGTTATTATATATTTACCCAACCCGTTCACTACTTAGGAATGTGACACAAGGTCGCAAATATGGAGCATCCAGCAAGGATAGAAGTCACCATTAAGTAATATTGGATCCGTGAAGGGTCGATTTAGTTCAGTCGGTAGAGCGTTCGGCTAGAAACCATAGGGTTCCTAGTTCGATACCGGCTCTGACTCAGTGTATCAGTAGCGCAGGGTTCGGTGTGATAAAGTAAGGAGCTGATGGTAGGTGTAGCGCTCCACTCCAGATGCAAAAAAAAACTATCCCCTTGATCCTTGCACTTGTGAAAAGGCGATACACTCCCTCGCTGATTATTTGATACCGACTTTAGGTCACCCCGACGATTTTACTTTAATTACACCAGAAAGAGACGCCCGTCAGATTTATTAAACACACTAATAACAAGGGCTTGATATGGACAGTCCTGAAAATCCCTGTATGGGAAGTCTTCTGAAGATGGGGTTTGTATCCCAAAATATTAAGTAAACATTTTCTTTTAAATACAGGTAAATGAACAATATACCAGTTTTCTTCCCTCTTTAGCTTTCCACTGAACGTGGTGATATTTTTTTTTTGTTCACTAAACGAGGTTCGATTATTTTTACTGTGTCAACGTATTTTATTTGTAGATTTTCTATGCCATAAATGGTCCTCCGTTTTGCACTATGATTTATATATCCTGGAGCCGTCTAAGATCAAAATGCAAAATATTAGACATTTTGTCATACTGTTGAAACGAAACAAGCATCATTTGATGCTCAGTAGGGACGGCCTCTTTATGTCATTTCTCAATTGAGACATCAAAAGATGCACCCAGCAAGATCTGTCTATGTTGTTAATAATACCACATCATTCGGTTTTATTCTCTTTTTATCCGTCTCTTTGTGTTTTAGGTTGTCAAGAGAGTGTGCTCTACCAAAATTAAATGTGTTGTTCACCAGCTTTCATCACCATGTAGTAGAGGAATTATTGGATATCTAAATAAATTACAAAATAATAATCGTCATCATCATTATCCCCATGACAACTGTTACGATTTTGGCGGTCATTTTTAGGCTGCAAGAGAGAACACTTTACAGTGGAGATCCTTGGTGTTCCTCAAAGTTCGGTAGAATCTTTGGTTGTTCCTCGTGTTCCTTAGTGTTGGGTAGAATCCTTTGGTTGTTCCTCGGTGTTCCTTAGTGTTGGGTAGAATCCTTTGGTTGTTCCTCGGCGTTCCTTAGTGTTGGGTAGAATCCTTTGGTTTTCCCTCGGTGTTGCTTAGTGTTGGGTAGAATCCTTAGGTTGTCCTCGGTGTTGCTTAGTGTTGGGTAGAATCCTTTGGTTGTTCCTCGGTGTTCCTTAGTGTTAGGTAGACTCCTTTGGTTGTTCCTCGGTGTTCCTTAGTGTTGGGTAGACTCCTTTGGTTGTTCCTCGGTGTTCCTTAGTGTTGGGTAGAATCCTTAGGTTGTTCCTCGGTGTTCCTTAGTGTTGGGTAGAATCCTTTGCTTGTTCCTCGGTGTTGCTTAGTGTGGGTAGAATCCTTTGGTTGTTCCTCTGTGTTCCTTAGTGTTGGGTAGAATCCTTAGGTTGTTCCTCGGTGTTCGTGTTGGGTAGAATCCTTTGCTTGTTCCTCGGTGTTGCTTAGTGTTGGGTAGAATCCTTTGGTTGTTCCTCGTTGTTCTTTAGTGTTGGGTAGAATATTTTGGTTGTTCCTTGGTGTTCCTTGGTTTCTGAACCGTTCGTCCGTCGTGAATATGTGCAATTGAACGGTGTTCCAGATTGATAATTAAATAGCCAACCAACCACGTATTTAATCTGTTGATAGTCCTTCTTTAATCCTCGTGTCCAAAGTTGAAGTTGAAGTGGTGGACAACTTATGTATGAAATATTCCAACAACCACTATCATCATCAACATCATTAATGCAAGTTGATATCACATATTCTATTGACTCTCTTTCAGGAAAACTGAGAGAGGGATGGGCTCCGTAATGTTATTTCTCAAGAGGACATTACCAAATCATCTTTGGCGACCTGCTAGTAATCTAATGAAATACAGTATCGATCTCCGACCTTACCACGATCACCTGATAATAGATCTTTTTCCTAGGTTGTTTTTTTTAAAGATAGTGGTTCTCCGGGTTTTGTTCGAAAAAGTATAAGGTATTTATCCACTCAACAAGGAAGAAATAAGGGGTCGTCCGTTGTGTAATTGTCATTGTCGTAGGAAATGGACACGGTGACACGAGTTCAAATCATGGACAAGGCTGTTTGCATTACAAATAGCGCTAGTACTTTAAGGATGGGTATACATCCATCTACGCCCTGTCGGCTGGGGCGTTAGAATGCACCGACTGCACCTCTGCAGAGGGGTAAGACTCCCCCAATGGGGCCACATGTTGGCCGTGGGTGGCGACCCGTGATGCTTAAGGATAGAGCCCAGGTGGATGAGCAGTTCATGACATGCAATACTCCACTTTGGCCCTATCTTGGGCTAGACGGGCGGTCGGAGAGGCCCCCACCGATCAATCGGCTGGTCACGTCAAGCCCTAGCACCTATATGATTTTCCTAACCCTTTTGCCCTTATAGCAAGCCCCAACCCCTTTTTATCATATGGGTGCTAGAAGGCGGTGGCTGCGGGTCTACATGTCCTGGGAATGACGTTAAACTCTATCTGATGGTGAGGTTCCAGTTTTGGAGGTTTGGGGAATGTGGAGCACTTCTTCATCACCATTGCTCCCTGGTCCACTTTGACCCGGAGTGGTAGTACCTGTTAGGGTCCCATCTATGGGTTAAATAGAAAAATGTATTTATAAAAAAAATGTATTATCCATTAAGAATTGATTTATTTCAAAACTTTATCGGCATTAAATGACCCACTGAGGTTGATATGCCGTAAAACAAAACAAACAAACATCCATCTACTTACCATCAAGCTGGGGGTAAATAGTAGATCACCTGACTGAAATCAAACACCGCTTAAGAAACTGACATTGTGTCACATCCTGCTTGTGCGAAGAGTTTGGTCAATATATATATATATATATATATTGTCTATTAAAATCAACCAACCTTCTAATTAATATAGTCCTTCCTTTGATACTACCATACATAAATATACTACTCCTATACCCACACTCATATTCATAAAGATATGCATGCATATACATACATATACGCAACGCCTATATGCATGCAAAATGCAATTACATTATTGCACCTAAATACTGCACTCAGAGATAGAAAAGCTTAGTGTATCTTTTATCTAACTAAAAGGAATTCGCAAAATATAATTAAAACAAAACTATATAAAATTATTACTTATATTATGAATCCTTAATAATAGTATTTTGAAAATATCCCCAAAGACAATAAACCGAATCGTTATATTCAGAGGTGAAAACTTTAATCAATATAACGTTTCGAGGGAAAAACAATGAATTCTAAATTTTACTGATGGTTTGTTGTATATTTCAGATATATTACTTTGTGGCGGTGTATGGTGTAATGGTTAGAGTGGTAGGAAATGGACTCGTCGACCCGAGTTAAAATCCTAGACGAAGCTGTTTGCAATTCCCATAGCACTAATACCCTTGGGAAAGTTATGAATCCAAATATTCTCCTTCCAACTATGGGTAAAAATAGTAGGGTAGAGAGGGCTCTTTAACCTTGGCTAGGTAACCAGTTTAGGAGAAGGAAAATTCTGAATTAAAACCAGTCAAACTCTGCTTTAGAAAAAGAAAATGACCTTGTGTCGCATCATCCTTGTATATAATATATGTATATATATATATATATATATATATATATATATATATATATATATATATATATATATAAGCTTGTGGTAAGAGTCACATGAAATAGATTTACGGTGTAGGTAGTAACCCAACACATTCGCTACAGATCGGATGTGACACAAGATCGCAATTATATATATATATATATATATATATATATATATATATATATATATATATATATATATATATATATGCTCCCCGTTGAACACTTTGAAGGTGATTTAGGTAACGACCAGCAACTAAGCTTAAAAGGGCAAAGCTCTACTATAAAAGGGATTGAGCACTATCTGGCACGCGTTACATATATAGAGATGTGTGTATTTATCAGTTAAAATCCTCATTCCAGTTTGTAGGTGACAATGTTCTAGTGATTAAGCACCCTGAATGATGATGAATCGATCGGGTTTCCATCCAGGCTGGAGGTAGCCCGAAAATGTCTAGCCACACTGAAGAGATGTGATACGTCGGAACACGGTGTCCATGGATGACTATATATATATATATATATATATATATATATATATATTATATATATATAGCAACTCCTCCGCACGAGCAGGTGTAATTTCTTAAGCGAAGTTTAACAGGTTTGAATCCAGAGTTTTCCTTCTCCTAGACTGGTTACCTAGCCATGGTAAAAGGGCTCAGTCTGCCCTGCTGTTTGCACATAGGTGGAATGAGAATTGGATTCATACCTTTACCAAGGGTATTAGCGTTATGTTAAATGCAAACAGTTTCGTCCAGGAATTGAACTCGGGTCGACGAATCCATTTCCTACGACTCTAACCATCACACAGAGAGAGAGAGAGAGAGAGAGAGAGAGAGAGAGAGAGAGAGAGAGATATATATATATATATATATATGTGAAGTTTAACAGGTTTGAATCCAGAGTTTTCCTTCTCCTAGACTGGTTACCTAGCCATGGTAAAAGGGCTCAGTCTGCCCTGCTGTTTGCACATAGGTGGAATGAGAATTGGATTCATACCTTTACCAAGGGTATTAGCGTTATGTTAAATGCAAACAGTTTCGTCCAGGAATTGAACTCGGGTCGACGAATCCATTTCCTACGACTCTAACCATCACACAGAGAGAGAGAGAGAGAGAGAGAGAGAGAGAGAGAGAGAGAGAGAGAGAGGGGGATATATATATATATATATGTGTGTGTGTGTGTGTGTGTGTGTGTGTGTGTGTGTGTGTGTGTGTAACTCCCCCTCTCGATCTTTCATTTTGTTTATCCTCCATCCATTATTATATTATGTAAATAATATTTTTTTCTTTTATATTTCAATCAGAACATTGCATTTTCTTTCCTTTAATTCTCAGGTGAAGATCTGTCAATCATAGTCCAAACACTGTATTAGCAGAGCCTGATAAGTAAATTATTTTTTACAATAACAATGCATTGAAAGAATGTTTACTCTAAAATGAACTGGAAACAATTTTTACTTTAAAAGTGCATTGGAAATCTTTAGAATAAAAATGCATTTATTGAAAGATTTATTGAAAAGATTTTTGCTCATATTCATTAAGATAACACCAAACAATTAGAAACCAATAATACTAAGCACATATTTATTAAAATCAAATTTTTAATATCAATATTCCAATTAGCCTTCCCTTTTACACTGTAAACCGCTATTTTGTTGTATATATAAATACAATTGCATGTTATTAGTATATAGATAAGGCCAACAATATCAATTATGTAAAAACAATTTTATTAATAATTGAGATTTGAATAAAAATAAAATAATGGAGAATATGACAGACATACCTAAGGGAATTGTGACATAAGTATTGATATAGTTCCTGTTACTGACACACACATATACAATCTCGTTAAAATAAGATATGCTATTACATTAAAAACTTAAAAATTCTGAGGCATACTTTAGCTCATACGTAATAATATCCTTTTTTTTTTAAATACTTTATTGATGCTAGTGAACATTTTTGAATGGACATAGTAGATATTATTATTATTATTATTATTTTATTTTTTTTCTGACTGTATCATTCACTTGGGGGTCCTGGAACCCATCTAGCTCGAATAATGATGTCCTGCTGTAATTCATTAATATTTTCCTAAGTGAATAATCGCTGTTTTTTTTCTTCTGTTATTTAATAGTCAAAATCAAACGGATTTTTATTATTCTGTCTGGCTGTTTTAGTTTGGGTATAGTCATTAATATTCACTGACTAACTGACTAAAGGCTGACTTTATTACGGCTGTCGGTACAACATTTCGCAGGTTTTCTCTTGTGAGCGTAAAAGAAATGAAATTCTGATACGATAATAAACAGGATTCAGACAATAGTTCGGATGAGTTTGCATGAGAGACGATCTAACTAATGTTCTCTCTTTCTTTTCTCTCTCTCTCTCTCTCTTTCTCTCTCTATCTTTCTTTTTCTTTCTGCCCCCCTCTCTCTCTATGTCTCTCCCTCTTTCTTCCTCTCTCTGTCACACACACACATACACACGAGGTAGAAATAGAAGAGGACAGATAATATTACTGATTTGATTATCTACAAAAAAGTTGAGGCGTAGACAACTTTTTAAATTAAAAGTTGGTTGGTTTAGTATAACGGCATGCCAACCTATTGGGTCATTTTATGCGTTTTGTTTTACTCATTCTTGATGGGTACTCAATTTTTTTTAAACAAAATTTTGTATAACACATTTTTCACAAACTCATTTTTTCTATTTAACCCATAGATGGGACCCTGTCTGGCACTAACACTGCGGTTTCGAGTGGATCTGAGAGTAATGGTGACGAAAGAGTACTATACATTCCCCGGGCTCCAGAACTGGAATCTCGCCATCAGATAGACCTTACCGTAATACCCAGGACATGAAGACCCTATGCCACCACATTCTAGCACATATATGATAAAAAGGGCTGGGGGTTGCTATAAGTGCAATAAGGTAGGGTTAATCATATAGGTGCTAGGGCTTGATGTGACCAGCCAATAGATCGGAGGGGGGTCTCTCCGACGGCCCATCCAGCCTAAGTGTGGACTAAGTAAGCGGAGTGTTGCATGTCATGAACTGCTCAGCCACCAGGGTTCCATTCTTAAGAATCACGGGTGGCCACACACGGTCAACACGGCGGTAGGGGTGTGACATCTCTGCAGAAGTGCAGTGGATATATTCAAAAGCCCAAATTGAAATAATTAAAAGAGTAATTAAAACTATAGCAACCATATAGTAAAAATAATTTCCAATGCATTTTTATAGTAAAAATCATTTCCAACGCATTCTTATAGTAAAAATTCATTTTCAATGCATTTTAAATAGTAAAATCATTTCCAATGCATTTTTATAGTAAAACTCATTTCCAATCCATTCTTATAGTAAAAATTCATTTTCAATACATTTCAAATAGTAAAACCAATACTAATGCATTTTTATAGTAAAAATCATTTCCAATCCATTCTTATAGTAAAAATTCATTTTCAATACATTTCAAATAGTAAAATCATTTCCAATGCATTTTTATAGTAAAAATCATTTCCAATGGGATTAATGACAATGAAGTTGTACTCAACATTCCGCAGATCTCCAGTACTGGAACCATACAAGAAATTATTAACTTTGACAAATATATTCATTTATCATTTCAATTTTACTATTTTTATCATCCCACCAACAGATTAGAGACGAGAATATGGGATGGATTTATTGTATTTTATATTGAATTGTATACTATATAATGCAATATACTTGATAGACTGAGTGACACACAGATTGATAGAGGAAGAAGGATGAAGTGATGAAAGTAAAGATTTATTGTGAAACAAAATGTAGAGTAATGAATATGGAAGGAACAAGAGCATATATGCGGCCTTGAATATATAGAAATATAGTGGCCAAGCCAGTATTGTTTCCAAAATAAAGTGTAACTTGCTCACTGAAACTGTGGTAGAGAGAAAAACCGTTTTTCTACAACTATAACAATGTATATATATATATATATATATATATATATATATATATATATATATATATATATATATATATATATGTGTGTGTGTGTGTGTGTGTGTGTGTGTGTACTGGGAAATATTAACAATCAAATTAATATCACAAATGTGAATCCGAAAATAAACAAAGGTAGACAGCAATAAAACATAAAAGAAAAAAAGGGGAATCACTAAATTCGAAAACCACAGTAAACACCAGAAAAAATCTCAGAAAGAGTATTAAAATTATTAGATGCTCAAACACCATGCTGTACACATTTACCTAAAAACAAAAATATATTAATAGTAGGGGTAGTACATTATTTTCATAATCCCGAAGAGGCGTGTAAATGCTGAAACTTTGTAGTAATGTAAAAATTTGCTACAACTATCATTATACTATGATCTATATTGAGCACGTTAGAGCGATATATATATATATATATATATATATATATATATATATATATATATATATATAAAGGACGCGTAAAAGCATATGCATGTTGTAAAATAAATTGTTTTGTTTTTTTTTCTTAAAAAGAAAAATAAGGGTACCCTAGTTATATTTAAAATCAGAAAT
>CM042152.1:37628434-37630934 GCA_023376005.1 Doryteuthis pealeii | reverse complement strand
TTCTTTCTTTCTTTCTTTTCATAGATTTCTGTGTATCATGTTATATTTTATTAAAAAAAGAAAGAAATAATACACTTTAAGCCAAACAACATATTCAGTCAATGTATTATCTAAAACTAGCAGGACCTGTGGATATACCACAGTATGATAATTTGATTATTGCAGCGTTTAATACGTTTACTTAAGAGCAATTGCTTAATAGTTCAATGTATAAATAAAGAGTATAAAAATCTTGTTTTAACTCTCTCACATTCTTTTTTCTTTCTTTCCTTCTTTTCATCTTTTCAGTATGTTCGATTGAAGCAGATTTGCGTTATCACTTCCACGCGATCATTCCTTCACTTTATCTTTCCCTTACTCTCTTTCTTTCTTTCTTTCTTTCTTTTCATAGATTTCTGTGTATCATGTTATATTTTATTAAAAAAAGAAAGAAATAATACACTTTAAGCCAAACAACATATTCAGTCAATGTATTATCTAAAACTAGCAGGACCTGTGGATATACCACAGTATGATAATTTGATTAGTGCAGCGTTTAATACGTTTACTTAAGAGCAATTGCTTAATAGTTCAATGTATAAATAAAGAGTATAAAAATCACGTTTTAACTCTCTCACATTCTTTTTTCTTTCTTTCCTTCTTTTCATCTTTTCAATATGTTCGATTGAAGCAGATTTGCGTTATCACTTCCACGCGATCATTCCTTCACTTTATCTTTCCCTTACTCTCTTTCTTTCTTTCTTTCTTTCTTTTCATAGATTTCTGTGTATCATGTTATATTTTATTAAAAAAAGAAAGAAATAATACACTTTAAGCCAAACAACATATTCAGTCAATGTATTATCTAAAACTAGCAGGACCTGTGGATATACCACAGTATGATAATTTGATTATTGCAGCGTTTAATACGTTTACTTAAGAGCAATTGCTTAATAGTTCAATGTATAAATAAAGAGTATAAAAATCTTGTTTTAACTCTCTCACATTCTTTTTTCTTTCTTTCCTTCTTTTCATCTTTTCAGTATGTTCGATTGAAGCAGATTTGCGTTATCACTTCAACGCGATTATTCCTTCACTTTATCTTTCCCTTACTCTCTTTCTTTCTTTCTTTCTTTTCATAGATTTCTGTGTATCATTTTATATTTTATTAAAAAAAGAAAGACATAATACACTTTAAGCCAAACAACATATTCAGTCAATGTATTATCTAAAACTAGCAGGACCTGTGGATATACCACAGTATGATAATTTGATTATTACAGCGTTTAATACGTTTACTTAAGAGCAATTGCATAATAGTTCAATGTATAAATAAAAAGTAAAGTAAAGTCGACGGGGCGGCCTAAAGTCGGTATCAGTCAGGCAGCGAGGGAGTCTATCCCATTTTCAATAGCGCTAGACCAAGGAGATTATTTTAGCATCTGGGTGGAGCGCCATACCTACCATCAGCTCCTTACTTTACCGCACATATCCTTGTGCTATTCATAAGCTAAGTTGGCGAGGGCCGGTATCGAACCAGGAACCTTGTGGTTTCTATCCGAACGCTCTATCGACTGAGCTAAGCCGGCCCTAAAAATCTTGTTTTAACTCTCTCACATTCTTTTTCCTTTCTTTCCTTCTTTTCATCTTTTCAATATGTTCGATTGAAACAGATTAGTGTTATCACTTTCACGCGCTCATTCCTTCACTCTATCTTTCCCTTACACTCTTTCTTTCTTTCTTTTTATAGTTTTCTGTGTATCATGTTATATCATGTTTATATTTCTCCCCTTTCCTTCTTTATGATAAAAACGGAATGGTTCATTATTTAGCTTATATGACGACACTCATAAGAAATAAGAATTCGACAGATAAGCAATACAAGATAATCAGGATTTACATTTTTGCATTTCATATTGGACGATTTAACCAGAGGTTGTTACAAGCTGATAACCCCTCGTACAAATAAGGAGCTCGAGTATTATTATTGTTTAAAATTGGAGAGCAGATGACGGTGAAAAGGATAAGAACAAAATAGAGGGTATGTCGAACAAAACCTGTATATTAAGTATACATGTTTTGTTTTCATACCCTCAAGAAAGACAGAAGAAGTAAAATAAATAAATAAAAAGAAAAGGGATTAAAATAGCCGAGAAAAAATAAAGAAGGCGTACTTTTATGTATTATTTGGATTTTTCGGACCGTTGTCCTCAACTTTATTGTTATGTACACACTATTTCAACCAATGTGCCATCCGGCCTATTTCAGGTGTTACTTGTTGATATATGCTACAATAAAATAATAATCAAAATAATATAAAAATAATTAACATGATTGAAATAAATTAATAATAATAATAATAATAATAATAATAATAATAATAATAATCTGGACCTTCCCAGAGAACTGAAAAAGTTATGGAACGTGAAAGTGATACCAATTGTGGTTGGTGCACTTGGAACAGTCCCAAAAGGATTAGAAAAGGGTTTGGAAAGTTTGGATATCAAAGGAAGGATTGAAA
>CM042152.1:37605934-37620934 GCA_023376005.1 Doryteuthis pealeii | reverse complement strand
ATAACCGTCTTATTACCTAAAAGCGTACAAAAATTGATACATTAGTATTGAACAGTTATATAGCACTATCCCATCAAGTAAACGCCCTTTCGGCTGGGATTGTAGAAAATACCGACTGCACCTCTGGAGAGGTGTCAAATCTCCCCGCCCCCCATGAATCCATCTTTTGGCCGTGGGTGGCAACCCCTGATGCTTAATGAGGGAATTGTGGTGTCTTAGCAGTCCATGACACGCAACACTCCAATTTGGCTTTTACTTACGTGAAACGGGTGGTCAGTGAGCCGCTGCTCCGATCAAACGGTTGGTTATGTCATACCCTAGCACCTATATGATTGTCCCAACCCTATTGCCCTTATGGTAAACCCCAACCCGTTTTTATCATATAAGTGCTAGAAGGCGGTGGCTGAGAGTGATGTTCTCTGGATATGATGTTCTCTGATAGTGATGTTTACATTCCGGGGCTCTTGGGGAATGTAGAGTATCCCTTAATCAATATTACTCCCAGCTCCACTGACCCAAAGCCGTAGTACCTCTTAGTGTTCTATCTATGGATGAAATGGAAAAAAATGAAAAAAAGCGTGATTTTTTGGTCTGGCATTCATGAAAATAATATATGAACTAGAAACAAAACAAAGGTCTTGTCTCGATTATTAACAGTAAGAGCAAAGGATCCCCAAGGTCAGATCCAGAATAATCCAGGATCCGGCTAATTAAGGAATTCAGTCACCAGCCCAGTCCAGTCACCATCCCAGTCACCATCCCAGAGATAGTTAGATCCAGCCCGAGCTAAGATGAGAGAAAACAAGAGCAAGCCGATAAGTATAGCTGTGTACAACCACAGGTATAGAGTTATAGTATCTACGCAGGAGATAAGTATACGGCTATTCTCTTATGTAAAAATACCTCATAAAACACTAACTTTAGGTTCTTGGACATGTGAAATCTACGTTCAGATATTATAAATATCTCGGTTCATGGAAGCAATATTTTTTTAGATGCATTTGTTTACAAATCATCTAAACATCACATGTAAGATTTAGCACTAAAAAGATCCCAAGAGTTGATTTGCCATTAAAGAAAATAATCAGTCAACCAACTTAATGAAGAATCTCAGCTATGGTTAGATTAAGAGGATAGACCATTGACAACCAATCTTGAACTTGATTTTTGGTTTGGTGTTGTTTTGTTTTACGGCATATCAACCTCAGTGGGCCATGTAATGCCGATAAAGCTTTGAAATAAATCAATTCTTAATGGATAATACAATTTTTTTATAAATACATTTTTCTATTTAACCCATAGATGGGACCGTAACAGGTACTACCACTCTTGGTCAAAGTGGACCAGGGAGCAATGGTGATGAAGGGTGCACTACATTCTCCAGACCTCTAGAACTGGAACCTCACCATCAGATAGAGTTTACCGTCATTCCCAGGACATGTAGACCCGCAGCCACCGCCTTCTAGCACCCATATGATAAAAAGGGGTCGGGGCTTGCCATAAGGGCAATAGTTGGGAAAATCATATAGGTGCTAAGGCTTGACGTGACCAGCCGATTGATCAGAGGGGGCTTCTCCGACCGCCCGTCTAGCCCAAGATAGGGCCAAAGTGGAGTATTGCATGTCATGAACTGCTCATCCACCTGGGCTCTATCCTTAAGCATCACGGGTCGCCACCCACGGCCAACTGGTGGCCCCATTGGGGGAGTCTTACCCCTCTGCAGAGGTGCAGTCGGTGCATTCTTACGCTCCAGCCGACAGGGCGGTTTAGAACTTGAATCCGCCTCTCTGTGAACGCCTAGCTAGCAAATGTATCCGATAAAGTCCATTTGCCACTGGAACATAGGACGAATCGTGAAAGATATTCAAGGGAATACGTGTTGTGCGCTCATCTTCATGATGATGATCAACATTTCAAAATTTCGGCTTCTCAATTTATTTGGAGTATATATATATATATATATATATATATATATATATATATATAGAGAGAGAGAGAGAGAGAGAGAAAAAAAAGAGAAATAGATAGTTGATAATTAATCTTATTATTTAATTCGTCGTTTTTTCCTTTATTAGTTTTATATATATATATATATATATATATATATATATATATATAGAGAGAGAGAGAGAGAGAGAGAGAGAGAGAGAGAGAGAAATAGATAAAGTTCAAAATTAATCTTATTAGTTTAATTCATCGGTTTTCTTTTATTCGTTTTTCTATGATATCCAATATATTTCAGTTATTATTTTTGAAAATAAATGAATAAAAAATACTGTAATTAATCCTGGATTAAAATTTTCAATCTGACAAGGTGTGATAAAAAATGTATTGACAATAAGTTTTTATTTCTTATTTGATAAAATCATGATCTATAAACAAAAGTCTATACTTCATCTTAACGAAACCATACAAATTCTCAATACTTTTTATCAACAGTTTCAATACTGTCATATTACCAGTTTTTTTTTACGAAACACGGGAATATATCAGTACAAAATATTTTTAACTACGGTATAAGCAAACTAATGATGATTTAGGAAGAAGTTTTAATGGTTTGGTTTGGTTTGTTTTGTTTTACGGCATATCGACCTCAGTGGGTCATTTAATGCTGATAAAGTTTTGAAATACATCAATTCTTAATGGATAATACCATTTTTTATAAATACATTTTTCTATTTAACCCATAGATGGAACCCTAACAGGTACTACCACTCCGAGTCAGAATGGACCAGGGAGCAATGGTGATGAAGGGGTGCTCCACATTCCCCAAACCTCCAAAACTGGAACCTCACCATCAGATATGTAGACCCGCAGCCACCGCCTTCTAGCACCCATATGATAAAAAAAGGGGTTGGGGCTTGCCATAGGGGCAATAGGGTTGGGAAAATTATATAGGTGCTAGGGCTTGACGTGACCAGCCGATTGATCGGAGGGGGCCTCTCCGACCGCCCGTCTAGCCCAAGATAAGCCCAAAGTGGAGTATTGCATGTCATGAACTGCTCATCCACCTGGGCTCTATCCTTAAGCATCACGGGTCGCCACCCACGGCCAACAGATAGCCCCATTGGAGGAGTCTTACCCCTCTCCAGAGGTGCAGTCGGTGAATTCTAACGCCCCAGCCGGCAGGGCGGAATGATGATTTTAGGAATAAAATTTTAAGTCAAATTCTTAAATGATTACGGCAGAAAGGGGAAAATTATGAAAGAATATTAGTGGGGATAAAAATGACGAGATATTTTAAATTGCATAGCCACCACAATTGGCAATAGCCTATAAAAGATACACAAAAATTATATAGTTTGAAATATAGTCCCAAAATACTATAAACACTCACGGGATTGAACCAAAGTTGATTACTTAGAAATGTATCGTTGAACCCTAATAATGTTACAGAATTGATAGTTAGTCTATTAATTATATACAGTAAGTGTAGTGTGTATTCAAAATAACGGTTAGTGCGAAAACACTAATTGACATCAATTGACCCTGTGTTGACATCGTCTTCCGATTCGTCAGGGCGAACGTGGGAAGTGAGTTTTAGAAAATCTGAAATTTTAAGTCAAATTCTTAATGGGTTATGACAGAAAGGGGAAGAATATGAAAAGAATATTAGTGGGGATTAAAAAAATGGCTAGATATTAATACTTGCATAGCCACAACTGACAATGGCATAAAAAAGATATTTAACAATGATATTTCTTATGAGACTATTGTAACACATCGTGTACATTATTAACAACTACTACTACTTGTAGTTAATCATATGACATGGGTTTTAAGATGATCACAATCTAGCTATACATATATAAAGGGAAGTTGGTATGTATGTATGTATGTGTGTGTGTGTGTGTGTCCGAATGAAACTATGAACATAAAAAGATTAACGCCGAACTCAGTCGTTAGAGCGTCCCTCTGGAAACCACAAGGTTCCTGGTTCGATACCGACCCTCGCCAACTCAGCTTATGGGTAGCACAGAGATCTGTGTGGTAGTGAGGAGCTGGTGGTAGGTGTGGCGCTCCGTCTCAAACGTTAAATACAATATCCTTGGTATAGCACTAGTGAAAAGGGGATAGACTCCCTCGCCGCCTGGCTGATACCGACTTTAGGCCACCCCAACGACTTTATATATATTATATATATATATATATATATATATATATATATATATCTTATTATAATGGAGATTGTGGGTTTGTATGTCTGTAACCGAAACTATATTACTATACAAGTCACAATTCCTTTAGTTATTTACATCATATTCTCCATGATTTTATTTTTATCTAAACCTCAATTATTAATAAAATTGTTCTACATTACTTACACTGTCGACCATATCTACATACTAATAACATGGAATTGTATTTATATATACAACAAAATAGCGGTTTACAGTGTGAATTGGAAGGCTAATTTGCATATTGATCTTAAAAAATTGATTTTAATAAATATATGCTTAGTATTATTGATTTCTAATTGTTTGGTTTTATAGTAATGAATATGAGCAAAAATCTCGGGGATAAATCTTAAAAGAAATCCCTTAACAAGAAGAAATAACTGTAATATTATTCTTTACTTCCTATTTTAACTAAATAGTTAAATTAAGAAAATTTACAAATTAATGCCGGGAGTAAGGGAAAATGATGGATGAGTTAGTTTCAAAGTTGTTCTATTTTTCAATCATACCCCCTCTGTTCCAAATATTTTTATCTGAATTCTTATTCAGTTTCATTAGCCTTTCTAATTTAATATTATATTTTATTATATTAAAACTTAAATACTTGCACCCAGAGGGTGCATATATTTGCTAGTATATATAAAGTGTTGTTATGGGTCCAACGGGAGAAAATTAAATATTCTATGAAAAAAAAAAAATCGCAAAATCTTTTTTAAAGATAATGATAAAAATTAATTAAAATTAAAAAAAATAAACATAATTCTTTTTGCGAAACTTTTTATAGAATATATATATTTTTTAATACAATATATATATATATATATATATATATATAATATATATATATATATATATATATATATACTAAATGTATCAAAAGTAAACAAATAAATACACGAGGGTTTTGGCCTCTCCCCACTACCCAGACAACGCTGGGTAGTCGCTTCGTACAACTCCTTCTCATTTTCTAAACTGAAAATATATTCAATTGTCGATTGAGTCTCTGTTACTTTTCGCACTTTTCAGGAATGTTCTCACTAAAAAATAGTGATATATACTCTCAAAAGGGTTAAAGTTAGATTTTTTTAGCATTAGATTGCGTCGGTGAGGTCTATTGGGAAATTATCTTTCACCTGATGAGACAGTTGTTTTGTTTGAGTTTTTTGCTCGCGCCTCTGTATGTATATGTGTGTATGCGCGCGCACGTGGGTGTGTTCTACTAAGATTTTTAAGATATTTATTTGAGGTTAATGCTAGAATTTGATGGTGTTGGTGTAGTGAGCTAGTGGATAAGACATCGTCTTTATTTGACGTACGACAAAGACCAAAACAAGATCTTGCCGGGAGGTGAGTAAATCTTCCGAGGAAACTTCTAGAGAGACGAGATAGAAATCGAAGTTGTGATTTTAAAGCGAGATTCAAAAAACCTAAAACCAGACTCGCTGTCTAAGGTTTCCAAATAGCCGAAATCTCTTTTGCTTTTTCCTTCGTAATCTGATGGGTTCACCAGACTACAACAAAAAGTTATAAAAAAAAATAGAAAGTACACACTATCCATTGCATTGCTAAATAGAAAAGACGATTTTAATCATTAAGTCAAACAAAGAGAAGAATTATCAAATCAACGCATCTTCTTATATAACTGAACAGAATTTTCAATCATAACTGCTAGACCCTGTAACTATCTATATATTGATGCTCGTGTTCTTTAATTGTACAACCGTTATCCTGCCCGATCGGCTGGGGCGTTAAAATACACCGACTGCACCGCTGCAGAGAGGTAAGACTCCCCCAATGTGGCCATCTGTTTGCCGTGGGTGGTAACCAAAGACGCTGAAGGATGGAACCCTGATGGATGAGCATTCCATGACATGCAACACTCCACTATGGACCTTACTTGGGCTAGACGGGCGGTCGGAGTGACACCCTCCGATCAATCGGCTGGTCCTGTCAAGTCCTAGCACCTATATGATTGTCCCAACCCTATTGCCCTTATTGCAAGCCCATCCTTTCATCAAATATGTGCTAGAAGGCGGTGGCTGAGGTTCTTCCTGTCCTGGGTATGACGTTAAACTCTATCAGATGGTGATGTTCCACTTCTGGAGGTTTGACGAATGTGGAGCATCCCTTCATCACCATTGCTCCCAGGTCCACTGTGACTCGGAGTGGTAGTACCTGTTAGGGTCCCATCTATGGGTTAAATGTGCTTAGAAAAAATCTTAAGTACCATTAAGAATGAATTTATGGCAAAACTGTCGGCATTAGATGACCCTCTGAGGTTGATATGCCGTAAAACAAACCAAACTAAACCAAACCAAACCAAAACAAACGACTCTGAAAAGAATTTTGAAACATAAATACTAGACCCTGGAATTATCTATTTATTGATACTCGTGTTCCTTAATTATAAGACCGTTATCATCTTACAACAACCTCTGAACAGAATTTTCAAACATAAATGCTAGACGCTGTAACGATCTATACGATGTATGTCAGAAAATTTCCAGGACCGGTGTCACAAAATTATTTCAAATCCACATTACAAACTACATCTTCAAAACAATCGCTCTGGAGTCTAATGGACTTTCTCATTCTTCTCTGTCACGCTTGCATGCATTCCTGGAAGGATTCTTCCGGGATTCTCCGTAGCTTTTTTGTCATTACTTTTTTGATGTCGTGCACATCCTCAAAACGGGTTACCTTGATGACCCCTTCAGCTTGGGGAAGACGAAAAAATCACATGGAGCCAGGTCGGGTGAGTAGGGAGGTTGCTCCAGCACAGTGATGTTTTTCTGGACCAGGAACTTTCGGATACTCTGGACAGTGTGGGCAGGTACATTCTCATGGTGAAGTACCCATGAGTTGTCCTACCACTTCTCTTGCATCCTCTCGTGCACTGAACGAAGCAAACACCACAGTATCTCTTTGTAGACATGCTGGATGATCGCCTGACCCTGTGGCAAGAACTCGCAGTGTACGATGCCCCTCACATCGAAGAATGTGAACGTTTCTGGAACTTTTCTGACATACCTCGTATATTGATAATCGTGTTCCATAATTGTACAACGGTTATCATATTCAACTCCCTCTGGTTAAAAATGAGACCGTCCAAATCGTATAAGATGAAATGCAAAAATGTAAATCCTGATTACCTCATGTTGCTTAATCGTCGAATACTTATTTATTTATTGCGGTTACCTCAGCTAAATAATAGACCATTCCGTTTTTATTATAAAGAAAGAAGGGAAATAAAATTTCAAACATAAATGCTAGACCCTGTAACTATCTATATAAGGATACTCGCGCTCCTTAATTGTATGACCGTTATCATCTTGCAACACCCTCTGGCTAAAAATGAGACCGTCCAAATCGTACAAGATGAAATGCAAAAATGTAAATCCTGATTACCTCATGTTGCTTAATCGTCGAATACTTATTTATTTATTGCCGTCACCTCAGCTAAATAATGGACCATTCCGTTTTTATTATAAAGAGAGAAGGGAGATAAAATTTCAAACATAAATGCTAGATCCTGTAACTATCTATATAAGGATACTCGTGCTCCTTAATTGTATGACCGTTATTATCTTGCAACACCCTCTGGCTAAAAATGAGACCGTCCAAATCGTACAAGAGGAAATGGAAAAATGTAAATCCTGACTACCTCATGTTGCTTAATCGTCGAATACTTATTTATTTCTTGCCGTCACCTCATCTGAATAATGGACCATTCCGTTTTTATTATAAAGAAAGAATCCCCTTCTTTCTTTAAAATAAAAACGGAATGGACCATTATATCAAACATAAATGCTAGACCTTCTAACTATCTATATATTGATAATCGTGTTCCTTAATTGTAAGATCGTTCTCATCTTGCAATACCCTCTGGCTAAAAATGAGACCTCCAAATCGGACATGATAAAAAGCAAAAATGTAAATCCTGATTAGCTCATATTGCTTATCCGCCGAATTCTTTTTTCTTATGAGTGCCGTTACCTCAGCTAAATTATGGACCATTCTGTTCTTATTATAAAGAAAGAAGGGACATACTACACAGAAAAATATTAAGAAAGAAGTAGAGTAGGGGTATATGGAGTGGGAGGGGTTGATGTATAATCTTTTTTAATCGAACATAATCAAAAGATGAAAAGAAGAAATGAAAGAGAAAAAGAGTGAGAGAGAGAGTTAAATCAAGATTATTATACTTTTTACATATTGAATTATTGTAATAGTTCTTAAGTAAAAATCTCAAACGTTGAAATAATTAAAATATCATAGTGTGGGATATCCACAGGCCCTGTAAGATATAATCATATTATTTAATGATTTTCAACATTGTATGTTTTCAGGACGGTCTAATCTTTAACCAGAGGGTGTTGCAAGATGATAACGGTCGTATAATTAAAGAGTACGAGTATTGGTACATATATATATATATATATATATATATATATATATATATATGAAATTTAACATTTTCAAAAAACATATGATGTTTGTTATGTAATTGCTGACAGATCTGTTTCGACCAAATCGATAAGTTGGTCTTCATCAAAGAGCGACATAGACGGGAAGAAAGATATCCGTTAAAAGACTGTTTACAAAAACGAACGCTGAATTCAACCGCTGAAATTTTTGAAAAATGCATGTTCTGTTTTAAAAATAAAATAAATTTTATTTTTAATTTTTAAAAATCAGAAGCATTATAGTTTATAGTAAAACTCAAAAGAGTTTGTTGTAAAAATTATATAAAAAAATGTAAAGTGGGTATCAAAAGAGTATAGTATATATTTCAGCTGTTAAAAATATACAAGTCCACAGTGTAATTTGAAGAAAGATGCTAGAGTTCCAAAATTTACTTGTGGTGTTGAAAAGTCCGTAGAGTTATAGATGAAAGTCTTCAAGGTGTAAAATTCCAGATATAATGTTTTTTCGTTAGACAAATATGAAAAATAGCAATTACATAACAAACATCATATGTTTTTTTCAAAATGTTAAATTTCATACTGTCGGATTAATTTCCATCTATTTTTCATATATATATATATATATATATATATATATATGTTTTTTAGTGTTTGTATGGAAACTGATGTAGGGGAAGGAAAATACTGAATTCTAATCAGTTGTATTTGAAAATAAATCTTATTTCACGTCTTACCCATCCCGGAATCTCACAAAGAATAAATATTTTTATGACTAGCAAATATATGCACGCTCCGGGTGCAAGTATTCAAGTTTTAATGTAACAAAATATATTAAATCATAAAGGCTAATGAAACTAAATAAAAATGCAAATAAAAAGATTTAAAAACAGAGTGGGGTATAATCGAAAAATTGAACAACTGAAACTTACTCTTCCATCACTCCCGTCATTCATTGCTATATTTTCCCCATTTAACTATTTTATTAAAATAGGAAGTAAAGAATAAAATTACAGTTATTTCTTCTTGTTAATGGATCTCTTTTAAGATCTATCCCCGATATTTTTGCTCATATTCATTAAGATAAAACCAAACAATTAGAAATCAATATTACTAAGCACATATTTATCAAAATCAATTTTTTATATCAATATGTAAATTAGCATTTCCGTTCACATTTTAAACCGCTATTTTGTTGTATATATAAATACAATTGCATGTTATTAGTATGGAGCTCCGGCCAACGTCGGGGGTCCAGTGGCTTCGGCCCTGGATCTTTACAAGTTAATAGCGTCGATTACAGGGGCCTATCCCCCCAGACAATATCTGTCCCCTTGATTTAAAGGGGCAGGGCTGGGTTTATTGTCCAACGCCTGAGGCGCCCCCTTGAGGGGGAGTGCCGACGGGATCGACGCAATTTTTTTCCACCTACTCCCCATGAGCTTCTGTTTGTGGGTGGTCCCACATAAAAATGTCCTTGTGTCACGCCCTCAGAAGTGGGATGAGAGGCAAATAACTGTAGATTAGGCCAACAGTATTTATATTGTTAAACAGTTTATTCATGTTTTTATTTTTTTTATTTATCGATGTTTGAGTAAAAATAAAATCAGGGAGAATGAGACGTAAATAACTAAGGGAAATGTGATTTGAGTAGTGATATAGTTTTGCTTACAGACAGACAAGCACAAAATCTCCATTATAATAAGTTACCAGATTCACATGAGAATGTGCAGAAAAGATTCGACTGATTTCTGTTTGTTTATGGTTCACAAGTTTCACTGGTTAGACATTTCGGTTATTTGAACGGTTTAGTTGATATCTCCTGCTCTCACATTCATCATTATTACTTGGGGGTCAATAATTTATGATTCAGTATAGATGAGTACGCCTTCGTTGAAGCACTACCTCCACACTATTCTCCGAATTTCAATAATCAGATATTCCATTGGTGTTATTCACTTTTGCAGAGTGTGACATCAGATATGACAATTAGCGTACTTGAAGCTTGGAAGAAAGAAACCTCTTTTCATGAGGCGAGCTTACTTGTGATAGGAGGCAAGTGATCATACAGTTGCTTATTCACAGGGTGCTGCTTCCATGATTTTTTTGAAAATAGCACCTAGCCGCCTTCAGCAGATAGTATCGATCCTTTTCCCCTAGGAATTCATTAGAGTCCAAGTTGTGCAGCCATAGAGTATACCTGACACGGATACGCTTGGAAGAATTATCGTTTTGTCTCATCAGATGGACCATAATTATATATATATATATATATATATATTATATATATATATATATATATTGTAGCATAATGGACCTAGGAACACCATATTTGTGGCCTTGTGCCAAACACGGAGAAACCTTAATAGAATGTAGCATGATTCTCAGACCTTACGGGAGTAGGGAAGCAATGTAAAACTAATTAGCACCTTTGAGTCTATTCGGAGCCATTAAGTCTGGGATTATGCTAGTAAAATTTAGTTTAATCGGTTTGTCAGAAGAAAGGATGGTTGACCCGTCGACCTCTTAAGTGACACGTGTAGTTTGGTAGAACGATTAGAACGTTCGAAAGGTTCCAGAAGATTCTAGAAAAATCGACTTCGATTTCTATTTAATGAGTGAACCTTAGATTTTGAATCAGTTAAGTCCTGGAGACCGGGGGAGTAGTTGAGCCCTGGATACCGAGAGAGGAAGACGAGTTGAATTTTGATCTGCGGCCGTGGAGTTTGGCCGAGTTAATAGTCAGAGGCTGGTGTCTATGAAGTGTGAAGCCTGATAATTGGAACGAAGTTAAGAGCATCACTAAAAACATATTGAAGGAAGCCGACTATCTCTCTCTCTCTCTCTCTTCTCTCTCTCTCTCTCTCTCTCTCTCTCTCTATCTATCTATCTATCTATCTATCTATCTCTCTCTCTCTCTCTCTCACTCTCTATCTATCTATCTCTCTCAATAACTTTCATTGAGAAAATAAATTCATGAAAAGCAAGAAATACTGTCCACATCTTTATTTACTACACGCCAAAGAAATCGTACGGGAACTCATGAATGAAAGCCCTTAAAGTGTATACTTGCCAACAAGTCAAATTGGCCGTAACGAAAAGCACGCGGCCTGCGTAAGTGATATTTTTCCCTTGACCATAAACGAAAGGAGTGTGGAAGAATTTTGGGGCTTAAGGGACTACTAGATTCTGCGAGTGTGTGGAGTTGTAAACAACCCCAAGAATTTCCACACCTTATGAGGAAGACGACGGCCACATAACTTATATGCGATTTGGTAACGTGAAAGAAACAAAACCCCGCTACGTTACAATATATATATATATATGTATATATATATATATATATATATGTATATATATTATATATATATATATATTTATATATATATATATATATATATATATAAGAGAGAGAGAGAGAGGGGGGGGAGAGAAAGATGGGGAGAGAGAAAGAGAGAGAGAGGAGAGAGAGATGGGAGAGAGAGAAAGAGAGAGAGAGGGGGAGAGAGAGATGGGAGAGAGAGAGAAAGTGTTGTTCTGGTTCCAACGGGAGAGAATTCAATATCTTATGAAAAAGAAGGTCCGCAAAATGGATCATGTTTTTAGAAAAAAACTTTTATTATTTTTGTCTTACATATGCGACACATGTTTATGATTCCGGTGTATACGCGTATCTATGTGTGTGTTTTGGGGTTTTTGGGTATTCCTATATATGTGTACTTATACATTCAGTAATCTTCATATATATATATATATATATATATGGGTTTGTGTGTGTATGTGTGTGTGGTGTAAACGGGTATCTATGAGTATTTTTGGATAGTCCTGTATATGTATACTTATACATTCATTAATCCACACACACACACACACAGACAGACACACAGACAGACACACACACACACACACACACACACACACACACATATATATATATATATATATATATATATATATATATATATATACTTTTTTAATGCTTCAATTGTTTATTTGAACTTGTTTTACCTTCGCAGCTCAATGATGTAAAGAAAGAAGCTATAGAAATTGAATTATTCGATTATCAATCCAAAACAAAAGAATACAGCTATCGAAATAAAAAAAAATCGATCATTCCAACGGGAACTCTAGACGAACAAAAGAATATTAGAGGAAGCAAGAGTGAGAGAATTGCAATGAGAGAATTTTCACAAAAGCGGAATCAAAGCTGCATCGCCTTTTATGATCTCACCAGAAATTAATCACACTCTTTCATTTCTTTTTCTTTTTTTTCTTTCTTCTTCTTTGTTCTTTTATTGACATTGAAGTGAAATTATTCACTGTCTCTACTTCCAGCTAACTTTGTTTTCCAACGGTGATAACGTTCACCAGGTTTCCCTGTAATCTCGATGGGAAATAACTTTAAAGGATTTACAATAATGCGTTTGTTCTCCTAACGTTATTGTAAGTGTGTAGCGAATTGGACTCTTTTTTCTTTTGGGGGACACAATAAATAAGCCACATACGATTGTTATACAAAATCTACACTTAACCCTGATATATCATTTGCCTTAATGAGTTTTATAGCGCATGTATTCATAGGTCTGATGGGCTTTATCTTGAGGTAAGAGCATCTGTAAATTCCTCTGCAATTCATAATCTACATTACACGTTATTCATTTTCACAAAGCTCTGTCGGCTGGGTGTATAGAATAAACCGACTGCTCTACTACAGAGAGACAAGAAACCAAAAATAGGGCCACCTAGTGGAAATAGGTCGTGACTTTTGATGCTTAAGGATTACATCTTGTGTCACACCTTACCCATCTCGGATTCTCACAAATAATAAATATTTTTATAACTAGCAAATATATGCACGCTCCGGGTGCAAGTATTCAAGTTTTAATGTAATAAAATATTATATTAAATCATAAAGGCAAATGAAACTAAATAAAAATGCAAATAAAAAGATTTGCAACAGAGTGGGGTATAATCGAAAAATAGAACAACAGAAATTTACTCTTCCATCACTCACGTCATTCATTGCTATATTTTCCCCATTTAACTATTTTGTTAAAATAGGAAGTAAAGAATAAAACTACAGTTATTTCTTCTTGTTAATGGATCTCTTTTAAGATTTATCCCGATATTTTTGCTCATAATCATTAGGATAAAACCAAATTTTAGAAATCAATATTACTAAGCACATATTTATCATGCTCCACTACAGGGGGTCAAGAAAACAAAAAAAGAGCCACCTGTTGGAAATAGGTCGTGACTTTTGATGCTTAAGGATTAAAATCTAGTGACTGAGCAGTCGACGACTTGAAACACTCCTCGTTGGCCCTTACTTAAGCTAGATGGGTGGTCCGAGAGACCCTCCCCATCTCAGAAAAATCGGCTGATCGCGTCAAGTCTAGCATCTATATGATTGTCCTGTAGGAAGCGCGTGGTGTAATGGTTAAAGTCATGGGAAATGGACACGTCGACCCGAGTTCAAATCCTGGACGTGGCAATTATTTCACTTAGTGCTAATACCCTTGGGAAAGGTATGAATCCTACTCTCCCTCCAGCTATGGGTAAATAGTAGGGCAGACTGGGCTCTTTAACCTTGGTTAGGCAACCGGTCTAAGAGAAGGAAAACTCTGAATTCAAACCTGTTAAACTCCGCTTAAGAAATTGACCTTGTGTCGCATCCTGCTCGTGCGGAGGGGTTGGTAAATATATATATGATTGTCCTGACCCTATTACTCTTAAGGAAAATAACCTCCAACCCTTTTTTATCCTATATGGGATAGAAAGGGTTGGCGGAGGCCCTTACTATCCTAGGTTTGAATTAAACAGCATCTAACAGTGAACTTACAATTCTGGAAATTTGGATAGTGCGGGGTTCACCTTCATTCCCATTACTGCAAAACTAACTTTTTAGACCCCGCCCGTAAACCCAGGCGATGCCGAATAACCACTTCTAGTCTAGTATACATTGTTTATAGGCGTCACGTTCTTTATCTACTACATTGGATGGATTAGATCAATCCATCCAATGGATTGAACAAAGGGAATATTTGTCTCATACCCCACTTGTATGGACTGGGGACAAGGCCTCGTTTTTATGTGGGCCTACCCATAAGCCGAAGTTCATGGGTGGGAAAGAAAAAAAATTTCGTCGATCCCCTCGGCATTCCCCCTCAAGGGGGCGCCTATAATAATTACTAATGTTTTTTTGGAAAAAAAATTCTCACTTAACTAATTATTAACATCTAAATGCAAAAAAAAGAGGCGGGTGGAAAGACAACAAAAAAGGATCTATCCCCTAAACTTACCTCTGCATAGACCCTGCACTCAAAACTCCAGCCATTTACAGGGATATCTGACTGTTTATGCAATAATGGATGGCCTAAGAAAAAAAATTATTTTTA
>CM042152.1:37598434-37603434 GCA_023376005.1 Doryteuthis pealeii | reverse complement strand
TACTGCTTATATATATATATATATATATATATATATATATATATATATATATATATATATATATATATATATATATATATATATATATATATATATATACTTAGCTTTACTCAAAAGGTGATGTTAATTTTTTACTAAATATAAATTGCTTTCACGTTCTCGCTTTTTAGACATTTATATATTTCAGTTTCGTCTGCGAAGACTTTTGATTCTGACAATATACAATGTGAGTGATCTTGTTTTTACACTGGTTGACGTTTGGTGTGATAAGATTCGTTATTCACCATTTTTCTATGTCATTCAAATGCATTTTATTATCAATATGGCCCGTAAGCACAGAGTAGATACATAAATAAGGTTTATAATAGAGTTGAGAGAGAACCAAAAGAGGGCACAATGAGCATAATATATGTGTTCACATTTACTTTGTTAAGAGTAGTGAGAAAAGAATTATACATTCGAATAAAAGGAACTACGTTTTTAAGCCTGTAATAAAATAGAACTACACATAGAATTATATGCATTATTATATGAAATAAAATCTATTAAGTATTACATCGATAAGAGATTGTAAAATAATTTATATCGTAAAAAATGAATTACGATTTTATTCTTATAAAAGAATTAAGATTAAATAGGGGGAACGGGGGTAAAAAGAATGGTAGTTGTAGAAAGAAAAAAAATGAAAAGTAAAAAAGAAAAAGAGAAAAAAAAACTTTGTGAAGACAGTTGAATGTAATATCAGGTGATTGATTGGATTTTACGGCATGACAACTCTTGTTAGGTTATTTGATACAAAACGGTTTTTATTATTTAATGTTTTATCATTAGTTGATGCTTTATTATTATTTGATGCCAAAACGGTTTGTTTTTAGTTGTTCTTGATGGGTATTCAATATTTTTAAACACATTTTTTCAACACGCCTGTTTTAATATTTAACCCATACATAGAACCCTGACAGGTACTACCAATCCGGATCGGAGTGGAACTGAGAGTAATGGCGAGGAAGGGGTAATCAACACTCCATAGAACTCCAGAATTAGATCATCACTATTAGATGCAGTTTAATGTCATACCTAAAGCACTAAGAACCTCAGGGTCCGCTTTCTTGCACATATATGTTAAAAAGAGCAATACGGTTAGGAAAATTATATAGGTGGTAGGACTTGACGTGATTAGGTGAACGATCACCGGAGGCGCCTCCGACCGCCCGTCTAGCATAAGTAAGGAATGGATAGATATTACGGCATGTTAACCCTTGTTAGATTATTTTATAACGAAGACGTTTTGTTTTATTAATTCTGGATGAGTATTTAATCGTTAAAATCATTTTTTTCTATTTAACCAGTAGATGTGACCATGACAGCTACTATGTCTCCGGGTCGGTGAGTAACTGGCATTAGTGTCGATAAAGATATACTCTACACTCTCCAGATAGCCAGAATTGGAAATTCATCATTAGATACAGTTTAACGTCATACTCAGCACACTAAGACCCTCAACCACCGCCTCTTAGCACATACATTATAAAAAGGGTTGGAATTTTGCGAAAAGGGCTATAAGTTTAAAAATCATATATGTCTTAGTGATTGATGTGACCAGTTGATTAATCGGTTCGGGCCTTTCCGACCGCCCGTCTAGCCTAAGAGCCAAAGTGGAGTGTTGCATATCATGGACTGCTCAGTTATATGGATACTGTCCTTATGCATCACGGGTCGCCACCCACAGCCAGCGGGTTGCCTCCTTGTGGGGATTTTACTCCTCTGCAGAGGTGCAGTCGGTGTGTTCTACAGCCCCAGCCGACATGACAGAAGAAATAACAAGAACAAAATAAAACGAAAAGAAGGAAGGGAGGTGGGAGAAGAAATTGAAACAGAGAAAGAATTTTGGGAAAATAGAAGACAGAAAATAAATAAATCAATAGAAAAAATAAAACAGTAAATAAATGAAACATACTTCCTGGTCACAATTATTAGATTCTCCCATTGAAAGGGAGAAATTGTTAACTAACTTCAACGAATTGTAGAATGAGAAATCTCTATATGAGTCTAAGAATAAGTTGTAAGGTTCTACATGACATGGATTTTAACAATAAAAAAGAAGTTGATGATATAGTATTAATTTAAAATCCTGCAAAATTCTGACCATTCTGGAAACTAGGCAGGCTGACTGAAGTTATTAGTGGAAATGATGGAAATGTACGTATTTCTAAAGGAGATGCATATTATTAGAGTAATAACATCCAACATCTGTTTCCAATGGGACTCTTCTTGATTTATCATATAAAAAGAGGTAATACGTATTCATAAAACACTAGTTCTCCGGCTATCCAAAGAATAAAGAGAAAAGGCAAGAAGTTCGGAAAAAAAATAGTCCTGGGTATGACTTTAAAATACAACAGCTTTTAGGAATGAGTATATGAATATAACTAGGGCATAGAATTTATGTTTGAAATGAGATGATATAAAAACTATACGAAATAAAATAACAACGATATGTTACATAATCTATGCGGTTGCATAAGATTATTGTCAATCCCCTGAATTTCTAAAGGGATGACCCTTTTCATATCACGGGCGGGACTTTCCATGGAATAGTACAGAAAGCCCGCCAAATTACGTGAAGTCACATGGGACCTGGTTGGGTCCTCAGTTTTCAGTTTGACGTCGGGCAGAGAGGATGTTCTGCCTTAACTAGAACTAACACTGTATACCCCCCGCTATATTAGTCTGATATTTAGTTACATGAAATGTTTAGTTAAGGAAATAAAAGTTTAAGAAAAATAACACGGTTTTGTGGTTGGTAAATGTCTTGGTAATAAGACTGATATAGAAGAAGAAATGAGTTAAGGCGACCGACCAAACAAGACGAAGGCCCCAAGAAGAAGAACCTAAGATAGAAGATGAACAGAAAAAGAAGTAAGAAGTAATGAAAAGGGTATACAACAGATATTAAAGCATAAAAAATGAATAGAAAAGTATGAAAGCTATATAAAGAAAATATAGAATGAAGAAATCAAAATCTTATAGAAAAGTTTGACACAGATTAATACCGAAGGAAGTAAAAAAAGTACCGGAAAAATGAGTCCCCTTAAGGAAAAAAAATAACGATAAATCAAAGTCGAATAAAAAGGTTGCTTAAAAATGTAACCGTATCCACATGACCTAATTTCTCTGCAATCATGGGAATGCCTTTAGCAGTTTCATTGATGATTGACAGTTCTTCATTGTTGGGGTCTTTTTCACGTTCCATTGTTCTTAGAAAGGAGAGGAACTATTATCTTGATTTGCTCAAAAAACTACGAATCTGAAATAAATAAGGGCGTTACATAGAATTATGAAAACCTAACAATGGTACTGCCATATTATGCAGACCATCTTGTGAAAATTTCGTGTAAAATCAATTCAAAGAAAACCGAGATATTCTAAATTTACCTGCCAAGCTCTTATCGTGGATCTGAGTGTAATACTACTACTACTATTACTACTAACACTAACACTAATAAACTAAGAGAAATCATCGGGGTGGTCTAATGTCGGTATAAGCCATAGAGCAATGGAATCTATCCCCTTTTCACTAGTGGTTGACCAAGGAAGTTATTTTAGCGTCTAAGGTGGAGCACTGAATCTAATTTCAGCCCCTCATTTTATGCACAGATCCCTGTGCTACTCATACGCTGAGTTGGCGAGGGCCGGTATCGAATTAGGAACCTTGATGATTCCTAACCGAATGCTCTATCGACTTAGCTAAACCGTCCCTGTCATTATTATCCTTATTATCATTGTTATTATTATCTAATTATCTCATAAATGTGAATTTACGCATAAGAGGACCTACCAGGGACAATGAGTGATAGGGACGGCTGGCGAGAAGTTGTCATGGATATCCGTGCTGCTGGCATGATATGATAATGATGATGATGATAATAATCTTGATTTAACTCTCTAACACTCTTTTTTTTCCTTTTTTTTTGATCATGTTAGACTTATAGGAAATAACCCAAAATGTTCTTATAATTAGACAATTTTTACTGTATTGGGGTTGTATGTTTATAGCAAAAATATTTTGTTTGTTTTGTGGCGTATCAACCTCGGTGAGTCATTCAATGCCAGCAAAGTTTTGAAATTAATTCATTCTTGATAGGCACTCAATTTCTTTTATAAATTTTTTTTTTCTATTTAACCCATAGATGGGACCCTAACATGTATAATCAATTCAGCCGTGGACAACACTAGAGAGATAATCGGCTATATGGAAATATGACATTGCCGATAAGATAAAGCGAGAATTCACCGAAGCTGTAGCCGCATTAGTGCTACTCTATGGCTGAAATACTTGGACATTAACGAAACACTTGAGAAAAATCTGGATGGAATCTTTATAAGTATGCTGGGTGCTGTTTTGAACAAATTGTACAAGCACCAGACTAAAGAGCGGCTGGATGACCACTTACATCCTATCACACAAACCATTCCATCAAGACGAAATCGACAAGGCTGGAGAAGTAGGGACGGGCTCATAAGTGCCGTTCTTATGTAGGTACTTACACATGGGCACACCAGTGTGGGTAGGTCAGGAGAAAAAAAACTACATCGAGGGTTGCGAGGTTACTGAATGTTGTACAGAAGACCTTCATAGCGCGATGGCACATCGGGACGGGTGGCGAGGAAGAGTAACGGAGATTCATACTGTCGGCTCAACCAGTTATTATTATGGTTTTTTTTTACACCTGCCGTAGCCGATGGTTCACTGGCGGCTGGGTGATAGCAAGTCTCCTTAGGTCTCCAGGACTCTTCTGAGTATTTCAGCCTATGTCAACAGTGCTGTAGTTTGGATGGTTTCGATTCTTCCTGTGATTTCCAATTCACCCATTATTCGCTTTAGCTCAGTCCGTAGAGCGTTCGGCTAGAAACCACAAGGTTCCTAGTTCAATACCCGCCCTCGCCAACCCAGCGTATGAGTAGCACAGGGATCTGTGCGGTAAAGTAAGGAGCTGATG
>CM042152.1:37585934-37593434 GCA_023376005.1 Doryteuthis pealeii | reverse complement strand
ATCTTGGGCTAAACGGGCGGTCGGAGAGGCCCCCTCCGATCAATGGGCTGGTCACGTCAAGCCCTAGCACCTATATGATTTTCTCAACCCTATTCCCCTAATGGCAAGCCCCAACCCGTTTTTATCATATGGGTGCTAGAAGGCGGTGGCTGCGGGTCTATATCTCCTGGGAATGACGTTAAACTCTATCTGATGGTGAGGTTCCAGTTTTGGAGGTTTGGGGAATGTGGAGCACCCCTTCATCACCATTGCTCCCTGGTCCACTCTGACCCGGAGTGGTAGTACCTGTTAGGGTTCCATCTATGAGTTAAATAGAAAAATGTATTTATAAAAAAATTGTATTATCCATTAAGAATTGATTTATTTCAAAACTTTATTGGCATTAGATGACCCACTGAGGTTGATATGCCGTAAAACAAAACAAAACAAATTAACCATTATACACTACATTGAAAAATGAATAGGCCAACCTATTCATTTTGTAACAATGTGACTATGGAAAAAATCAAGAAAAAAACCCTGAAAATAAAGGAGTGAGCTATGGAAAAATATAATTTAACAATAAGACCAAATAATCTAAAAGTAAGAAAAAAAAAACGGGAGAAAATAATGAATATTAATGAAAATGAAAGTAAAGTAAAGACACAATGGCAAGCGGAATGTGTTGGGAACAAAAAATTATCTTGAAGGCAAACTGCAAATAAAAAGAAGAGAACTTATTATATTCATTACTTTTATTTTCTTATTTTTATTTAAAAAATTAAATAAATAAATAAATAGAAATTCACCGAAGCCAAAGAAATGAAAAGATGATTGCGTGTAATAAAATGAAATATAGAATGTAAGAATGATAAATCGAACACGTGTAGTGACAAAAGAAACATTCAATTAATAAAGTAAGCAAGGGGAATAGACATGAGCATATAGCGAATGAAAGCGACAAATGAAGATATTTCTAAAATAACGTGAATGAGCCGAAGAGTGAATCAAAGAGTCATAATATGTAACATTCCGAGTGCAACGACAAGGCTTATAGATATATTTGTAAACCGATACATTTCGAGCGTGAAAATTAGGACATATAATGGGCATTAAAACTCAAGTATATGATTCATTGAATGAATACGTATGAAAACAAATTATTGATTTATGATCGAAAGTGTATATATACATACATACATACATACATATATATATATATATATATATATATATATATATATATATATATATATATACGTAAAATGGAAATGGAAGTGAATCCGACGGTATGTTGAAAAGAGAAATAAAGGAAAGAAAGTATAGAATGGATAAAATAGGATTTTTAATCAATTTTACTTACACGTGTTTCGGTCAGGAGTTTATCCATGTGTACACTATTCCATCTATTATAATTTATAAATAAACAAATGAAATTTTCTATTATTATTATTTCATTTCATTTGGTTATTTAGAATAATCATAGATTGAATAATGTACACATGGATAAACTCCTGACCGAAACATGTGTAAGTAAAATTGATTAAAATATCCTATTTCATCCATTCTATACTTTCCTTCCTTTAATTTTCTTTTCAACACACATATATAATATATATATATAAATATATATATATATATATATATATATATATATATATATATTATATATATATATATATATACATGAAAAAAGTGAATGGAAGTGAATCTGACAGTATGAAATTAATATTTTAGAAAAAACAAACACATGATGTTAAAATTCGCTGACAGAAATCTGTTTCAACCCTTTATTGAAGTGGTCTTCATCAAGAGCGAGCTTTGTGCGATAGAGAGACGGTATGAGTGGACCGTTATATTTTTGAACTTTTTGATACTCTCTTATACACTTTTATACATACTTACATCAAACTCTTTTGAATTTTCTTTGTGGACTATAATGCTTCTGATTTAATAAAATAAAATAAAATTTATTTTATTTTATTTTCAAAACAGAATATGCATTTTCAAAATTTTAAAAAAAAAAATTCTGGCTATGAAATTGAACGTTTCATCTGTACCACTTTCGTCTTATAACGGTCCACTAATACCGTCTCTCTATCACACACACCTCCGTCTTGATGAAGACCACTTCAATAATGGGTCGAAACAGATTTCTGTCAGCGAATTTTAACATCATGTGTTTGTTTTTCTAAAATATTCATTTCATATATATATATATATATATATATATATATATATATATATATATATATAATATTCATCCACAGACACCGTTTTTTTTAAGTATCACGGTGTGGTAGACTTATCAACTACATCTAGCTGGGAGCGAAACCGGACAGATATTTCATCAGTCCGATTCCCTAACCTCTCGGACGTCAGCACCCACCAGTAAAAAGCAGAATTTAAACTGATAAATACATACATAGGTATATATTTTACGGTAACTTAGCGAGCTTATATCCGTAAATACAGTGAACGTCAGTTAAATACCCTTTCAAAGAGCTCTACCGTGTTTGGTTTATTATAGTCATCCACAGACACAGTGTTTCCATGTATCATGTCTGCTCAGTATGGCTAGGCGTAGCAGACTACCTCTCGCCAGGAGTGAAACCCGACTGCTTTTTCATCAGTCTGATCCCCTAACCTATATGAAGAAAATAACAGCTTAGGAAAAATCCGACAAAAGTTGAGTAAAAATAATGGAACAGTAAATAACGAACACAAACAATTACATTAAAATAATATTTTGCATTTGTTGGTTTTGGAAGCTTCATCAGAAGGAAATTTATTGTTTTAAAACAGAGGAAAAGATGAAAGGGTTATAGGGAGAATGAGCAAGTGAAGTTTGTCGCATAAGTAGGTAGTATATATCTCTATACATGAAGATAGAATCATCACAGGGTGTAGGGTAAATGAAGCGGAGAGTATTTAGATATGTGGTTCTAGTGGTGCAGACAGATTTGGGGGTCAGTTTATGGGTGAGGAAAGAGTGTTGTTTAGAGGTTTTTATTTTAAATTTTTATCCATTTCTAGTTGATTTTGAATATTTTGTATTTTGCACATTTAATTCATTATCTGTCTCGATGTTATACTCTTAAATTATGATTTTTACAACAAATATATACACCTTGCTTTTTGAAAACGTAATGTTCATTCGGAAACCAACAGAAGCGAAATCTTAATTGAACTAGCAAATATATGCACCCTCCGGGTGCAAGTATTTAAGTTTTAATGTAATAAAATATTGTATTAAATTAGAAAGGCTAATGGAACTAAATAAGAATACAGATAAAAAGATTTGAAACAGAGGGAGTATAATAAAAGATTTGAAACAGAGGGAGTATAATAAAAAATGGAACAACTGAAACTTACTCTTCCATCACTCTCGTCTTTCATTGTTATTTTTTCTAATTTAGTTATAAGAGGAAGTAAAGAATAAAATGACAGTTATTTTTTCTTGTTAATGGATTTCATTTAAGATTCATTGAAGAGATTTTTGCTTATATTCATTGAAATAAAACCAAACAGTTAGAAATCAATAATACTAAGCACATAATTATTCAATTTGATTTTTTAATATTAATATGCAAATTAGCCTTCCCGTTCACACTGTAAACCGCTATTTTGTTGTATATATAAATATAATTGCATGTTGTCAGTATGTAGACATAGTTAACAGTATTAATAATGTAAGACAATTTTATTAATAATTGAGGTTTAGATAAAAATAAAATCATGGAGAATGTGATGTCAATAACTAAGAAAATTGTGACTTGAGTAGGAATATAGTTTCGGTTACAGACAGAAAAACCCACAATCTCCATTATAATAAGATGTAATTGTTTGTGTTCGTTATTCATTGATCTATTATTTTTCCTCATATTTCTCTTTATCTCTCCCCCCCTCTCTCTCTCTATCTCTCTCTCTCAATATGCAATATGCAAATTGTTCCCAGCATATACTACGTTGATCATTATTTCTTAGGGATATATATTATATATTCGGGATTTTAAATGCATTAATAATAGGAACTGTTTTGCGTCAAATCTAAATCAGCTAGACTTTAATACAAGCATCGTTAATAAATAAGATGCTAATTAAGATCAAATAATACAATTTCCTAATCGTTGAGAATATAAATTAAATAACTAAGGAAATCGTGATGTTTGTGGTGACGTAGTATGGGTTACAGACAGTTATTTACATAATAAGATTTATCTATCAAGAAAAACTTTAAATTGTGACTGTAAATTGTTCTTTTTATTTTCTCACTTGAACATCGATCGTTATATTTCTGCCGGGTTCTAAGTTCACACAAACTATTCATAGGTCATGTTTGTCTGTCGGCGTTGACACTAACAAAAACCGACAGCTTCAGCTAAAAAGTAAATAAACAGAATTAAAAAAAAGAACACTACAGTGGAGACAGAAATCCGCCAAAACGGTTAACCAAGATTGGCAAATTAATCCGCCCGAAGATAAAAGTAGTTTTAAGCAAATAAACGAGCAGAATTATCCAATAAACATGACACTTACTTATAATTGCCTACATCAATATGTTGTCGACCACGTAGAGATCAGCTGTTACGTTGACTGTTAGCTGATTAGTTTTTCTTATCTTCATACGTAAATGTCGAGGTATAGCCAAGCCGGAGCTGGACATTTTCTGCATCCTATACAACAGGAGCCTTTCGATATTTGCATTTTTTTACTTGCTACAAATTAGTAGACTTGTGAGGGATATATGTAAGTCTCTAACCTTGTCTTCTGATTGGCAGTGCCAGAGCCAACAGTAAACGAGATAGAGGGAAAGTTGAGAGTCTGGGTTAACGCAAGATGACGGCCTGTTCTCTGAGGCCATATACTTATGTTCAAGAAAAATAAAGAGCAATCTAAAATTAGTTTTACTTATCTTCAAACGTAAAACTCGAGCCATAGCAAAGCTGGACCTGGTAATTTTCTAAATCTTTTATGCATTTTAGGAATTACATTGTTTACTTACAACGTTTCTCCCAGTAGCGGTTAGGTGGCGTAGCGAGCAGTAGCATAAAACCAGATGCATCAAAGTCAAAATTATCTTTCTTCTTCAACCCTCGACAAGGTAAGATGCACATGTGACGTCTCCTATCTACCTGAAAGAGAGGTTTCGCACCGCCAGCAACTTCGTGTCGCATGGCATTCGAGAGCATTCTCAACATGTAAATGTTTAACTTGCCTCTTTCACCAGAACTGAAGGTCATCTCTGACTGCATACCCAAGGCATGCTTGATAGATGTAATAATCAAATTATCATACTGTTTTATATCAACATGTCCTGCTAATTATTAATTATTGTTTCAAATTGTATCTTAAGTGTAATGATATGTGAGAAGGTTGAATGAACTCAGTACAGAGGAACTTATATGATTAATGAGAATTTGGCGATTGTGACAAGACAAAGGGGCTGAATCCACATAAAAGCAATGTGCATTTTCATCCGGTAGAAAGAGTTGACCAGTCAGCCAAAGTATACAGATTATCAAGGTCCCTGCTAAGACCAATTGCCGTTAACTGTTTTTCCTAAATTTGTGTTAACTCGGGCTGAAAATAAAACTATGTTTACGATAATTTGTCGTCAGAGACATTTTCTTCACAGTGTGACTTTCCTAGAAGATTGTGGTTATTTCCTCTGATTCTGGGACCAGCCAGAAACGATGATCTAAGGAGCTGCTCTTGCAATTCTACTAAATGCTGGTCTAAGCCAAAATGTTACATTAGATGATATTAGCATTCTTTTTAAAGCATCAGAATAATTGGCTTCCTTGCCAACCTCATAAATTTTCTAGTTTGGCGTATGTATTTCATTAGTGAATTATATAATAATTCCAGGGATCGACCATTATTCAGAAAGAATTTCATATGAGAATTCTGCTAATTCGTCATTGTCAGATTATGAATAATTGATTCGCACTTGTATTTGGATACCTCTCTAATTCCATAACCAAATAATAATAATAATAAAAAATATTTTTCACATGGAATGTGCAATTTCAGCAATTCATTGGGAAAGTACGCAATACACGTATATCAATCAAAGAATATTGAACCTTCCATAATGTACAGCAGTTAATATCTACATCACAGGTTATTGATTTATAAGCGTACGCAATAAACAGCAATTCAGAATATTATGAGGTCCTGCTCTTTTAAGTGTGATCATTGGTTCAAAATTCTTGTTGAATATACTGTTTCTGGATGGATGGATAGATGAATGGTTGGATTTTATGGCATGTGAACACTTGTTGGGTTATGCCAAAGGCAGTTTGTTTTATTCATTCTTCAGGGTAATCATTTTTATACTCAATCTTTTAAACACATTTTTAAAACTCATTCTTTTCTATGTAACCAATAGATTGGATCCTAACAGTTACACACACTCCGGGAGTAATGGCGATGAAGGGGTACTCCACATTTCAAAGCCAATCAACCGCTCGCATACGTAGTTAGTTAACTATTTAATCGCCGACCTGGAAAGACGTTCATTTGAACGTATTCGCCATTGACGAATGGACCTGCAACCAAGGACTTTGCTCAAGGCAAGTATTTTACCCAACACTAAGGGACACCGATGAACAACAAAATTATTCTAACCAACACTAAGGGACACAGAGGAACCACAAAAGGATTCTACCCAACACTAAGAGACACAGAGGAACAAGAAAAAGATTCTAACCAACACTAAGGGACACCGAGGAACAACAAAATGAGTCTACCCAACAATAAGAGACACCAAAGAACAACAAAAGGATTCTAACCAACACTAAGGGACACCGAGGAACAACAAAAGGATTCTTCACTGAGGATCAGCATAACGCAAGGGATCTCCACTGTAAACTTCTCCCACTTTAAGCCTAAAAATGGTCATAACAATCGTAACACCTAACACGTCAGATTCTGATTCGACAACCCCTGGATTCAAAATCTCTTTCTACACTAACCGCCTAAAATACGACGATTCCCATCCATATACAACACTGACATACTCCTTATCAAGACGAAGTCGGCTAGTCAAGTTAATGAGCCAGTTAGAACCTGGGATCTAGTTGCTGAATAATAAAATATATCACAAAGAAACACACCATCAAGGAAACCACTAATTTTCCGAGTTATCACGCACGACCTAATATATTCAAATACAGAAGTGAACCTTATTGTCAAACTATACATATGTTCATAGTGTGTGTACACCCACCACAAAGACACTTACACACACACATAAACACACACAAACACACACACACATTCTCATACATATCCACACAAAGGTGGAGGAAGAGAAAGAAATAGAAACATCCATATTTTTAATTTAAGGAATAACCTTATAAAAATGAATGGACCCTGATTATTTCTAGGCTTTTGATATTTTCTGAGAGCGTTTTTACTATGTAAGTTAATAACTGAAACAAATTGGTTTCACCACGTATCGTGAAGTATTTCGTGTTTGATCATTTCCAGAAAGTCTCCGCTTTCAATGCATTT
>CM042152.1:37560934-37580934 GCA_023376005.1 Doryteuthis pealeii | reverse complement strand
AAGTCACAATTCCCTTAGTTATTGACATCACATTCACCATGAATTTATTTTTTATTTAAACCTCAATTATTGATAAAATAGTTGTACTTTATTAATACTGTTGGATCTACATACTAATAACATGCAAGTTTATTTATATATTCAACAAAATAGCGGTTTACAGTGTAAACGAGAAGGCTAATTTGCATATTGATATTAAGAAGTTGATTTTAATAAATATATGCTTAGTATTATTGATTTCTAATTGTTTGGTTTTCTCTTAACAAATCTGAGCAAAAATCTCTTCAATAAATCTTAAAAGAAATCCATAAACAAGACGAAAGAACTGTAATTTTATTGAATACTTCATAATCTAACTAAATAGATAAATTAGGAAAAATGAAAGATGGGAGTGATGGAACGCGATGGAAGAGTTAGATTTAAAGCTGTTCTATTTTTCGATTATACTCCCTCAGTTTATCATTTTCTAAATAGTTTCTAACTTGATATAATATTTTAATACATCAAAACCTAAATACTTGCACCCGAAGGATAACATATATTTGCTAGTATCTATAATATTTGTAAATTACGTATGTTGAATAACAACATAGGCAGACATAAATGACTGTGTTCATAATTGTATTTTGAAATGTTTATCGCCAAGCACAAGTGGTAATAAGTCCATGGAATCATCAGTGGCACCAATCTACTTTTAATAAATTTCAGATTCCTTAGTCGTTAAGATAACTGTCCATTAGTATGTAGGTTCTCTAGCCATTAGCTAATCCCAGCGGATAGCCTTTAGCCGTTTATTTCAAATAGCCTGAGGATCTTTGAAGAAAGTCCAACTCAGAGTAGCAAATTAACTATGTTTCATATATATATATATATATATATATATATATATTATATATATATATATAAATTAAAGTAAAGTCATCGGGGCGGCCTAATGTCGGTATCAGCCATGCAACGAGGGAGTATATCCCCTTTTGACTAACGCTAGACCAAGGAGATTGTTTTAGCGTCTGAGGTGGAGCGCCACGCCTACCATCAGCTCCTTACTTTACCGCACAGATCCCTATGCTACTCATACGCTGAGTTCGCGAGGACCGGTATCGAACTAGGAACCTTGTGGTTTCTAGCCGAATGCTCTACCGACTGAGCTAAATATATATATATATATATATATATATATATAAGTTAGCGAGACGAAAGCAGAAAGTCAACGGTGTTTGGGAACTGTCAGTTTCTCGCCTATGTCAACAACTTAGTAAATTTGAGTAAATAACAGGTCACCTAACGTAATGTAATATTTAGCAAGCTAGATACGCAAACCATTGTTAGTGAGTTTGATTCTCATTGGGCGTCCATACTTCTGGTCTTGTGTCACATCTAAGCTAAACTTAGTAAATAACCGGGCACCTCATATGGTGTAATGGTTAGCAAGCTAGTTTCGCAGACCCTTGTTAGTGATTTCGATACTCATTGGGCGCCCGTACTTCTGGCCTTGTGCCACATCTAAGTTAAGTTTAATAAATAACTATATGCACACTTCTACTAGCGCTAGCAATCGGTGTTCAAACAATATTTAAACCATGAAACATATTTTGTTGGCTACTATATCCTCCTGACATAGAAATTTGCAGACAAATAATAATAAATCCCTAATCCATCATCATCAATTCGCGCCAACATCACGCATTCCCATCAGACCCCACCTCTCTATTGGTCATCGCATCAGGCAGGTCTTCAACACAGCATCCAGTATACACGTAAAACTGATGAGTGAAAGGTTTTGCTGGTTGGCCTAAAGTGATGTATCCATATGTAGTAAAAGTATTTACGGATTCGAAGGGGCTTTTATTTCCCCGTAGTCGTTAGCAAATTGTCGGACAAAGAAGAACAAACTCAAAAGTAGAAAGCAGACACTTGTATTACAAAATTTACAAGGTTTACAAAAGTACAAGGGTTTACAAAAGGGTTTAACAACAAAAAGGGTTTGCCAATTAGTTGGAATTCATGACCAGACTTATATGTTCTAAGAATTCTTGGTTTCGTGGTGATAGGTGTTCTTTCGTTGCTAGGAAAATGGCTCTAAGAAGCTTCTCGGGTCGTTTCTCGTGGTTCGGTTAGTTTGCTATTAAAACAGCCAGTTACAGTATGCTGAATTAATGCCTAGAAAGTTTGTTGAAGTTTCAGTTCTCAGTTTGCTATTAAAACAGCCCGTTACAGTATGCTGAATTAATGCCGTTGAATGTTTGTTGAAGGCTTAGGGAACGGTGATATCGTGACTACCCTTAGTGCGTGGTCTGTGATAAGTAACGGTGGATGGGACCCTCTCCAGGTAGATTAGGTTCTCAGTATGCTATAGTAACGGCCGGTGAGTTTGCTGATACTATGCCTAGAAAGGGTTTGATTCAAAAAATACGTCCGTCCAGTATGGGGGCCCCCAGACAAGTGGTGGGTTTTGATTTTGGCGCCAATATCCCATTGGCGATTTGTCCCCCTAGCGGCAGGGGTAGATAATTCTCATAGAATTTCTGACAGTAGTTGTCCACAAGCGAACGTCACTTATGAGCCCGTCTTTCCTTATTCCGCTATGTCGTTGTTCTTCTTACTTTAATGTTTTATGTGAGAAGAGGTAAGTGGCTGTCCATTTGCTTTTTTAGGTGGTCCTTCCAGGATTTGTGCGAAAAAAACACGCTGCATCTTGGTGTAGTTCCTATCTGGCTACTTTCTCTAAGTGTTTTGTTAGAGCCTAAGTGGTGCAGCCATAAAATAGCACTGACTCGGCCACCGTTTCGATAATTTCTCGCTTTATGTGATCATCGTACGTGCTTATTCAGTAGTATTTTACTTTGATGGTTCATATGATAGGGTGTAATTAGTCGTATATTTGTGTTTTATCGGTTGCTGCTTCTAAGAGTTGTGCAAGACAACAGGCAGTGTCCTTGAATAGTTCACATGTAGCTTTTTCTCTAAGAGTTTATCAAGAGTTAAAGTACTGCAGGCATATAGGAGTACTGATACGGCTAAAGCTTTGAAGAATTATCACTTTATCAAATCAAACAGCCTAAAATGAAATAATACTAGATTGCTTATTCTAGAAGCAATTAGAATGTGCAATACAACACCCTGTACAATATCGTTGTAACTAGCATTATTACGACACACCTGCATTGTGATAGCCTTCAAAATCAACCTTCAAACCAATATATACACAATGCTTCAAGCAAATTATAAAACTCTCGTTGGGTCATCCATTCAGCTCTGTGTATATAATTAAGATTTGGGAAAATCTGTTAGCCAAGCGAATAGTGTCAACAATACGACCGGACTAAACATAAAAATCCTTTTGTAAGCTTTCTAAGAAATGGAATGTTTGACCTAACTTAAGCTACGTGTTGCTGCTTGTGAAATTATTATAGAAATCCATTTAAAATTCTCCTGGTCTCTCCCTCCCCCACTCTCTCTCTCTCTCTCTCTCGCGTCTCTTCTCTTCTCTTCTCTCCCTCTCTCTCTCTCTCTCTATATATATATATATATATATATATATATATATATATATATTCCCAGAGAAACAGTATATAACGAGGAAATAATCAAGAGATACATAGAGGGAGGGTAAAATGATAGGTAGAAAGTAGAGTAAGAGATTGGTCAGTTTTTGCATTCATTTCAAATTACGACTACATAGAACCAATTAAAACGGATTTTTTTCAATACACTATTCAATCATAATTGTAAGGAATAATTTAATATAATTTTCGTGTCATTAAACAGTAAAAAAGCCTTTTGGAAACAAAAGTTGATTCTCTCAGCTTTAGTATGATAATATATTACATAAAATATTGAGAATAGGAAAATAATATAGTCAATAACACCAAGTAATCCTTTATTAAACCCAATTTACATAAAAACAATATACATTATCCATTTCATACACTATGTAAATCTTTATATTTCAGGGATATATAACTTACATTATAGTATTTTAAAAAGCATTAATAATATGAGCTGCTCTAATTTAAATCATACTGAGATGGACTTTAATATAGACCCTCGTTCATAAACAATATATTGAATTATATAAAAGGAATTTAAAGATTGGTAAATTTTTTTAAAAAAAATCTACAAAAGAGGAGGGAAAACTTACATCAACCGTTCTTCCTGGTAGTAAGATCAAACTCGAGTAATAAAATGGTTGTAATATAAATTAAGAGAGCGTATTGCCATTGGCTGGAGGTCAGGTGACCAGTACTATATCTATGGTCATCAGGAGGCGAGGTCAGTTGCTGAGGGGGAAGGGTCGAGGTTTGATCAACCTCGATTGGTCCCTTGGGTGAGGAAATTCGTTGTTGAAAGACCAGAAATTTCCAATGATCCCAAGGAATAACAAAGCTGATGACTTCCCCCTCAATCATCTTATAGATGTATTTTTACAAGTAATTTATATTTAATAATCATTTAAACTATAACGTAAATAGGTAAAATAATTCTGACGTCGATGGTGATGAAGCCTTCATTATAATGTACAATTCAACACCCAGTACAAAGTCGTTGTGACTAGCATTATTACGAGTTCCAATACTGACTCTCAGGTTTCTTCTGTTCATTTGCAAGATAGACGCACTGCACTATTCCCGCATTACTAGAGCTTAATACACAAGTGATCTCATAAAACTAGCAGGACCAGTTGATATACCACAGTATGATAATTCAATTATTACAACGTTGACATGTATACTTAAGAGCTATTGCATTTACTTCAATATGTAAAACAGTATATTGCCTTCTTTCATCTATTTATTATGTGTGATTGAAACAGATTAGAGCTTACCCCTCAATGTATCTTTTCCATACTCTCTTTCTTTCTTTCTTTCTTTCTTTCTTTCTTTCTTTCTTATTATATTTTTATGCGTAGAATTTCATTTTCTTCCCCTACTTTGTTTATCATAAAGACGGAATGGCCCATTATTTATCTGAGGAGATGACACTCATAAGATATAAGAATTCGGCGGATAAGCAACACCAGATAATCAGGATTTACATTTTTGCATCTAATCTTGGACGATTTGAACGGTCTCATTTTTAACTAGAATGTGTTCAAAGATCATAACGGTCGGGCAATTAAGGATCACGTGTAGTAATATATAGATATGATCTGCCACCTGGGTACGTTTTTAATTTGGAGACATTAGTACGTTTAACGTGAGATATTTAGATTCCGTTCATATCTATGGCTTATCATTGAAGAATAGGGAGACTCAAAAAAAAAAGCCAGAAGCCACAAATCCTGCAAGTGTACACTAACTTGAATTTTGTGTCAACGTCATATTTCGTTACAGGATTATAGAAAGATCTTAGGTATTGCTAAAGATCAATACCTTGCACAAACTAATTCGTATAAATAAATTCCGTGAATAAGGAGGGTGCCATCATATTTCTTAGAGCATTTTCCTCTTTGCATGCTTTTTCGCTTGCAGAAAAATTACGATCCTAATGACTGATAAACACGACACTATATGTGTTTTTACCGTTAAATATATATATATATATATAATATATATATATATATATATATATATATGTGTGTGTGTGTGTGTGTGTGTGTGTGTGTGTATTATATTTAGTAAAATGAAGAAAAACTCTAAACTTGCTTCATTACAATAATTTATTTCAAACCATATTAATACGGCATCTTCAGGTAATCACAAGAACATGACTCTTATTTGTGATTACCTGAAGATGCCGTATTAATACGGTTTGATTTCTTGCTCTGTCATTTTACTCACTGGTATTCAGGCACATTGAGCTCTCCTTATGGTCTACCTGCATCAGCTTGGTTAAACCATACATGGAAAAACCCTAACTACGGAAATATATATATATTATAATATATATATATATATATATATATATATATAGTAGAAAATATCCATCTTGTACAATATCCCGTGTTTATCTACCTTTCTCCACAGAAACACCCCCCCCAGAAATAATAATATATATTATATATATATATATATATATATATATATACTAATGTGCGTATGTAAGGGGTACAGAGAGAGAGGGAAGAAAGAGATAGAAAATGAGAGAGAGAGAGAGAGAGAAAAGAGAAACGAGAGAAATAAACATTACAATCAAATCACAGTGACAGAATTGATTCCTATGACCCTCTTTCGCCACTCGTCCCTACAAGTCATCGTTCCAGGCAGGTCTCCCACACGGCAGATCTAGAGTCTGTACAGAGGTTATTGATGTAGTTTCTTGCTGGTCGGACTATGTGTAGATATCAAAAGGAGAACGCCACGTCTGAGTTCGTACTTATTTCACAAGCAATGTGTTATATATTGTATAAACGGAAATATGAATTTCCGGTTTTATTAAACAAAGAAGTTTTAACAACTGCCCGTTATCAGATCAGGAGATAAAAATACGTGGGAGTAGCTATGAATATAAAAGAACCTAGGGCTTGAGACAGGTCAGTCGTCAGTTAGCCCGGAGGCAGTCACCCGGAGAGAGAGTGAGGTGATCGGGGTCAGTAGTCGGCCGAGCGGGACCACGTGTAGTGGTGTGGGAAAGTTAGCCTTGATACTTACCAACTGAAAAAGCTTGTCACCCAGAAATTTAATCGAAGGACCGAAAGTCTAAAGACTGAATATATTAATTAAACTGACCCTCTCTCTCGAAGTTAAGAAGCTTGAATTATTTCAATAAACTTCTGGAGGATAACTCTGGTGTTATTGTCATCCCTTACAACGAAGATAAAACTATTGCAATTTAGTACAGTGACGACGCGCTATGCAACAAATATTCAGCATGTCTTCTTCTACTTACACGGATATTTTTTAAATTAGCAGGTAAGTGGTCAATATATATATATATATATATATATATATATATATATATATATATATTATATATGTAATAAAAGTCACTAGAAGAGGAATATTAACCTACTCTAAACAACAAATCGTAAAATCTAAGAAGTCCGTTTGGTGTAGGGGTTATGTTATCAGCCTGTCAGCTTGACAGTCCGGTTTCAAATCACGCACAGGGCGGCCTTCCTATCTATATGATGTTATTCTCCAAAAGAAAAAAAACACCGAAAGAGTTGCCAAAGTTAAATATGTAAAACTGCTTGATACCGAAATAGACCAAAATTATAAGGCCCAAAGAAGTCACAAACTACCTACCTAGGTTTCCTCTAACGGTTTATCAGGTCCACACACACACACACACACACACACACACACACATATATATATTATACACACACACACAAACATATATATATATATATATATATATATATATATATATGTGTGTGTGTGTGTATGTATATATATAAGTTTCGTCAAAAAAAGTATCGAGATGTTTTTGTACTTTTTAACACACCTTGTATTATGAAACATTAACGTTCCATTAATTGTTCATTTCTATCTTGGAAAATACAGCTTCAAACCCGGCACTTTTATGACATACCTTGTATTCTGAAAAAATGTAGGTTCCATTAATTGTTAATTTCTATCTTGAACATGAATCTCGATACTTTTATGACAAAGCTTATATATATATATATATATATATATATATATATATATATATATATATATGTATATGTGGGTGTGTGTATGTGTGTATAGGTGTATGTATATATGTGTGTATATGTTATATATGTATGTATATATATATGTGTGTATGTGTATATATATGTATGTGTGTGTATGTGTGTATATATATGTATGTGTGTGTGTGTGTATGTATGTGTGTGTATGTATATGTATGTATATGTATAGTTTGTATAGGTATGTAGGGGTGTGTATATTTGAGCGATATGGAAAGAAAATAAAATAAATTAAGTTAAACATAAACTACTAAATAAGCGAACAGGGATGGCCCTGAATTCTGATTAATTGAATTAACAGTAACTCCTAACAAATTACTGACAAGCGGTCAGATACCTTTGGTTTTATTATTACTGTTTACTATTATTTGTATTTTTATTCCTATTTTTATTACTCTACAGCTGAGCAGGACAGGACAATTTTAAAAAGGAAGGGAAAAAAAAATCTGTTTTCAAATGCCTTAAAAATAAAGAATTCATCATTCGCATCTGGATGAGTCGGGAGAATTAAACATTTTTGTCTAAGCTCCCTGAAATAGTCTATAATGCAAGTCTTTTGTTATTTTTTATTTAAATATAATTTGCTCTGTGACTCTAACAATAAGAGCACACATTGAGCTCTCAAAGTGTGACAAGTTGTTTTAAAAAAAAACTATGTCGTAAGGAAGATTTCTTCTCTGGACTTTTGGATTATATATATATATATATATATATATATATATATATATATATTATATATATGTGTGTGTTGTGTGTGTGTGTGTGTGTTACCATGTAAGTACACGTCATGTCCTGATCGGGTTTTGCGTAGAGAACAGGTATAAAACGATTAGTAAGCATCTGTAGCTGTTTTGAGGCTGAATTACGTTTCCTTAGCAGTTTCTTGGGATCAGAGTTGGTCAGACGATGTTGTATGAAAAAAAAGTGTTTTCTTTATTCGACCCAGACAATTTGAAATAACAAAAAATAACATTTCTATAATCGGATTTCTCTTTCCGTCTCCTATTCATCTACATAGAAATCGAATGGGATCAAGTGAAGATCGACGACACGTACTTGTATTGAAAAGAAATCAGACAGGAAGTAGAAAGGCTAATGGAATATATTGAACAATACAAGGGTAATTCAATAAATAAGGTTGGTTTTGCCTATGTCAATCGGCCAAACACGTCAGGCCCTAGCACCTACATGATTGTCCCAACCTTGTTGACCCAACCCCCCCAATCTTTTTTATCATATATGTGCTAGAAGGGACTGGCTGAGGGTCTTAGTGTCCTGGGTATAATGGTTAAACTATATAGTTGTGAGATTCAAATTATGGAACTCTGGGAAATGTGCAGTAACCGTTCATCACCATTTCACCCACGTCCACTCTGACCCGGAGCGGTAGTACATGTTAGTGTATCACTGTTAGAGTTTAAATAGAAAAAAGTTAGCATAAAGATATGTTTAAAATAGTTTAACAAAAAATTCATTACAAATCAAGAATTAATGAAATTAAACATATTCGGCATGAAATAACCCTGAAGGGTTGACATGCTGTAAAAAAACAAACAGCCAACAATCTGAATAATTATTTGTGGTAATGGAATATTCCACACTCTCTCTCACCCAATGGTATGACTATATATATAGTGAGCAGAGCATTATGCTGTGCTGGCTTCGAGGATTAGTAGCGTACCTCACTATTCATTGCTTGTCTTATTGTATCTCTCTGCAATAAAACGCTCCACCTTAATTCTACGAACGTTTTGACTGGTTCTTCCACCCGACTATAACCTTGTTTGATTGTATTTCTTTTTAAGGTGATATTAGCAGTGTTCGGTCCCGGCCTCCTGCCTCAAAAACCGCTAGCCGTTGGCTGCTGAAAAAACAAACACCAACTACGATTGAAGTCCGTAGCCGAAGCTGTGTCACTTGAAACAAAAAAACAACCAACTTAAGTCGTTTTTCTGAAAACCCAACCCCAACCCTAACCCTAACCCTAAACTTAGCCCTAGCCCTAAACCCGCCTAGTTAAGATTAACAGTCTTATTACAAAATTTGTGGGTTCTGTTTTTTCTGGGTAACCCTGCATACAGAAAAAACAGAGCCGAAATTATTTATTTATTTTCCCATTAAATTAACCCTAAACCCTAACCCCAAACCCAACCCTAACCCTAACCCTAATTTTTTTTTAAGTGACACCGCTTCGGCTTGGAACTTCAATCGTAGCGGGTGCTTTTTTTTAACAGCCATCCGGCAAGTGGTTTTTTAGGCAGTAGGCCGGGACCGAACTCTACGAATATACCACATTTTAAGGACACGACATTATTACTATTTGAAAATAAAATTTATCTTGCTTTTATTTAAAATATATACCCTTATTTCATAAATGACCGTCGTATATTTGGCTTCACCAATGCTTCTAATTGCTACTCATACTGAAGAGACACATCTTTTATGATCGCAAACAAGACGTAATAAAAACAAAGTCATATGATCGTGCCACTGCGTCTGGCCACTTACGTGACCACAATTGCACACGTTACGTTTCTCGTTGCCGACTGAGCAAACATTAATTCCTAGAACAAGTTTTGTATTTCGGCAACTGGTTAGCTCAATAGCAATATTCCATGAAATGCTAATGTGTTAATCTAGTAGAGTATCGATGACGTCACATGGGAGGAATCAATCAGTAAACTCGCCTAACAGATGATTATGACTGAAGTGACGTCGATTCTCAACCGGTACTCGAAATAAGTGTTCTTGTAACCTTAGTAGATAATTAGTTTCTAAACAATGATTTTGTCTGCTCGGCCAGTACATAATTACTGGTGCTGGTATCATTACTGGTACGACCTTCAGTAGGTGCTTTTTATTCTTTATCTTTATTCGAGTCAAATATAAACTTATTAAACATCTTGGGTAAATATTAAAATAATAATAATAATAATAATAATAATAATAATAATAATGACCTAGTGTTGATTAACAAAAAGAAAAGTACTTGGCAACTGGTGGATTTTGCAATTCCAGCAGATCACTGGGTGAAGATGAATGAAAACGAAAAGATGGACTAATACCTGGACCTTCCCAGAGAACTGAAAAAGCTATGGAATATGAAAGTCAAAGTGATACCAATTGTAGGTGGTGCACTTGGAACGGTCCCAAAAAGCTTGGAAAAAGACAGGAAAATCTGGAAATCAGAGAAATAATTGAGACCATCCAGAATACTGCATTTCTGCAATCTGCCAGAATATTCAGAAGAGTCCTGGATACCTGAGACTTGTTGTCACTCAGACTCCAGTGAAATACTATCAGCTAACGCTGATGTGAAAAACTCAAAAGGAGTGAAAATAATAATAATAAATAATAATAATAATAATAACAATAATAATAATAATAATAATAATAATAATAATAATAATAATAGATTGATACTATCCAGAATACTGCACTGCTGCAATCTGCCAGAATACCAGAAGAGTACTGGTGACCTGCTCTCACTCAGACTCTAGTGAAAGACCATCAGCTAACGCTGATCTGAAAACTCAAAAAAATAATAATAATATTTTTTCAGTTAGATATATAAGGTCTGAGGCCTGTCAGCTGTTCCATATATTCAAAAACTTATCATATTTCCACTGAATATTATATTCTTCAACAATTCATCCAACCTTGCCTTAAAAGAGTTCAAAGATGGTGCATTCACAACTGGTGCTGGTACAATCTTCAGTGGGTGTCTCTTATTCTTTAGCTTTATTCTAGTCAATATAAGCTTAGAAAATATCTATATGTCAAGATTAAATATTTTAAATACTTATGTCATACTTCGTGATCATAAATTAAGATGTTAGTTTGGGTCGAATTTGAATATCACAATTTTTTTAACGTATGAAAAATCCGGGTGGAGAACCAATTTTTAAAAATAGAGCTGCTGTCCTATCGTTGCACTATAAAAGAAAATAACTTAAATGTATTAGTTTTTATCAAAAAATGTTTGGTGCTAGTCCATTGTGTCTTTATTCAATTATTCTTTTAATAAAAGAATAGTGAATACCAAAACAGTATCGATGGCGCTCCATGGGAGCAATCGATCAGCAAATTAGCCTAATAGAATCATGATTGAAATGACAACGATCTCAGTCGGTACTCGAAATAAGCGAGCTTGTAACCTTAGTAGATAATTACTTTCTACATAGTCATTTAGTGGCCTCGGTGAGTGGATTATTGTTGCTGTATAGTACGATCTTCAGTCATTGACTCATTCTTTTACATTACTATACGATCTAAAATAAACTTATTAAACACGTATAGTGTGGATGTGCATGGCTTAATGGTTAGAGTCATAGGAAATGGACCTTTAGAACTGGATTCAAATCCTAGTCGAGGCTGTTTGCGTTTCATGAAGTACTAATACGCTTGGAATCGGTATGCATTCAAATACCCTCCCTCCAGCTATGGGTAAATAGTTGAGCAATCTGAACTTTTTAACCACAGCTAGGTAACCATTATAGGTAGATGGAAAATAGCATTCAATTCCTTCTTGATTTCTATCTTGGTAAATACAGCTTAAAACTTGGTACTTTTTGATACACCTTGTATTCTGAAAGATTAATGAATAGAACGTTATTTTTGTCAGAATACAAGGTGTGTCAAAAAGAACAAAAAACTTCGATACTTTATTGAAACTACTTATATATATATATATAGTATATATATATTATATATAAGGGGGAAGATAGATAGATGGAGAGAGAGAGAGAGGGAGGAGAGAGAGAGTGAGAGTGAGAGTGAGAGAGAGAGAGAGAGAGAGACGAAGCTTTCTTCTTTCCATTTTTTTCTGTTGTCTTCCCTAACTTTTTACTCTTCGCCCATTGGAAACAACTTTGCGCATATCTGCCTTCATATCCAACAAATACGGGAAATAATTTCAGATGGAAAAAAAAAAAAAAAGATTAAAGAAAAAATACTCTAACTTCAAAACCTAATAAAAAGCAACCCACAAAAAAAACAACTAAAAAAAAGAAGTTTAGTAAGCAAATTTGGGGAAAATTTAGTTCGGAATACTTTTAAGATAAATTGATAAAATGACGTGAGCAGAAGAATGAAAAGAAAAAAAATTGATATAATACAGTTTGGGTAAATAAATGGTAAAAAAAACGACAAGTAAGAGAAAGTTAAAAGGCTTACCAAAAAAAAAAAAAAAAAAAAAAAAAAGAAAAAAGAATAAAAAGAAAAAAGAACAAAAACAAAATGCTGCAAATTAAGATAAATAATTATTATATATATATATATATATATATATATATATATATATATATATATATATATATATATATAGATATTTCAGAATCAAGATGGAGAACAAGGTGAGCCAGATAAAAAAAAATGGTAAGATTTAAGATATATCTAAAGCGAGGAATAAATAGCAGACTCAAAGACATACAAATAAGAAATAAGTAAAAGCTGCCTGAAATCAAAGGTGGTTCTTTGGTTTAAGATCAGTTTGAGGAGAAGAAAAATTAGACTGAATTTGCAGAGTGATACAAACAGAAATGAAAGCACAAAAGTAATATTCATCAAATCAAAGGTGCGAGACGCCCACTGGTTAAAATTACGGCTAACACCTCGCTAATGAATTGGCAATTGTCCAATGAGAGAAGAGGAAAGAACTGTTTGAAAGATAGGAGAATAAGACAGAAAGAAATGAAAATAAACCAAAAGGTAAAACGAAAAAAATAATTAGACAAAATGTTTGCTGAAATAAATATTTAGCTAAACACTTAAAAGATGAAAGGAAATAAGTGGTGAGTATATTTTTCGTAACACCTGCTGCTAAAAGTTAAACATGAACGATACGTATCGTTTGGGTATTTCAGTACAATACTGTAATTGGTTTGTTGTTTTGCTTTACGGCATATGAACACTTTTTGGGTCATTTAATCCCGAATCAAGTCATTTCGGTTTGGTTTGGTTTGTTTTGTTTTACGGCATATCAACCACGGTGGGTCATTTAATGCCGATAAAGTTTTGAAATAAATCAATTATTAATGGATAATCCTTTTTTTTAATAAATACATTTTCTATTTAACCGTTAGATGGGACCCTAACAGGTACTACCACTCTGGGCCAGAGTGGACCAGGGAGCAATGGTGATGAAGGGGTGCTCCACGTTCCCCAAACCTCCAAAACTGGACCTCACCATCGTCATTCCCAGAACATGTAGACCCGCAGTCACCGACTTCTAGCACCCATATGATAAAAAAGGGGTTGGGTATTGCCATAAAGGCAATAGGGTTGTGAAAATCATATAGGTGCAGGGATTGACGTGACCAGCCGATTGATTGGAGGGGGCCTTCCGACCGCCCGTCTAGCCCAAGATAGGGCCAAAGTGATTATTGCAAGTCATGAACTGCTCATCCACCTGGGTTCTATCCTTAAACATCACGGATCACCACCCACCGCCAACAGGTGGCCCCATTGGGGAAGTCTTACCCCTCTGCAGAGGTGCAGTCGATGCATTCTAACGTCCCGGCCGACAGGGCGGAAGTCTTTTTGATTAACAATGGTTTCAGTTTATCTGAGTGGTCACCTAATTATTCAACACAACACATCACCGCATAACTTGGGTGATTTAGGGGGAACCGGTGCGTTCAGCATGACTTGGCTAATGTTGTATAATATTAAAGTAGTCGTCGGAGTGGCCTAAAGTCGGTATCAGCCAGACAGCGAGGAGTCTATCCTTGTTCACAAGCGCTAGAACAATGAGATTGTTTTGGCGAATGAGGTCGAGCGCCATCCCTACCATCAGCTCCTTATCTTACCGCACATATCCCTGTGCTATTCATTCGCTGAGTTGGCAAGGACCGGTATCGAACCCAGAACCTTGATAGTTCCTAGTCCAACACTCTACCGACTGAGATAACCTGCCCTATAACTTATTTCTTCGATAATTCTGGGTAGTTCTGTTATGGCTGTTATCTCATCTTCCATCTTAGCTTGGGCTGGATTTGTCAGTCACTGGGCAGTGCTGGGGTGGTGGCTGATTTGATTCATTAGCTGGCTCTTGTGTAATTCTAACAATTCGGTAATTCTGTAATTATACTTTTTTATTCTTTCTTTCTTTCTTTCTTTTCTTCTAATTCTCTTTAAGCTCTTATTATTTCTCTTCTCTCTCTCTCCCTCCTCTTCTCTCTCTCTCTCTCTCTCTTTCTCTTCCTTTTCTTTCTTTCTTTCTTGCTTTTCTTCTAATTATATTAGGCTCTTATTCTCTCTCTCTTACTTTCTTTCTTTCTTTCTTTCTTTCTTGCTTTCTTTCTTGCTTTTCTTCTAATTCTATTAGGCTTATTCTTCTTTATTTCTCTCTCTCTCTCTCTCTCTCTCTCTCTCTTCTCTCTCTCTCTCTTCTTTCTTTCTTTCTTGCTTTTCTTCTAATTCTATTAGGCTCTTATTTTTTCTCTCTCTTTTTTTCTTTCTTTCTTTCTTCTTTATTGTTTTTCTTCTAATTCTATTAGGCTCTTTCTCTCTCTCTTCACTTTCTTTCTTCTTTCTTCTTTGCTTTTCTTTCTTGCTTTTCTTCTAATTCTATTAGGCTCTTATTCTTTCTTTCTTTCTTTCTTTCTTGATTTTCTTCTAATTCTATTGGGCTCTTATTCTTTCTCTTTCTTTCTTTCTTTCTTTCTTTCTTGCTTTTCTTCTAATTCTAATAGACTGTTATTCTTTCTCTCTCTCTTTATTTCTTTATTTCTTTCTTTATTGCTTTATTGCTTTTCTTCTAATTTTATTAGGTTCTTATTCTTTCTCTCTTTCTTTCTTTCTTTCTTTCTTTCTTGCTTTTCTTCGAATTCTATTAGTATTTTATTCTTTCTCTCATTCTTTCTTTCTTTCTCTCTTTCTTTCTTTCTTTCTTTCTTTCTTTCTTTCTTGCTTGCTTGCTTTTCTTCTAATTGTATTAGGCTCTTATTCATTCTTTATTTCTTTCTTTCTTTTTTTCTTTCTTTCTTGCTTTTCTTCTAATTCTACTACGCTTTTCTCCTTTCTTTCTTTCTTTTTTCTTTCTTTCTTGCCTTTTTTCTAATTCTACTACGCTCTTTCTTCTTTCTTTCTTTCTTTCTTTCTTTTTTCGTTCTTGTTTTATTGCTTTCTTGCTTTTCTTCTAATTCTTTATATTCTTATTCTTCCTTTCTTTTTTTCTTCCTTTCTTTTTTCCTGCCTTTCTTTTAACTCTTTATGCTCTCATTTTTTTCCTTCTTTTTTCTTGTTCACCTATAATTGATTTTCGTACACATGTGCCCTTCTGTCTTTTTTCTTTCTTTTTTTTTTCACCTGTTCTTTATGCTCTCATTCTTTCTTTTTCTCTTTCTTTTTCTTTTTCTTTTTCTTTTTCTCTTTCATCTGTCATCAAGTTTCATACACAATTGCCCATAAGTCTTTTTCTTTCTTTTTTCTTTCTTTCTGTCTGGGACGTTTTGTGTTTTTATTTTGTTCTTAATTAAAGAAACAAGACATTTTTTCGAGCTCATATTTTATTTTTTATTAATCCCAGACCAACAAAAAAAAAATAGAACTGACATTTTTGTCATTTTGACCGAGAGACGCCATGTCCGTCTATTCTCATCCAGTTACAAGCCAAAACTGACTTTCTGAACTAATTTCCCACGGTCGCACTTTCTAAGCACTGTAGTCAAGCCACTGGATAACAAGGTATCCAATGGTATAGACCGAATATGTATCGGCAGCAGGGAATTCGTTTCACCCATCCCACACTCTGGGAAAAAGTAAGGAATTGTTGTCGACACGACATTATTACGACTAATACCAATGGCCATTGTTTTTTAACAGTTTTGCGATATTTGGCGTCGTACAGTTTTCTTACGCTCGAGATGGTTCTTTTATACCTCAATATCATTGATTACTTAAAAAAAAACAAATTACCTTAATTAATGTTTGAAAAAAATATTTTTTTTTAGACTAAGGAGTTAATTGATATGTAAATTTGTTATACATTGGCAATTCAACACAACACACTGTTCTCAATAATAGATTCAATAATTAATTTCATGAGGTATTATGTTTAGATGATAATAAAACACACAATCCGCTTATTATATAATATTATATATATACTGATATATTATTATACCGTTTTTTCGGGCGTATTCCATGTTTATCGATCGAAGGTGGAGCTTCCCATTTTTTGTGATGATCGTGATGTTACATCCTACCCAGTGGCGATCTATTTGGTAGTTAAGTGTAGTAAATTCTTTGTCAATCGCCAAGTCGTTACATCTATTCCCCAGATGCGATATACTATTCTATCCTATGTATCTAGAGTTTGGGATTTCTCAAGTCTGGCGTCGCACTGCTAATATCACGTGGTTACAATAGCCTAGCGCTCTGCGCACGTACATGGCACAAAATCAACATGCTAATGGTCGTTAATTATATAATCTTGCAGGCTGTCTATACCTTTCTCTCTGTTTATTGGTTTATCTACTCCTCTCTGTGTCTGTATCATGGCGTGTCTCATACTTACTTCTCCCTATCCAGTGCGATCTCTATGATTATCTTTTCTCGATTCTTGCCTTTCTATGTGTATCATTTTCTGTTTCTCACTTCCTTCTTATTACAATTTCTAATGCTTTCTTTCCTATTTCTACTGTTCTTCTTCTTTATCTATGTTTTCATCAGTTGTCTCTCATGTCTACTTTTCTCTCTATTCTTTTTCCCATTGAGCTTTGTCATACTTCTTTCTTTCTTCTTTCAGTTTCTTACTCTCTTCGTTTCTCATTTCACAGTTTCTTTCTTATCTTCTCTTCTTATCTCTTCTTTCTTTCTTTTCCAGTTCTTCTTTCTTTCTTTCTTCTTTTTTTCCAGTTCTTTCTTCTCTTTGCATTACACTTACTTCTTTCTTTCTTTCAGTTTCTTCTTTCTTTCTTTCTTTCATTCTTCTTCCAGGTTTTCTTCTTTTCTCTATTCTTTTTTATCCAAGTTTTTTATTCTTCTTTCTATCTTTCTCTTTACTTACTATTCTCAGTTATCTTCTTTCATTTCTTTCTTTTCTTTCTTCTTACTTTTATCCAGTGTTATCTTTCTTTCTTTATCTTTCTTTATCTTTCTATTTCTTTTCTATTATTTCTCAAGTTTCTTATCTTTTACTTCTTCATTTTTTTTATCACAGTTTTCTTTCTTCTTCTTTTCTTTCTTTCTTTCTATCAGTTAATACTTCTTTCTTATCTTGTCTTTCATGCTGAATATATCTCTCCAGCGGTTTCTTCTTTCTTTTTTCTTTTTTCCACGTTATTCCTTTTTTTCTTCTTTCTTTTTCAGTTCTTTCTTCTTCGTTTGCTATCTTTGTTTCTCCCAAGTTTTCTTCTTTCTTTCTTTGCTTTTCTTCTTTCTTCAGAGGCTCCTTCTTTCTTCTTTCTATATGTCATACTTTTCTTCCAGATTGCCTTTCTTTCTTTCTTCTTTTACTCTAAGAGCTCTCGTTTACATCTTTCTTTCTTTCTTTCTTTTTCCAGTTCTTCTAGTCTCTTTCTTTCATTTTTTTCCAGGTTTCTTTTCGTCTCTTTCGTTCTTTCTTTCTTTCTTTCTTCTCAGTTTCTCTTTCTTTCTTTCCTCTGTTATCATTCTTTTCTTCCAGTTTTCTTATTTCTTCTCTTCTCTTTTCTATTTTCTCAAGTTTCTATTTCTTTCTTATTCTTCTTTCTTTTATATCTCTTAGTTTTACTTTCATTTCTTCATTTTTTTTCTAGTATTCTTTACTTTCTTTTCTTTCTTTCTTTCTTTCTTTTTTCTATTTATATGGGATCTTTTATGTCCTATTAAGCAGATGAATTCGTATTATTGCTGTTCTCTTGTTTTCCACATTTACATTATTAATATGAAATTCTTCTCATTAATCTCATTGTATAGTCAAAACCAGGGGTTGTGTAAATGTAGGTTCACACACACACACACCACACGACCACCACACACACACACACACTTACACTCATATATAATTGTATATTATATGTATATATATATATTATTAATTATAATTGTATATATATATATATTATTGGATAGGCTATATCACATAATTAGCATATAGTATATATACAATAATATAGTTATATATAGGTAAAAGTAATAAATATAATATATTAATGAAAACGGCAAAACAATTTTAGTTAATTATAAATAGACTCAATACTGGAGTGTTTTAATCGGTTGGGAATAGCTCCAAATTGGAATTTAATTTAGAGAGCTGTTCGCATTGTGAATGTACCGGGAAATACGAAATCCTGCGTGGATGTCTCCTCTGATGAATACTCTTTGGTTTATTGTCTGAGTGATTTAAAAAGTTCTCCGCTTGTGAGTTCAGAAGAGAATTATAATGCTAATGTTAAACTTGTGTATTACTCAGTAGTAAATGTTATCTTCCTATCGATAGGATGAGAATATGAAGATTAGAATAATTAGTAATCGTACTCTTTTAACTTGTAGTATGCAAAATATAGACGAACAGATAACAATGGACTAACATTCACTAGAACAGATAGATAGATTAGACTCTGCGAGGAGTTGTACTAGTTATATATGGGCCATTCTTCTCTATAATCTCAATGTTAAAGTTTCGAACGAGTGCTCTGTAACTAGTGAGATGCACTAAGATAAGCGATACGATGGAGGCATTTCCAATACCCTAGCGAGAGGCAGGTAATATCACAACACAACACGGGCGATTAGTTACGCACGTATTTATTTTTATTTTCTTTAGCACCTGTATTGTGATAGGCCTTCAAAATCAACCTCCAAAGCAATATACATACGATATATTATATACTATATATCATATATAATATAGTATATATTATATATAGTATTATAATATATATTAATATACCAAAGCTTGTGGTGATCCTGTGCGGAATAGGAGAGAGTGAAAAACCCGGCCAGAAGAAGTTTGATTTTTATTTGAAGAAGTAGTTAGTGCTACGTGTTAGATGTTTAGTCGAGACCCGGCTCAGCCAATATTAGCATAATGTTAATTATTCAAACTGATCTACTAATGCTTAAAATAATTAATTGAGGTGCGGCATGTAATTTGTGACGTCACGGTGGGGAATTCACACCAGTGTATATGACTCAAAAAGATTATTGGATAAATAAAAGAAACAGAAAATAGTCGAGAACTGCAGTGACAAGAAATAAAAGGACCGAAAGACCAAGAGATTGGTTGAGAAGTTAGTTAAGTCTTGAAGGTTTCGAAAGAGACGGGCGGAAAGCTTCGCGGGTTTGACAACAAAAAATAAATATTGGGGTGACGAAACGAGACGAATCGGAAAGCTGGTTCTCATTTGTGCCTCTGTTTGGTCCGCCACAAATATAATTAACTGAATCTTAAACT
>CM042152.1:37521635-37560834 GCA_023376005.1 Doryteuthis pealeii | reverse complement strand
TCGTATTATACAATGTTGAGTTAGATGTTATATTTTTATTAGTTTTATTTTTATTTTTTTTTTTGTATTTCTATTTTATATTATATCTTTTTTCTTTTTTATTATTATTATTTATTTATTTTTTTTTATTTTTTATTTATTTTTTATAATTTATTAAATAACGAATTAAACAATAAGCGCTTATTATTGTTTACTTCCGCTCTTTCTACCAAATAAATATTTTTGCAAGATAGATATTTTCAATTTGATTTCTAACTAAATTAATATTTTAAAGACAGGAATTAAAAAGTTTGCATATGAATAAGATTTTATTTTCGTTAAAACATACTTTTGCGTCCGAAAGCAAAAATAATTTTTCTAACTCGCTATAAAAAATAATTCAATGATAAAAGACTGTACAAATTATATATTGAGCAAGATTAGTTTCTCTTCTTTTCACGAAAAGTTTCACTGAAACTCCAGTTGAAAATAATAATGGTATTGGGGACAATTTTAATTCAGTTTTAATTGCTGATAAGTTTAGGAAATACATTGTAATTTATTTCTTTGAATTTTTTCTACATGACAATTCAAATCTGTTTTAACGTAAAAGAATGCAATATTCTTATTTTTGCCTTACATTTTAAAACGTTTTCATTAGTTTTCTAAACATTAAGACTTTTTTTTAAACCATTAGTATTAATTACAAACAACTCGTTTTATCAGTTTTTTAATTTACATTATACAACCCTATACTGAGCTGACTGATTTATTGACATTTAACATCTTATTTTTCTTAAATATAACCGAAACTTTGTTTTGAAAACAATTTCCATTTTTCTACAATTGTGCCATGACAACAATTAATTAAGTGAGTCGAGTGTATATTGTACTAAATAAAGTAGTTCAAAAAACATACGATAAATATAAATACAAATTTAGGAAGATTATAAAAAAAACGAATTTATTTTACGTTATTAAAATTTAGTCATAGTTCAAGTTTGTCGCTAACATTTCGTTGTTTCTTTGTTTCTTTTTTCTTTCTTTCTGCTGGTAAAACAGTCAGGCGAAGCTGAACACCAAGCATTAGCAGCAAGAGCTATGCTACGGCTTTCGAAAAATCGTTGATTTTGTTTGATAATTAATATTTATATCCCTAATCAGTAAAAATCAATAACCAAATTGGAGTGTTTCTTAGTTAGAACGATATCAATGTGGTGCGCAATTATTTTAAATCTGAGTGACCTCCCGTTTTGAGTTATACGCTCGACACGTACATACCAAAATCTGTTATATATTAGATGTCTGTTATATGATTAGTAAAGGAGTTCAGTATCATTGAAGTGCTATAATACTTAATTTGTTGGCTGTATCTTGTTTTGAAATACATTAGATGAGAATGTGACATGTTCCCCAGACGTTAACTTATGCCTTCAATTCTTTAACTTCTCCTAGTCCAATTGCATATACCAACGTTAAAGACTCCATTACTTCCTTTATGTATATCATAGCCCTAATATGAAATCATAGGTAGATGTATAATTATACCACATGTGTTAGCCCATGGATTTGAACGCGGTGTCGCATGTCCATTTCTCATCACACTTCCCTCTACCTATCTTTACAAATTATACCTATGTAAGTATTTATCAGTTAAATTTCTCATTTTTATCTAGCCTTAAACTCAGACTGATAAAATGACCCTTTCGGGCAGTTAGCCTGCAAAAGTCCAGGAGGCCGGTTAGGCTCAGTTCGTAGAGCGTTGGCTAGAAAACCACAAGGTTCCAGTTACGATACCGGTCCTTCCCAACTTCAGCGTATGAGTTTAGCCACAGGAATCTGTGCGGTAAAGTAAAAGAGCTGATGGTTAGGTGTGGCGCTCTACCTCAGATTTCTAAACCAATCTCCTTGGTCTAGCCGCTATTGAAAAAGGATAGACTCCCTCGCTGGACTGGCTGATACCGACTTTAGGCCGCCCCGTCGACTTACTTTCTTTACTTTATATATATATATATAATATATATATATATATATATATATATATATTGTTGTGTGTGTGTGTGTGTATGTGTTGTGTGTGCGTGTGTTTACTTATAAGGCCGTGCCTAAGAATATGTTATGTGTGTGTTTTCATGGAAAGCGAGAGAAACAATTTTTGACTGCGGATAAAGATAATCCAATTGAATGAGTATACTTATGAATGAATAGAAATGTGCTCCAAAACGTTTGCTAACAGCTGGGTTTAGGAAAACCGATATACTCAGAGTAAGCCCACTCGAGTTTCCCCGTTTCACGTTCATTAGGGGTGTAATGTGCGGAATACTTACATTAATTAAAACAAACAGATGTAAACAAAAACCCTATCATAATTCCGTAGTGTGTGTTTAGGAAAGCTGGGCTTGTTTTGATTCTTAACGTCGCTACAACTGTGTGTTTTAACTATCGAAATAACATTACGTGTAGTGTCTACATATATTAAAAAAATTCGATTTTTGTTTAATAATTCTTTGAATTTAAATATATTATTATTGCTAATTTCTCATCCAAAACATGAAAGACAACATGTATTACCCAGTCTATATTATGTGATCTTTAAAATCTCTAATTTTTCTCAATCATATATATCTATATCCTATATCTATATACATATCTATATATTATATATATATAATATATATATATATAATATATAACCAAAAATGTAGTACACACTATGTAGTTTCTTTCTGAAGATGCCTGACTTTTTTCAAATAGTAGTTTCGTATGAAATAAATATTGGATTGGACAATCTATAATAACTGTATAAATTGTAAAATTCTAATATTGAGCTCTTCAAATCGAATCTAATGAAAAAATTTCTTTCTAAATATGTCTATTTGAACGAAATATATATTATATATATATATTATATATATATATTATTAGTATATATAATATATATATAAGAGAGAGAGGAGAGACGAGAGAGAGAGACTGGAGAGAGAGTAAAAGAGGGGCCAGCAATAGAACATTCCCATTACTAACACCATCTTTACTTTTGTACACACACAGACACGCCACACACAACACACACACCACACACACACACACATATATATTAATATTACACACACACACACATTATATATATATATATTATATACATTTTTATTATATACTATATATATATATATATAATATATAATATATATATATATATTGTATATATTATATCTATATATATATATAATATTATATATTAATTAATTATTCGATTCGAATATTTCCAAAAACTCTGTTGTTTTTTTTTTTTTTTTTTTTTTTTTCCAACGGAATTTTTTCATAAAAATAAAATATTTACTTCTGCATTGAACGTGATTCTTGTATGTGTGCGAAATTATTTTCACCCACATAAACTAACCGAAAACATGTGTAAGTTATCGATTAAATTCATTTTTTATTCCACTTATTTTTCTTTTCTTCTACTTATTTTCCCCTTATATATATATATATATATACTATATATATATATATATATATTATAATATATATCGAAACTTGCTGTTTAACATTGTTGCGAGAAGAAAGTTTTTTTTCATCTTACTTTTTAATTCTAAACACCTGGAAAATGCTTCGGGCGCTTTTAATATTTTATTTCATATTTTTGTCGTTTGAATAATTCATAATCGATTATGAAAGCAAAGACAACAGTAATAAAAAAAAGAACATTAGCCTGTTAGGTTGTAAAATTCCTTCCATCAATTACGATTATGATTACCAATGTCATACAATAACCGTCTTATATACCTAAAAGCGTACAAAAAATTGATACATTAGTATTGAAACGTTATATAGCACTATCCCATCAAGAGTAAACGCCCTTTCGGGCTGGGGATTGTAGAATTATAGCGACTGGCACCTCTGGAGAGGTTGTCAAATCTCCCTCCCCCCCATGAATCCATCTTTTGGCCGTGGGTGGCACCCCTGATGCTTAATGAGGGAATTGTGGTGTCTTAGCAGTCCATGACACCGCAACACTCCAATTTGGCTTTTACTTACGTGAAACGGTGGTCAGTGAGCGCCGCTCCGATAAATCGGCTGGTTATGTCATGCCCTAGCACTATATGATTGTTCCCAACCCTATTGCCCTTATGGCAAACCCCAACCCGTTTTTATCAATAGTGCTAGAGAGGCTGAGAGTTATATTATCCTGGATATGACGTTATAATTCTCTGATAGTCAAGTTTCAATTCCGAGCATTTGGGGAATGTTAGAGTATCCCTTTACTCCCAGGTCCACTGACCCAAAGCCGTAGACCTCTTAGTGTTTGGATGTATGAAATGAAAAAAAAGAAAAAAAAAGGGTGATTTTTGGTCTGAGCATTCATTGAAAATAATATATGAACTAGAAACAAAACAAAGGTCTTGTCTCGATTATTAACAGTAAGAGCAAAGGATCCCCAAGGTCAGATCCAGAATAATCCAGGATCCGGCTAATTAAGGAATTCAGTCACCAGCCCAGTCCAGTCACCAGCCCAGAGATAGTTAGATCCAGCCCGAGCTAATATAGGAGATAGCAAGGGCAAGACGATAAGTATAGCTGTGTACAACCACAGGTATACAGTTATAGTATCTACGCAGGAGATAAGTATACGGCCATTCTCTTATGTAAAGATACCTCATAAAACACTAACTTTAGGTTTTTGAACACATGTGAGATCTACGTTCAAATATTATAAATATCCCGGTTCAAGGAAGCAATATTTTTTTTAGATGCATTTTTTTACAAATCATCTAAACAGCACATGTAAGATTTAGCACTAAAAAGATCCCAAGAGTTGATTTGCCATTAAAGAGAATAATCAGTCAACCAACTTAATGAAGAATCTCAGCTATGGTTGGATTAAGAGGATAGACCATTGACAACCAATCTTGAACTTGATTTTTGGTTTGGTTTTGTTTTGTTTTACGGCATATCAACCTCAGTGGGCCATGTAATGCCGATAAAGTTTTGAAATAAATCAATTCTTAATGGATAATACAATTTTTTTATAAATACATTTTTCTATTTAACCCATAGATGGGACCGTAACAGGTACTACCACTCTGGGTCAAAGTGACCAGGGAGCAACGGTTGGATACACACTCCAGACCTCCAGAACTGGAACCTCACCATCAGATAGAGTTTTACCGTCATTCCCAGGACATGTAGACCCGCAGCCACCGCCTTCTAGCACCCATATGATAAAAAGGGTTTTGGGCTTGCCATAAGGGCAACAGGGTGGGAAAATCATATAGGTGCTAAGGCTTGACGTGACCAGCCAATTGATCAGAGGGGGCTTTCTCCGACCGCCCGTCTAGCCCAAATAGGGGCCAAGTGTAACATGTCATGAACTGCTCATCCACCTGGGCTCTATCCTTAAGCATCACGGGCGCCACCCACGGCCAACAGGTGGCCCTATTGGGGAGTCTTACCCCTCTGCAGAGGTGCAGTCGGTGCATTCTTACGCTCCAGCCGACAGGGCGGTCTAGAACTGAATCCGCCTCTCTGTGAACGCCTAGCTAGCAAATGTATCCGATAAAGTCTATTTGCCACTGGTACATAGGACGAATCGTGAAAGATATTCAAGGGAATACGTGTTGTGCGCTCATCTTCATCATGATGATCAACATCATCATCATCATCATCATCATGAAATCCTAGTGTCATTGATTAAAAAATAGAAATAAATAAATAAATATGCCAACATCAAGAGTCGAAAAAGTGAAAATTTTAGATATAAAAATCAATCCAATCAAAGTATCGTATTTCGGCTCTCAATTTATTTGGAGTATAATATATATATTATATATATATATATAATATATATTATATATAGAGAGAGAGAGAGAGAGAGAAAGAGAGAGAGAGAGAGAAGAGAGAAATAAGATAGTTGATAATTAATCTTATTAGTTATTTCGCGTTTTTCCTTTATTAGTTTTAATATATATATATATATATATATATATATATATATATTATATATATATATAGAGAGAGAGAGAGAGAGAGAGAGAGAGAAGAGAGAAATAGATAAAGTTCAAAATTAATCTTATTAGTATAATTCATCGTTTCTTTTATTCGTTTTTTTTATGATATCCAATATATTTCAGTTATTATTTTTGAAAATAAATGAATAAAAAATACTGTAATTAATCCTGGATTAAAATTTTCAATCTGACAAGGTGTGATAAAAAATGTATTGACAATAAGTTTTTTTTTATTTCTTATTTGATAAAATCATGATCTATCAACAAAAGTCTATACTTCATCTTAACGAAACCATACAAATTCTCAATACTTTTTATCAATAGTCTCAATACTGTCATATTACCAGTTTTTTTTACGAAACACGGGAATATATCAGTACAAAATATTTCTAACTACGGTATAAGCAAACTAATGATGATTTAGGAAGAAGTTTTAATGGTTTGGTTTGGTTTGTTTTGTTTTACGGCATATCGACCTCAGTGGGTCATTTAATGCCGATAAAGTTTTGAAATACATCAATTCTTAATGGATAATACCATTTTTTTATAAATACATTTTTCTATTTAACCCATAGATAGAACCCTAACAGGTACTACCACTCCGAGTCAGAATGGACCAGGGAGCAATGGTGATGAAGGGGTGCTCCACATTCCCCAAACCTCCAAAACTGCAACCTCACCATCAGATATGTAGACCCGCAGCCACCGCCTTCTAGCACCCATATGATAAAAAAGGGGTTGGGGCTTGCCATAAGGGCAACAGGGTTGGGAAAATTATATAGGTGCTAGGGCTTGACGTGACCAGCCGATTGATCGGAGGGGGCCTCTCCGACCGCCCGTCTAGCCCAAGATAAGCCCAAAGTGGAGTATTGCATGTCATGAACTGCTCATCCACCTGGGCTCTATCCTTAAGCATCACGGGTCGCCACCCACGGCCAACAGATAGCCCCATTGGGGGAGTCTTACCCCTCTCCAGAGGTGCAGTCGGTGGATTCTAACGCCCCAGCCGACAGGGCGGAATGATGATTTAGGAATAAATTTTAAGTCAAATTCTTAAATGATTACGGCAGAAAGGGGAAAATTATGACAAGAATATTAGTGGGGATAAAAATGACGAGATATTTTAAAATTGCATAGCCACAATTGGCAATAGCCTATAAAAGATACCCAAAAATTATATAGTTTGAAATATAGTCCCAAAATACTATAAACACTCACGGGATTGAACCAGAGTTGATTACTTAGAAATGAATCGTTGAACCCTAATAATGTTACAGAATTGATAGTTAGTCTATTAATTATCTCGAGTAAGTTTAGTGTGTATTCAAAATAACGGTTAGTGCGAAAACACTAATTGACATCAATTGACCCTGTGTTGACATCGTCTTCCGATTCTTCAGGGCGAACGTGGGAAGTGAGTTTTAGAAAATCTGAAATTTTAAGTCAAATTCTTAATGGATTATGGCAGAAAGGGGAAGAATAGGAAAAGGATATTAGTGGGGATAAAAAAAAATGGTTAGATATTAAAACTTGCATAGCCAGAACTGACAATGGCATAAAAAAGATATCCAAAAATGATATTTCTTATAAGACTATTTAACACATCGTTAAATGTACATTATTAACAACTACTACTACTTGTAGTTATTCATATGACTTGAGTTTTAAGATGATCACTATCTATATATACATATATAAATATATATAAAAGGAAGTTGGTGTCTATGTGTGTATGTATATATGTGTGTGTGTGTGTGTGTGTGTGTGTGTCTGTGTGTCTGTGTGTGTCCGGATGAAACTATGAACATAGAAAATTAACGCCGAACTCAGTCGTTAGAGCGTCCCCCTGTGAACCACAAGGTTCTTCGTTCGATAACGACCCTCGCCAATTCAGCTTATGTGTAGCACAGCGATCTGTGTGGTAAAGTGAGGAGCTGATGGTAGGTGTGGCGCTCCGTCTCAAATACTGAATACACTATCCTTGGTCTAGCACTAGTGAAAAGGGGATAGACTCCCTCGCCGTCTGGCTGATACCGACTTTAGGCCACCCCAACGACTTTATATATATATATATATATATATATATATATATATATATATATATATATATAAGTGTTGTCATGGGTCCAACGGGAGAAAATTAAATATTCTATAAAAAATTTAAAAAAAGATTCGGAAAATTATTTTTTAAAGATAATAATAAAAATTAATTAAAATTCAAAAAAACAAACATAATCCTTTTTTCGAAACTTTTTCATAGAATTTTTTTTTCATAGAATATATATATATATATATATATATATATATATATATATATATATATATATATATATATATATATATATATATTAAATGTATCAAAAGTAAACAAATCAATACACGAGGTTTTTGGCCTCTCCCCACTACCCAGACAACGCTGGGTAGTCGCTTCGTACAACTCCTTCTCATTTTCTAAACTGAAAATATATTCAATTGTCGATTAAGTCTCTGTTACTTTTCGCACTTTTCTGGAATGTTCTCACTAAAAAAATAGTGATATATACTCTCAAAAGGGTTAAAGTTAGATTTTTTTAGCATTAGATTGCGTCGGTGAGGTCTATTGGGAAATTATCTTTCACCTGATGAGACAGTTGTTTTGTTTGAGTTTTTTGCTCGCGCCTCTGTATGTATATGTGTGTATGCGCGCGCACGTGGGTGTGTTCTACTAAGATTTTTAAGATATTTATTTGAGGTTAATGCTAGAATTTGATGGTGTTGGTGTAGTGAGCTAGTGGATAAGACATCGTCTTTATTTGACGTACGACAAAGACCAAAACAAGATCTTGCCGGGAGGTGAGTAAATCTTCCGAGGAAACTTCTAGAGAGACGAGATAGAAATCGAAGTTGTGATTTTAAAGCGAGATTCAAAAAACCTAAAACCAGACTCGCTGTCTAAGGTTTCCAAATAGCCGAAATCTCTTTTGCTTTTTCTTTCGTAATCTGATGGGTTCACCAGACTACAACAAAAAGTTATAAAAAAAAAAAATAGAAAGTACACACTATCCATTGCATTGCTAAATAGAAAAGACGATTTTAATCATTAAGTCAAACAAAGAGAAGAATTATCAAATCAACGCATCTTCTTATATAACTGAACAGAATTTTCAATCATAACTGCTAGACCCTGTAACTATCTATATATTGATGCTCGTGTTCTTTAATTGTACAACCGTTATCCCGCCCGATCGGCTGGGGCGTTAAAATACACCGACTGCACCGCTGCAGAGAGGTAAGACTCCCCCAATGTGGCCATCTGTTTGCCGTGGGTGGTAACCAATGACGCTGAAGGATGGAACCCTGATGGATGAGCATTCCATGACATGCAACACTCCACTATGGACCTTACTTGGGCTAGACGGGCAGTCGGAGAGACACCCTCCGATCAATCGGCTGGTCCCGTCAAGCCCTAGCACCTATATGATTGTCCCAACCCTATTGCCCTTATGGCAACTCCCATCCTTTTATCATATACGAGAAGGCGGTGGCTGAGGGTCTTCATGTCCTAGGTATGACGTTAAACTCTATCTGATGGTGAGGCTCCAGTTCTGGAGGATTGGGTATTGTGAAGCAGCCCTTCATCATCATTGCTCCCTGGACCACTCTGACCCGGAGTGGTAGTAACTGTTAGGGTCCCATCTATGGGTTAAATGCGTTTATAAAAAAAAACCTTAGTACCATTAAAAATAAATTTATGTCAAAACTGTCGGCATTAGATGACACACGGAGGTTGATATGCCGTAAACCAAACCAAACCAAACCAAACGACTGTTATCACCTCTGAACAGAATTTTCAAAAATAAATACTTGACCCTGTAATCATCTATTTATTGATGCTCGTGTTCCTTAATTGTACGACCGTTATCATCTTGCAACAACCTCTAAACAGAATTTTCAAATATAAATGCTAGACGCTGTAACTATCTATACGAGATATATCAAAAAAGTTCCAGTTCCGGTGTCACAAAAATTATTCCAAATCCAAACTAAAAAATACAAGTTATCCCCTTCATAGTAATCCCCCTGGAGTCTAATGGACTTTCCCATCCTTCTTTGCCGCGCTTGCATGCATTCTTTAAAGGACTCTTCCGGGATTCTCCGTAGATCTGTCGTCACGGCCATTTGGATATCGTGCACATCCTCTAAACGGGTTGCCTTGATAACCCCCTTGTGCTTGGGGAAGAGGAAAAAATCACATGGAGCCAGGTCGGGTGAGTAGGGAGGTTGCTCTAGCACAGTGATGTTCATCTGGGCCAAGAACTTTCGGATACTCTGGACAGTGTGGGCAGGTACATTCTCATGGTGAAATACCCATGAGTTGTCCTACCACTTCTCTTGCATCCTCTCGTGCACTGAACGAAGCAAACATCACAGTACCTCTTTGTAGACATGCTGGATGAACGCCTGACCCTGTGGCAAGAACTCGCAGTGTTCGATGCCCCTCACATCGAAGAAATGTGAACGTTTCTGGAACTTTTCTGACATACCTCGTATATTGATAATCGTGTTCCATAATTGTACAACGGTTATCATATTCAACTCCCTCTTGTTAAAAATGAGACCGTCCAAATCGTACAAGATGAAATGCAAAAATGTAAATCCTGATTACCTCATGTTGCTTAATCGTCGAATACTTATTTATTTATTGCCGTCACCTCAGCTAAATAATGGACCATTCCGTTTTTATTATAAAGAAAGAAGGGAAATAAAATTTAAAACATAAATGCTAGACACTGTAACTATCTATATAAGGATACTCGTGCTCCTTAATTGTATGACCGTTATTATCTTGCAACACCCTCTGTCTAAAAATGAGACCGTCCAAATCGTACAAGATGAAATGGAAAAATGTAAATCCTGACTACCTCATGTTGCTTAATCCTCGAATACTTATTTATTTCTTGCCGTCACCTCATCTGAATAATGGACCATTCCGTTTTTATTATAAAGAAAGAATCCCCTTCTTTCTCTAAAATAAAAACGGAATGGACCATTATATCAAACATAAATGCTAGACCTTCTAACTATCTATATATTGATACTCGTGTTCCTTAATTGTAAGATCGTTATCATCTTGCAATACCCTCTGGCTAAAAATGAGACCTCCAAATCGGACATGATAAAAAGCAAAAATGTAAATCCTGATTAGCTCATGTTGCTTATCCGCCGAATTCTTTTTTCTTATGAGTGCCGTTTCCTCAGCTAATTTATGGACCATTCTGTTCTTATTATAAAGAAAGAAGGGACATACTACACAGAAAAATATAGAGAAAGAAGTAGAGTAGGGGTATATGGAGTGGGAGGGGTTGATGTGTAATCTTTTTTAATCGAACATAATCAAAAGATGAAAAGAAGAAATGAAAGAGAAAAAGAGTGAGAGAGAGAGAGTTAAATCAAGATTATTATACTTTTTACATATTGAATTATTGTAATAGTTCTTAAGTAAAAATCTCAAACGTTGAAATAATTAAAATATCATAGTGTGGGATATCCACAGGCCCTGTAAGATATAATCATATTATTTAATGATTTTCAACATTGTATGTTTTCAGGACGGTCTAATCTTTAACCAGAGGGTGTTGCAAGATGATAACGGTCGTATAGTTAAAGAGTACGAGTATTGGTACACACATATATATATATATATATATATATATATATATATATATATATATATAATATATATATAAAATGTTAAATTTCATATATATATATATATATATATATATATATATATATATATATATATATATATGAAATTTAACATTTTCAAAAAACATATGATGTTTGTTATGTAATTGCTGACAGATCTGTTTCGACCAAATCGATAAGTTGGTCTTCATCAAAGAGCGACATAGACGGGAAGAAAGATATCCGTTAAGACTGTTTACAAAAACGAACGCTGAATTCAACCGCTGAAATTTTGAAAAATGCATGTTCTGTTTAAAAAATAGAATAAATTTTATTTAATTTTTAAAAAATCAGAAGAATTATAGTTTATAGTAAAACTCAAAAAGTTGTTGTAAAAATTATATAAAAAATGTAAAGTGGGTATCAAAAGAGTATAGTATATATTTCAGCTGTTAAAAATATACAGTCCACAGTGTAATTTGAAAAAGATGTTAGAGTTCCAAAATTTACTTGTGGTGTGAAAGTCCGTAGAGTTATAGATGAAAGTCTTCAAGGTGTGTAAAATTCCAGATATAATGTTTTTTCATTAGACAAATATGAAAAATAGCAATTACATAAACAAACATCATATGTTTTTTTCAAAATGTTAAATTTCATACTGTCGGATTAATTTCCATCTATTTTTCATATGTATTGTATATATATTATATATATATATATATATAATATATATTATATATATATATATGCTTTTTAGTGTTTGTATGGAAACTGATGTAGGGGAAGGAAAATACTGAATTCTAATCAGTTGTATTTGAAAATAAATCTTATTTCACGTCTTACCCATCCCGGAATCTCACAAAGAATAAATATTTTTATAACTAGCAAATATATGCACGCTCCGGGTGCAAGTATTCAAGTTTTAATGTAACAAAATATATTAAATCATTAAGGCTAATGAAACTAAATAAAAATGCAAATAAAAAGATTTAAAAACAGAGTGGGGTATAATCGAAAAATTGAACAACTGAAACTTACTCTACCATCACTCCCGTCATTCATTGCTATATTTTCCCCATTTAACTATTTTAATAAAATAGGAAGTAAAGAATAAAATTACAGTTATTTCTTCTTGTTAATGGATCTCTTTTAAGATTTATCCCCGATATTTTTGCTCATATTCATTAAGATAAAACCAAACAATTAGAAATCAATATTACTAAGCACATATTTATCAAAATCAATTTTTTATATCAATATGTAAATTAGCATTTCCGTTCACACTTTAAACCGCTATTTTGTTGTATATATAAATACAATTGCATGTTATTAGTATGGAGCTCCGGCCAACGTCGGGGGTCCAGTGGCTTCGGCCCTGGATCTTTACAAGTTAATAGCGTCGATTCCAGGGGACTACCCCCCAGACAATATATGTCCCCTTGATTTAAAGGGACAGGGCTGGGTTTATTGTCCAACGCCTGAGGCGCCCCCTTGAGGGGGAGTGCTGACGGGATCGACGCAATTTTTTTCCACCTACTCCCCATGAGCTTCTGTTTGTGGGTGGTCCCACATAAAAATGTCCTTGTGTCACACCCTCAGAAGTGGAATGAGAGGCAAATACCTGTAGATTAGGCCAACAGTATTTATATTGTTAAACAATTTATTCATGTCTTTATTTTATTTATTTATCGAGGTTTGAGTAAAAATAAAATCAGGGAGAATAAGACGTAAATAACTAAGGGAAATGTGATTTGAGTAGTGATATAGTTTTGCTTACAGACAGACAAACACAAAATCTCCATTATAATAAGAAGTTACCAGATTCACATGAGAATGTGCAGAACAGATTCGACTGATTTCTGTTTGTTTATGGTTCACAAGTTTCACTGGTTAGACATTTCGGTTATTTGAACGGTTTAGTTGATATATCCTGCTCTCACATTCATCATTATTACTTGGGGGTCAATAATTTATGATTCAGTATAGATGAGTACGCCTTCGTTGAAGCACTACCTCAACACTATTCTCCGAATTTCAATAATCAGATATTCCATTGGTGTTATTCACTTTTGCAGAGTGTGACATCAGATATGACAATTAGCGTACTTGAAGCTTGGAAGAAAGAAACCTCTTTTCATGAGGCGAGCTTACTTGTGATAGGAGGCAAGTGACCATATAGTTGCTTATTCACAGGGTGCTGCTTCCATGATTTTTTTGAAAATAGCACCTAGCCGCCTTCAGCAGATAGTATCGATCTTTTTTCCCCTAGGAATTCATTAGAGTCCAAGTTGTGCAGCCATAGAGTATACCTGACACGGATACGCTTAGAAGAATTATCATTTTGTCTCATCAGATGGATCATAATTATATATATATATATATATAATATATATATATATTATATATATATTATTGTAGCATAATGGACCTAGGAACACCATATTTGTGGCCTTGTGCCAAAACACGGAGAAACCTTAATAGGATGTAGCATGATTCTCAGACCTTACGGGAGTGGGGAAGCAATGTAAAACTAATTAGCACCTTTGAGTCTATTCGGAGCCATTAAGTCTGGGATTATGCTAGTAAAATTTAGTTTAATCGGTTTGTCAGAAGAAGGATGGTTGACCCGTCGACCTCTTAAGTGACACGTGTAGTTTGGTAGAACGATTAGAACGTTCGAAAGGTTCCAGAAGATTCTAGAAAAATCGACTTCGATTTCTATTTAATGAGGGAACCTTAGATTTTGAATCAGTTAAGTCCTGGAGACCGAGGGAGTAGTTGAGCCCTGGAGACCGAGAGAGGAAGACGAGTTGAATTTTGGTCTGCGGCCGTGGAGTTTGGCCGAGTTAATAGTCAGAGGCTGGTGTCGATGAAGTGTGAAGCCTGATAATTGGAACGAAGTTAAGAGCATCACTAAAAACATATTTAAGGAAGCCGACTCTCTCTCTCTCTCTCTCTCTCTCTCTCTCTCTCTCTCTCTCAATAACTTTCATTGAGAAAATAAATTCATGAAAAGCAAGAAATACTGTCCACATCTTTATTTACTACACGCCAAAGAAATCGTACGGGAACTCATGAATGAAAGCCCTTAAAGTGTATACTCGCCAACAAGTCAAATTGGCCGTAACGAAAAGCACACGGCCTGCGTAAGTGATATTTTTCCCTTGACCATAAACGAAAGGAGTGTGGAAGAATTTTGGGGCTTAAGGGACTACTAGATTCTGCGAGTGTGTGGAGTTGTAAACAACCCCAAGAATTTCTACACCTTATGAGGAAGACGACGGCCACATAACTTATATGCGATTTGGTATATATATATATATATATGTTATATATATATATAGAGAGAGAGGGGGAGAGAAAGATGGGGAGAGAGAGAGAAAGAGAGAGAGGGGAGAGAGATGGGAGAGAGAGAGAGAGAAGTGTTGTTCTGGTTCCAACGGAGAGAATTCAATATCTTACGAAAAAGAAGGTCCGCAAAATGGATCATGTTTTTAGAAAAAACTTTATTATTTTTGTCTTACATATGCGACACATGTTTTATGATTCCGGTGTATACGCGTATCTATGTGTGTGTTTTGGGTTTTTGGGTATTCCTATATATGTGTACTTATACATTCAGTAATCTTCATATATATATATATATATTATATATATATATATATATATATGGTTTGTGTGTGTATGTGTGTGTTGGTGTAAAACGGTATCTATGAGTATTTTTGGATAGTCCAGTAATGTATACTTATACATTCATTAATCCACACACACACACACAGACAGACACACACACACACACACACACACACACACATATATACATATTATATATATATATATATATATACTTTTTTTAATGCTTCAATTGTTTATTTGAACTTGTTTACCTTCGCAGCTCAATGATGTAAAGAAAGAAGCTATAGAAATTGAATTATTCGATTATCAAAAAACAAAAGAATACAGCTATCGAAATAAAAAAAATCGATCATTCCAACGGGAAACTCTAGACGAACAAAAGAATATTAGAGGAAGCAAGAGTGAGAGAATTGCAATGAGAGAATTTTCACAAAGCGGAATCAAAGCTGCATCGCCTTTTTATGATCTCACGAAATTAATCACACTCTTTCATTTCTTTTCTTTTTTTTTTCTTCTTCTTCTTTGTTCTTTTATTGACATTGAAGTGAAATTATTCACTGTCTCTACTTCCAGCTAACTTTGTTTTCCAACGGTGATAACGTTCACCAGGTTCCCTGTAACTCGATGGAAATAACTTAAAGGATTTACAATAATGCGTTTGCTCCTAACGTTATTGTAAGTGTTCGAATTGGACTCTTTTCTTTTTTGGGACACAATAAATAAGCACATACGATTGTTATACAAAATCTACACTTAACCCTGATATATCATTTGCCTTAATGAGTTTTATAGCGCATGTATTCATAGGTCTGATGGGCTTTATCTTGAGGTAAGAGCATCTGTAAATTCCTCTGCAATTCATAATCTACATTACATGTTATTCATTTTCACAAAGCTCTGTCGGCTGGGTGTATAGAATAAACCGACTGCTCTACTACATAGGGACAAGAAACCAAAAATAGGGCCACCTGGTGGAAATAGGTCGTGACTTTTGATGCTTATGGATTACATCTTGTGTCATGGCTTACCCATCTCGGATTCTCACAAATGATAAATATTTTTATAACTAGCAAATATATGCACGCTCCGGGTGCAAGTATTCAAGTTTTAATGTAATAAAATATTATATTAAATCATAAAGGCTAATGAAACTAAATAAAAATGCAAATAAAAAGATTTGCAACAGAGTGGGGTATAATCGAAAAATAGAACAACTGAAACTTACTCTTCAATCACTCACGTCATTCATTGCTATATTTTCCTCATTTAACTATTTTGTTAAAATAGGAAATAAAGAATAAAACTACAGTTAATTCTTCTTGTTAATGGATCTCTTTTAAGATTTATCCCCGATATTTTTGCTCATATTCATTAAGATAAAACCAAATTTTAGAAATCAATATTACTAAGCACATATTTAAACAAAAATAGAGCCACCTGTTGGAAATAGGTCGTGACTTTTGATGCTTAAGGATTAAAACCTAGTGACTGAGCAGTCGACTTGAAACACTCCTCGTTGGTCCTTACTTAAGCTAGATGGGTGGTCCGAGAGACCCTCCCCATCTCCGAAAAATCGGCTGATCGCGTCAAGTCTAGCATCTATATGATTGTCCTGTAGGAAGTGTAATGGTTAAAGTGATGGGAAATGGACTCGTCGACCCGAGTTCAAATCCTGGACGTGGCAATTATTTCACTTAGTGCTAATACCCTTGGGAAAGGTATGAATTCTACTCTCTCTCCAGCTATGGGTAAATAGTAGGGCAGACTGGGCTCTTTAACCTTGGTTAGGCAACCGGTCTAGGAGAAGGAGAACTCTGAATTCAAACCTGTTAAACCCCGCTTAAGAAATTGACCTTGTGTCACATCCTGCTCGTGTGGAGGGGTTGGTAAATATATATATGACTGTCCTGACCCTATTACTCTTAAGGAAAAAAACCTCCAACCCTTTTTATCCTATATGGGATAGAAAGGGGTGGCGGAGGCCCTTACTATCTTAGGTTTGAATTAAACACCATCTGACGGGGAACTTACAATTCTGGAGATTTGGATAGTGCGGGGTTCACCTTCATTCCCATTACTGCAAAACTAACTTTTTAGACCCCGCCCGTAAACCCAGGCGATGCCGGGTAACCACTTCTAGTCTAGTATACATTGTTTATAGGCGTCACGTTCTTTATCTACTACATTGGATGGATTAGATCAATCCATTCAATGGATTGAACAAAGGGAATATTTGTCTCATACCCCACTTGTATGGACTGGGGACAAGGCCTCGTTTTAATATGGGCCCACCCATAAGCCGAAGCTCATGGGTGGGAAAGAAAAAAAAATTTCGTCGATCCCCTCGGCATTCCCCCTCAAGGGGGCGCCTATAATAATTACTAATGTTTTTTTGGAAACAAAATTCTCACTTAACTAATTATTAACATCTAAATGCAAAAAAAAGAGTGTGTGGAAAGACAACAAAAAAGGATCTATCCCCTAAACTTACCTCTGCATAGACCCTGCACTCAAAACTCCAGCCATTTACAGGGATATCTGAGTGTTTATGCAATAATGGATGGCCTAAGAAAAAAAAAATTTTGAATTTAAAACAAAATAGCAAATATATGCACCCTCTGGGTGCAAGTATTTAAGTTTTAATGTAATAAGATATTATATTAAATTAGAAAGGCTAATGAAACTAAATAACAATGCAGATAAATATTTGGGTATAATCGAAAAATAGAACAACTGAAATTTACTCTTCCATCACTCCCGTCTTTCATTGCTAAATTTTCATAATTTAACTATTTAGTTAAATTGGGAAGTAAAGAATAAAATGTCAGTTATTTCTTCTTGTTAATGGATTTCTTTTAAGATTTATCCCCTAGATTTTTGCTCATATTCATTAAGATAAAACCAGACAATCAGAAATCAATGATTACCCCGATCCAGTGGCCGAAGCACACTGGAACCCCCGGGTGGGGCAGGGAAAAGGTTCCTAGTTCGATACCGGTCCTCGCCAACTCAGCGTATGAGTAGCACATGGATCTGTGTGGTAAATGGATTGAACATTTGCGTAAAACAATGAAGACGTGAACAAAATAAATCTAAATAATACAAGTACGCAATGCATTTCTGTATTTAATTACCATTGTGGTTGTAACCCAATACAATATATATGTATTAAGTGGATTAATCTTTGCTGACGAGGCTTACTTTGAAAAAGCCGGAATTGTTATCGTTATAATGATAGATGAAAATATACGAGATAATATTGGATTTCTATATTTAATATTAATCATCAAATATGAATCAATCATTGCTGCACAATGCACACATTACAGGATAAACCATAATCGAGTTTTAGTAAAGCTCGTATCACAATATTGCCAATAAATGGATTAGTGAGTGATCGATAGAGAAATCAGAGTTCCATATCCAACACACATACTTAGCAATAGCAACGGGAATCTGTTAACCCCTCAGTAAACCAGGTGATGTCTAATCAAAATACTTCTCTATAAATTGATATTTATATATCATATATCTATATATCTATATATCTATATATATATCTGTGTGTGTGTGTGTTTGTGTGTGTTTGTGTGCGTGTGTACATATGTGTGTGAATAAGTATTAACACGTGTTAATTTATGGTACTATCTCCCACAATCGTTAAACTGGAAAGCAAAACTTCAGTGACAATCTCAGATACAGAATTAGATTTTCTAATATATATATATATATATATATATATATATATATATATATATATATATATATATATATATATATGTGTGTGTGTGTGTGTGTGTGTGTGTTGTTGTTGTTGTACCCTTCCGTCTATTAAAGACGATGGCGTAGTGTTCACATTTTGTATTATCTGCAAGTACGTGAGTGGCTGAACAGACCAATTTTTGAATGGCAATCTATGATGCAGTGACTGAAAACAAACAGTTACTGAAAACAAACAGTGATGATTGCTGGAGTTGCTGTTGTCTTTCCTTTTGGTTCTCTTTTCCGTGGCGGCTTCTTTCCTCTCTTTTTCACTCCTTTTGATCCCTTGTTTGACGAGGAGGCGCCAGGTCGCACGGTCTTCTGCACAAGCTTCCCATGTGGGGGTGTTGATGTGGCATGTCTTCATGTTTCTCTTGCAGATATATTTAAAGCGCAGGCGTGGTCTCCCTACTGGTCGGTTGTCCTCTACCAATTCACCATACAGTAGGTCTCTGTCCATCCTCCTGACGTGACCAAACCAACCCAAGCGTCTCTCGTAGATGATGGCGGGCATGCTGTTCAAGTTTGCTCGTTCCAGCCCTTCTGTGTTGGTCACTTTGTCCTGTCAGCGTATGCGTAGCATATGTACATAGGCTTATATATGCATATAAATACATGTATTGGATGGATGTGGCACTGTGACCCGTGGTATTCCCGCCATTCATTTCAGTATTCATCACGCAGATTTAGGATATATATATACACACATATATATATAGTATTTGTATATAAATATATATATATATAGCTCAGTCGGTAGAGCGTTCAGCTAGAAACCACAAGGTTCCTAGTTCGATTCTGGTCCTCGCCAACTCAGCGTATGAGTAGCATTGGCATCTGTGCGATAAAGTAAAGAGCTGATGGTAGGTGTGGCGCTCCACCTCAGATGCTAAAAATAATTTACTTGGTCTAGCGCTATTGAAAAGGGGATATACTCCCTCGCTGATTGGCTGATACTGATTTTAGGCCACCCCGTCGACTTTACTATTATATATATATATATATATATATATATATATATATATATACACGTATGCTTATACACACACACATATATATATATATATATATATATATATACTCACACACGTATATATATATATATATATATACATATATATATATATATATATATATATATATATATAATGTTATGTTTTCATTGACTGATTTTTATGCATTTTCTTGTTCCCATAATGCATTCCCTGATCATTGCATATATACTACTTAATATTATACATACATATATATATATATATATATATATATATATATATATATATATATATATAATTACTTAGCTTTACTCAAAAGGTGATGTTAATTTTTTTTACTAAATATAAATTGCTTTCACGTTCTCGCTTTTTAGACATTTATATATTTCAGTTTCGTCTGCGAAGACTTTTGATTCTGACAATATACAATGTGAGTGATCTTGTTTTTACACTGGTTGACGTTTGGTGTGATAAGATTCGTTATTCACCATTTTTCTACGTCATTCAAATGCATTTTATTATCAATATGGCCCGTAAGCACAGAGTAGATACATAAATAAGGTTTATAATAGAGTTGAGAGAGAACCAAAAGAGGGCACAATGAGCATAATATATGTGTTCACATTTATTTGTTAAAAGTAGTGAGAAAAGAATTACGCATTCGAATAAAAGGAACTACGTTTTTAAGCCTGTAATAAAATAGAACTACACATAGAATTATATGCATTATTATATGAAATAAAATCTATTAAGTATTACATCGATAAGAGATTGTAAAATAAATTATATCGTAAAAAAATGAATTACGATTTTATTCTCATAAAAGATTTAAGATTAAATAGGTACAACGGGGGTAAAAAGAATGGTAGTTATAGAAAAGAAAAAAAATGAAAAGTAAAAAAGAAAAAAAAACTTTGTGAAGACAGTTGAATGTGATAACAGTTGATTGATTGGATTTTACGGCATGACAACTCTTGTTAGGTTATTTGATACAAAACGGTTTTTATTATTTAATGTTTTATCATTAGCTGATGCTTTATTATTATTTGATGCTATAACGATTTGTTTTTTTTCGTTGTGCTTGATGGTTATTCAATATTTTTAACGCATTTTTTCAACACGCCTGTTTTAATATTTAACCCATACATAGAACCCTGACAGGTACTACCAATCCGGATCGGAGTGGAACTGAGAGTAATGGCGATGAAGGGGTAATCAACACTCCATAGAACTCCAGAATTAGATCATCACTATTAGATGCATTTTAATGTCATACCTAAGGCACTAAGAACCTCAGGCTCCGCTTTCTTGCACATATATGTTAAAAAGAGCAATACAGTTAGGAAAATTATATAGGTGGTAGGACTTGACGTGATTAGGTGAACGAACACCTGGGGCGCCTTCGACCGCCCGTCTAGCCTAAGTAAAGAATGGATAGATATTACGGCATGTTAACCCTTGTTAGATTATTTTATAACGAAGATGTTTTTTTTTAATTAATTCTGGATGAGTATTTAATCTTTAAAATCATTTTTTCTATTTAACCAGTAGATGTGACCATGACAGCTACTACCACTCCGGGTCGGTGAGTAACTGGCATTAATTGCGATAAATATATACTCTACAGTCTCCAGATATCCAAGATAGTAAATTCATCATTAGATACAGTTTAACGTCATACTCAGCACACTCAAACCCTCAACCACCGCCTATTAGCACATACATTATAAAAAGGTTTGGAATTTTGCGAAAAGAGCTATAAGTTTAAAAATCATATAGGTCTTAGGGATTGATGTGACCAGTCGATTAATCGGTTCGGGCCTTTCCGACCGCCCGTCTAGCCTAAAACCCAAAGTGGAGTGTTGCATATCATGGACTGCTCAGTTATATGGATACTGTCCTTATGCATCACGGGTCGCTACCCACAGCCAGCGGGTTGCCTCCTTGTGGAGATTTTACTCCTCTGCAGAGGTGCAGTCGGTGTGTTCTACAGCCCCAGCCGACATGACAGAAGAAATAACAAGAACAAAATAAAACGAAAAGAAGGAAGGGAGGTGGGAGAAGAAATTGAAAACAAATAGAAGAGAGAAAGAATTTTGGGAAAATAGAAGACAGAAAATAAATAAATCAATAGATAAAATAAAGCAGTAAATAAATGAAACATACTTCCTGGTCTCAATTATTAGATTCTCCCATTGAAAGGGAGAAATTGTTAACTAACTTCAACGAATTGTAGAATGAGAAATCTCTGTATGAGTCTAAGAATAAGTTGTAAGGTTCTACATGACATGGATTTTAACAATAACATACAAGTTGATGATATAGTATTAATTTAAAATCCTGCGAAATTCTGACCATTCTGGAAACTAGGCAGGCTGACTGTAGTTATTAGTGGAAATGATGGAAATGTACGTATTTCTAAAGGAGATGCCTCTTATTAAAGCAATAACATCCAGCATCTGTTTCCAATGAAGCTCTTCTTGATTCATGATTTTCCCAACCCTATTGCCCTTATGGCAAGCCCCAACCCCTCTTTATCATATGGGTGCTAGAAGGCGGTGGCTGTGGGTCTACATGTCCTGGGAATGACGTTAAACTCTATCTGATGGTGAGGTTCCAGTTTTGGAGGTTTGGGGAATGTGGATCACCCCTTCATCACCATTTCTCCCTGGTCCACTCTGACCCGGAGTGGTAGTACCTGTTAGGCTCCCATCTATGGGTTAAATAGAAAAATGTATTTATAAAAAAATTGTATTATCCATTAAGAATTGATTTTTTTCAAAACTTTATTGGCATTAAATGACCCACTGAGGTTGATATGCCGTAAAACACAACAGAACAAAAAATCTTCTTGATCCATCATATAAAAAGAGCTAATACTTATTCACAAAACACTAGTTCTCCGGCTATCCAAAGAAGAAAGAGAAAATGCAAGAAGTTCGGCAAGGAATTTGTGTTTTATTAAACAAAACAAAAAAAAATAGTCCTGGGTATGACTTTAAACTGCAACCGCTTTTACGAATGTGTATATGAATATAACTAGGACATAGAATTTATGTTTGAAATGAGATGATATAAAAACTATACGAAATAAAATAACAACGATATGTTACATAATCTATGCGGTTGCATAAGATTATTGTCAATCCCCTGTATTTCTAAAGGGATGGCCCTTTTCATATCACGGGCGGGACTTTCCATGGAATAGTACAGAAAGCCCGCCAAATTACGTGAAGTCACGTGGGACCTGGTTTGGTCCTCAGTTTCCAGTTTGACGTTGGGCAGAGAGGATGTTCTGCCTTAACTGGAACTCACACTGCATACGCGCGCTATGTTAGTCAGATATTTAGTTACATGAAATGTTTAGTTAAGGAAATAAAAGTTTAAGAAAAATAACACAGTTTTGTGGTTGGTAAATGTCTTGGTAATAAGACTAATATAGAAGAAGAAATGAGTTAAGGCGACCGACCACCAAGACGAAGTCCCCAAGAAGAAGAACTTAAGATAGAATATGAACAGAAGTAAGAAGTAATAAAAAGGGTATACAACAGATATTAAAGCATAAAAAATGAATAGAAAAGTATGAAAGCTATATAAAGAAAATATAGAATGAAGAAATCAAAATCTTATAGAAAAGTTTGACACAGATTAATACCGAAGGAAGTAAAAAAAGTACCGGAAAAATGAGTCCCCTTAAGGAAAAAAAATAACGATAAATCAAAGTCGAATAAAAAGGTTGCTTAAAAATGTAACCGTATCCACATGACCTAATTTCTCTGCAATCGTGTGAATGCCTTTAGCAGTTTCATTGATGATTGACAGTTCTTCATTGTTGGGGTCTTTTTCACGTTCCATTGTTCTTAGAAAGGAGAGGAACTATTGTCTTGATTTGCTCTAAAAACTACGAATCTGAAATAAATAAGGGCGTTACATAGAATTATAAAAACCTAACAATGGTACTGACATATTATGCAAACCATCTTGTGAAAATTTCGTGTAAAATCAATTCAAAGAAAACCGAGATATTCTAAATTTACCTGCCAAGCTCTTATCGTGGGTCTGGATGTACTACTACTACTACTATTACTACTAACACTAATACTAATAAACTAAGAAAAGTCCTGGGGGTGGTCTAATGTCGGTATAAACCATACAGTGATGGAATCTATCCCATTTTCACTATTGGTAGTCCAAGGAAGTTATTTTAGCGTCTAAGGTGGAGTACCACATCTACTTTCAGCTCCTCATTTTAACGCACAGATCCCTGTGCTACTCATACGCTGAGTTGGCGAGGGCCGGTATCGAACTAGGAACTTTGATGATTCCTAGCCGAATGCTCTACCGACTGAGCTAAACCGGCCCTATCATTATTATCCTTATTATCATTGTTATTAATATCTCATTATCTCATAAATGTGAATTTACGCATAAGAGGACCTATCAGGGACAATAAGTGATAGGGACGGCTGGCGAGAAGTTGGCATGGATATCCGTGCTGCTGGCATGATATGATAATGATGATGATAATAATCTTGATTTAACTCTCTATAACTCTTTTTTTTTCTTCTTTTTTTGATCATGTTAGACTTATAGGAAATAACCCAAAATGTTCTTATAATTAGACAATTTTTACTGTTATGGCGTTGTATGTTTATAGCAAATTTTTTTTTCTTTAATGGTATATCAGTGAGTAATTTAATGCCAGCAAAGTTTTGAAATTAATTCATTCTTGATAGGCACTCAATTTCTTTTATAAACATTTTTTTCTATTTAACCCATAGATGGGACCCTAACATGTATAACCAATTCAGCCGTGGACAACACTAGAGAGATAATCGGCTATATGGAAATCTGACTTTGCCGATAAGATAAAGCGAGAATTCACCGAAGCTGTAGCCGTATCAGTGCTACTCTATGGCTGAAATACTCGGGCTTTAACGAAACCACTTGAGAAAAATCTGGATGGAATCTTTATAAGTATGCTGGGTGCTGTTTTGAACAAATTGTACGAGCACCAGACTAAAGAGCTGCTGGATGACCACTTACATCCTATCACACAAACCATTCCAACAAGACGAAATGGACAATGCTGGAGAAGTAGGGACGGGCTCATAAGTAACGTTCTTATGTAGGCACTTACACATGGGCACACCAGTGTGGGTAGATCAGAAGAAAAAAAACCTACATCGAGGGTTGCGAGGGTACTGAATGTTGTACAGAAGACCTTCATAGCGCGATGGCACATCGGGACGGGTGATGAGGAAGAGTAACGGAGATTCATACTGTCGGCTCAACCAGTTATTATTATGGTTTTTTTTTACACCTGCCGTAGCCGATGGTTCACTGGCGGCTGGGTGATAGCAAGTCTCCTTAGGTCTCCAGGACTCTTCTGAGTATTTCAGCCTATGTCAACAGTGCTGTAGTTTGGATGGTCTCGATTCTTCCTGTGATTTCCAATTCACCCATTATTCGGTTTAGCTCAGTCCGTAGAGCGTTCGGCTAGAAACCACAAGGTTCCTAGTTCAATACCCGCCCTCGCCAACTCAGCGTATGAGTAGCACAGGGATCTGTGCGGTAAAGTAAGGAGCTGATGGTAGGTGTGGCGCTCCACCTCAGACGCTAAAATAATCTCCCTGATCTAGCGCTAGTGAAAAGGGGATGGACTACCGACTTTAGGCTGCCCCGACGACTTTACTTTTTTTACTACTCATTATTATTATTATTATTATTATTATTATTATTATTATTATTATGTTTTCACATCTGCTGTACATGGTGGTTCACTGGAGGCTGAGTGATAGCAAGTCTCCTCAGGTCTCCAGGACACTTCTGAATATTATAAACGATCCCAACAGTGCAGTAGTCTGGATGTTCTCGATTCTTCCTCTGATTTCCAATTCACCCAAATTCTTTTCGAGATCTTTGGGGACCGTGCATTGGTACGACCTTCACCTTCATGTTTCACAATTTCCCCAGTTCTCTGTCATGGTACAAGTATTTGTCTATCTTTTCGCTTTCTTTCATTTTCACCAGGTGGTCGGCTGGTACGACAAAATCCACGAAATGACAGGTTTTTTTGATCGTCGATTTATACTAGGTCCGCACTCCTCGCCGGAATTAAGTGGTCCGTCTGTTCCTCGAATCCCAGAGAATTTTATGCGTCTCATTCCCCAGGACAGGTTCAGGCTTGTGCATATACCATTTATTAGTATGGTGAAAATTGAATTTCTTACACATTTCCCAGTGGATTATCTTTCCTACAGAATCATGCCTAGTCTTGTACACATTTTGTGCTAGTTTGCTACATTCGCTTATTATATGATTGACCGTTTGTCAACACATATACTGCACTTAGTATTCTGCTGTGTCTTATCTATTTTTCCTTAATATAGTTTGTGCTAATGACATTGTCTTGTGCTGCGATTATAAGCGAATCGGTTTCTTCTGGTGTGATATCTCTTGAGTTTGCGGATTGATGTACCCATATAATTAGTTTTCTTTCCATTTCTGTTTTTTCAAATTTTTGATGTATTTCAGTTTGTCAATGTACTGCAATTGCTTTTCTTTGCTGCTGCGATTAGTCTTTATTATTATTATTATTATTATTATTATTATTATTATTATTAGTAGTAGTAGTAGTAGTAGTAGTAGTAGTAGTAGTAGGACATGTGAATATACCACCGTATGACTATTTAATTATTACAACGTTTGTTATGTATTCTTATTAATATAAAGAGGCTCAAGAGGAGAAAGTATTAAAAAAGACAAAAATATTGTAAATAAAGCGAAATCACTTTGATTTTCTAATGGAATTAAATAGGAAATTATATATATATATATATATATATTTATTTTTTTAATATCTTTTTTTTTTTAATTATATATATATATAATATATATATATATATATATATATATATATATATATATATATATGTCTGTGTGTCTGTGTGTCTGTGTGTGTATCGTCAACCACTTGTCATTGAAAATGAGTGTCTGATCGCGAAATTTATTGACTAATGACAAACTCAACGAACCCTTGAGATTTCTCTATCGCTGTTATCTTTAAAGAGCAACCAACGATCCGTTCGAGCGTCCAATCATCAAAATCATCTATATTGGAATTGGTCTGAAACTATTTCATCTTGTGTATAAGCAATAATCTAATAATATAGTTATAAAAACATTGATAAAATAGAATATATGAATGAAATGCATTAATAGATTACAAAAGAAAAAAAAAAAGAAAATAGAAAAATAAGCTGTATAAAAACCACACTCTGTGCTGTGTTCATGACACACTATTGACATCATAGACTTAGTATCTCTCAATGCGTATGTACATGGGGTTATATTACAGAAACAAGCGCAAGTGATCAAGTGTGGCGTTATAACGCTAAACTACCCGTGGAGCGACTCCAGTTCTGGAACTCTGGGTAGTGTGTAGTCACAATTTTATTACCATTATTCTCAATTATGCTCCGGTTGGTTGGCTGGTTGGTTGGTTGGTTGGTTGGTTAGTTGCTTGGTCTGTTGAACTTTACGATATGTTAACCCTTGTTGGATTATTTTATGCCGAAGACGTTTCGTTTTAATCATTCTTCATGAGTATTCTTTTTTTTTTAAGTTAGAGTGAAAAAGAGAGGAAAGAAGCCGTCGCAGAAAAGAGAGTCACAAGGAAGGAGAGACAACAGCATCTCCAGCAAGCATCACTGTTTGTTTGCAATCACTGCACCAGAGATTGCCATTCAAAAAATGGTCTTTTCAGCCACTCACGAAGTTGCGGATTAAAAAATGGACACTACGCCATCGTCTTCAATAGACGGAAGGATGCCAACATTTTAAACACATTTTTTAAAACTCCTTTTTTCTATTTAACCCATTGATGGGACCCTAACAGGTACTACCTCTATTAGACAGTGTCCGCCTAGGGGTAATAGCAATAGAGGGGTTCTCCACACTCGCCAGCACTCCAGAATTGATTTTTTTTAAATCTCAAGTTTTTTCACACGCGTATAAATATAGGCGTGTGGTGTAATGATGATTGTCGTTGGAAATTGACATTTTTAACATAGGTTATCCAAACAATCTAGAAAGAAAACCAGTGAGACCCTGTTTGAGTAAGTGACCTTGTGTCACTTCCTACTCATACATGATATGATACCATGGTTGCTTGTTTTTTCTTAAAAAAATTTAAAAAGTGCATCTTCATGGTCAACGATTATCTTGTCAAATTTTTTTTCTTCTATAACTTTTAAGATCGGAAAAATAGGCTACACTATTAGATTATAAAGCATGAGTTCATTTAAGCACGTACGCATCTATCTATCCATCTATCTTATCTATCTATCGATCTATCTATCTATCTATATATATTATATATATATATATATATATATGCATGCACATACGCACACACACACACACACACATATATATATATATATATATACGCATATATACACACACCTATATATACACACCCACACCACATATATAGAAACACATTTATACACACATATATAGACATACGTTTATACACACACGTACATATATATATACACACACATATATACATATATATATATACAGCTAAATTAATTTCTTACAATTTATTTTTTTCTAATTGTTTTGTCAAATCAATTCAAATTTGATCATCATATTAATTTGCTTCAGTAATTCCTTTAGTGAAGGAAAAAATCCTCCTCATTATCCATTCTTGATAGGATCATCATCGTCTTTATAAGGTCTTCTACAAGGCATACAGTGTCTGCACAAAGAAGATTGATATATGCTTTTGCTGGCCGGGCTACATTGGTTTGTCCATGTGTAGGTGTCCACAGGGTTCTGATTGTCTCTATTCCAATTGATAATTGCTCAGACGAGAAAGGGAAAATGTCAAATCCCCTATGAAGGACATGATGCGACCCCAGGTGATAATGTAAAAGAATGTCAGACGTTGGGTGATGTAATCTCCATGCGCATGCTTTTAAGGAGGTGTGCATAACATAACGGTTATCATCATAGGAAATGGAATCGGTGACCCGTGGTCAAATCCTGCATGAGGTTATTTGCGTTTCACTTAGCACTAATGCTCTTAGGAACACATGAATTTCTCGGTTCTACCTCCAGCTATGGGTAAACATTAGGGAAAAGTGTATTATTTAACCTTACTTAAGCAACCACCCGAGCTGATGGAAAGAAAAACTTTGGGTTGTCTTTCTGCCTCTCCCAATTTCTCTCTTCTCTCTCTCTCTCTCTCTCTCTCATTCTTTCTCTTCATCTCTCTCTCTCTCTCTCTCTCTCATTCTCTCTCTCTCTCTCTCTCTCTCTCTCTCTCTCTCTCTCTCTCTCTCTCTCTCTCTCTGATACCCGGCCGTTGTTTGGGTGATCCGTTTGTATCTCGAAATACCAGATAATGTATATGGGTCCCATTTTCTTGAACAGATTCTGGTTTGTGCATGACAAAATATTTATCTCATTATAAAAAAAAAACAAGTGAATTACCACATCCATCCAGCAATCTAGTGTTGATAGTCTTCCCAGTATTATCATTTTTTTATATAATTTTGATTTTGATTTTGATATAATCCTAATGGCATTCTTTATATATACTAGCAGGACCCGTGGATACACCACAGTATGATCATTTAATTATTGAAATATTTGTTAAGTTTTCTTGGGAGCTATTGCAATAATTCAACATGTAAGAGATATGGTACTCTTGATTTAACTCACTCTAACTGTTTTTTTCTTTCTTTTCATCTTTTCCTTTTTTCATTATGTTCGATTGAAACAGATTAGCGTTGTCACTCCTCTCTCTCTATCCTTTCCCTACTCTATTTCTCTCTTTCTTTCTTTTTTATTAATTTTTTTCTGGTTAGTACTTCCTTTCTCATCCCCTCATCTATCATCATCCCCTCGTCTGTCTCTATCCCCATTATATACCCGAGATATGTTAACGGGGTATAAAACACTTCGAAAAATAAATAAAACTTCTTTAAAAATGATAAATTTGTAATAACAACAATATTTATTGTAATTTAAAAGCAAAAAAAATATATATAAATTTAATTTTTTTAAACTTCACCAGTAAAACTCGAGTAAAAATGACATCATCAGATGATTATTTTCGGAATCTCGCATTTCTTTTTTTTTATTTTTACCTGTGTTGCAATTTGATTTGTTGTTGATTGACTAGTTGATTTTAACGATATGTAAATTTATTAGGGAACTGCGTACATTATACGTTTATATTTATATTTCATGCTTATATTTATTTTTTGTGTAGTTATTGTATTTAACCATTATACCCAGCCTGTCGGCTGGGGCGTTAGAATGCACCGACTGCACCTCTGCAGAGGGGTAAGACTCCCTCAACGGGGCCACCCGTGATGCTTAAGGATAGAGCCCAGGTGGCTGAGCAGTTCATGACATGCAATACTCCACTTTGGCCCTATCTTGGGCTAAACGGGCGGTCGGAGAGGCCCCCTCCGATCAATGGGCTGGTCACGTCCAGCCCTAGCACCTATATGATTTTCTCAACCCTATTCCCCTAATGGCAAGCCCCAACCCGTTTTTATCATATGGGTGCTAGAAGGCGGTGGCTGCGGGTCTATATCTCCTGGGAATGACGTTAAACTCTATCTGATGGTGAGGTTCCAGTTTTGGAGGTTTGGGGAATGTGGATCACCCCTTCATCACCATTGCTCCCTGGTCCACTCTGACCCGGAGTGGTAGTACCTGTTAGGGTTCCATCTATGAGTTAAATAGAAAAAATGTATTTATAAAAAAATTGTATTATCCATTAAGAATTGATTTTTTCAAAACTTTATTGGCATTAGATGACCCACTGAGGTTGATATGCCGTAAAACAAAACAAAACAAATTAACCATTATACACTACATTGAAAAATGAATAGGCCAACCTATTCATTTTGTAACAATGTGACTATGGAAAAAATCAAGAAAAAAAACCTGAAAATAAAGGAGTGAGCTATGGAAAAATATAATTTAACAATAAGACCAAATAATCTAAAAGTAAGAAAAAAAAACGGGAGAAAATAATGAATATTAATGAAAATGAAAGTAAAGTAAAGACACAATGGCAAGCGGAATGTGTTGGGAACAAAAAATTATCTTGAAGGCAAACTGCAAATAAAAAGAAGAGAACTTATTATATTCATTACTTTTATTTTCTTCTTTTTATTTAAAAAATTAAATAAATAAATAAATAGAAATTCACCGAAGCCAAAGAAATGAAAAGATGATTGCGTGTAATAAAATGAAATACAGAATGTAAGAATGATAAATCGAACACGTGTAGTGACAAAAGAAACATTCAATTAATAAAGTAAGCAAGGGGAATAGACATGAGCATATAGCGAATGAAAGCGACAAATGAAGATATTTCTAAAATAACGTGAATGAGCCGAAGAGTGAATCAAAGAGTCATAATATGTAACATTCCGAGTGCAACGACAAGGCTTATAGATATATTTGTAAACCAATACATTTCGAGCGTGAAAATTAGGACATATAATAGGCATTAAAACTCAAGTATATGATTCATTGAATGAATACGTATGAAAACAAATTATTGATTTATGATCGAAAGTATATATATATATATATATATATATATATATATATATATATACGTAAAATGGAAATGGAAGTGAATCCGACGGTATGGTAAAAAGAAAAATAAAGGAAAGAAAGTATAGAATGGATAAAATAGGATATTTTAATCAATTTTACTTACAGGTTTTTCGGTCAGGAGTTTATCCATGTGTACATTATTCCATCTATTATGATTTATAAATAACCAAATGAAATTTTCTATTATTATTATTTCATTTCATTTGGTTATTTAGAATAATCATAGATTGAATAATATACACATGGATAAACTCCTGACCGAAACATGTGTAAGTAAAATTGATTAAAATATCCTATTTCATCCATTCTATACTTTCCTTCCTTTAATTCTCTTTTCAACATATATATATATATATATATATATATATATATATATACATGAAAAAAGTGAATGGAAGTGAATCCGACAGTATGAAATTAATATTTTAGAAAAAACAAACACATGACGTTAAAATTCGCTGACAGAAATCTGTTTCAACCCTTTATTGAAGTGGTCTTCATCAAGAGCGAGCTGTGTGCGATAGAGAGACGGTATGAGTGGACCGTTATATTTTTGAACTTTTTGATACTCTCTTATACACTTTTATACATATTTACATCAAACTCTTTTGAATTTTCTTTGTGGACTATAATGCTTCTGATTTAATAAAATAAAATAAAATTTATTTTATTTTATTTTCAAAACAGAATATGCATTTTCAAAATTTAAAAAAAAAAAAAATTCCGGCTATGAAATTGAACGTTTCTTCTGTACCACTTTCGTCTTATAACGGTCCACTAATACCGTCTCTCTATCACACACACCTCCGTCTTGATGAAGACCACTTCAATAATGGTCGAAACAGATTTCTGTCAGCGAATTTTAACATCATGTGTTTGTTTTTCTAAAATATTAATTTCATATTTATATATATATATATATATATATATATATATATATATAATATTCATCCACAGACACCGTTTTTTCGAAGTATCACGGAATGGTAGACTTAGTAACTACATCTAGCTGGGAGCGAAACCGGACAGATATTTAATCAGTCCGATTCCCTAAACTCTCGGACGTCAGCGCCCACCAGTAACAAGCAGAATTTTAACTGATAAATACATAAATAGGTATATATTTTACGGTAACTTAGCGATCTTATATCCGTAAATACAGTGAACGTCAATTAAATTCCCTTTCAAAGAGCTCTACCGGGTTTGGTTTATTATAGTCATCCACAGACACAGTGTTTCAATGTATCATGTCTGCTCAGCGTGGCTAGGCGTAGCAGACTACTTCTAGCCGGGCGCAAAACCCGACTGCTTTTTCATCAGTCTGATCCCCTAACCTATATGAAGAAAATAACAGATTAGGAAAAATCCGACAAAATTTGAGTAAAAATAATGGAACAGTAAATAACGAACACAGACAATTACATTAAAATAATATTTTGCATTTGTTGGTTTTGGAAGCTTCATCAGAAGGAACTTTATTGTTTTAAAACAGAGGAAAAGATGAAAGGGTTAGAGGGAGAATGAGCAAGTGAAGTTTGTCGCATAAGTAGGTAGTATATATCTCTATACATGAAGATAGAAGCATCACAGGGTGTAGGGTAAATGAGGCGGAGAGTATGTAGGTATGTGGTTCTAGCGGTGCAGACAGATTTGGGGGTCAGTTTATGGGTGAGGAAAGAGATTTGTTTCGAGGTTTTTATTTTAAATTTTTATCCATTTCTAGTTGATTTTGAATATTTTGTATTTTTCACATTTAATTCATTATCAGTCTCGATGTTATACTCTTAAATTATGATTTTTACAACAAATATATACACTCTGCTTTTTAAAAACATAATATTCATTCGGAAACCAACAGAAGCGAAATCTTAATTGAACTAGCAAATATATGCACCCTCCGGGTGCAAGTATTTAAGTTTTAATGTAATAAAATAGTGTATTAAATTAGAAAGGCTAAATTAGATACTAAATAAGAATACAGATAAAAAGATTTGAAACAGAGGGAGTATAATACAAGATTTGAAACAGAGGGAGTATAATAAAAAATGGAACAACTGAAACTTACTCTTCCATCACTCTCGTCTTTCATTGTTATTTTTTCTAATTCAGTTATAAGAGGAAGTAAAGAATAAAATGACAGTTATTTTTTCTTGTTAATGGATTTCATTTAAGATTCATTGAAGAGATTTTTGCTTATATTCATTAAAATAAAACCAAACAGTTAGAAATCAATAATACTAAGCACATATTTATTAAATTCGATTTTTTAATATTAATATGCAAATTAGCCTTCCCATTCACACTCTAAACCGCTATTTTGTTGTATATATAAATATAATTGCATGTTGAGTAGTATGTAGACATAGTTAACAGTATTAATAATGTAAGACATTTTTATTAATAATTGAGGTTTAGATAAAAATAAAATCATGGAGAATGTGATGTCAATAACTAAGAGAATTGTGACTTGAGTAGGAATATAGTTTCGGTTACAGACAGAAAAACCCACAATCTCCATTATAATAAGATGTAATTGTTTGTGTTCATTATTCATTGATCTATTATTTTTCCTCATATTTCTCTTTATCTCTCCCTCTCTTTCTCTCTCTCTCTCTCTCTCTATCTCTCTCTCTCTCTCAATATGCAATATGCAAATTGTTCCCAGCATATACTACGTTGATCATTATTTCTTAGGGATATATATTATATATTCGGGATTTTAAATGCATTAATAATAGGAACTGTTTTGCGTCAAATCTAAATCAGCTAGACTTTAATACAAGCATCGTTAATAAATAAGATGCTAATTAAGATCAAATAATACAATTTCATAATCGTTGAGTATATAAATTAAATAACTAAGGAAATCGTGATGTTTGTGGTGACGTAGTATGGGTTACAGACAGTTATTTACATAATAAGATTTATCTATCAAGAAAAACTTTAAATTGTGACTGTAAATTGTTCTTTTTATTTTCTCACTTGAACATCGATCGTTATATCTCTGCCGGGTTCTAAGTTCACACAAACTATTCATAGGTCATGTTTGTCTGTCGGCGTTGACACTAACAAAAAACCGACAGCTTCAGCTAAAAAGTAAATAAACAGAATTAAAAAAAAGAACACTACAGTGGAGACAGAAATCCGCCAAAACGGTTAACCAAGATTGGCAAATTAATCCGCCCGAAGATAAAAGTAGTTTTAAGCAAATAAACGAGCAGAATTATCCAATAAACATGACACTTACTTATAATTGCCTACATCAATATGTTGTCGACCACGTAGAGATCAGCTGTTACGTTGACTGTTAGCTGATTAGTTTTTCTTATCTTCATACGTAAATGTCGAGGTATAGCCAAGCCGGAGCTGGACATTTTCAGCATCCTATACAACAGGAGCATTTCGATATTTGCATTTTTTTACTTGCTACAAATTAGTAGACTTGTGAGTGATATATGTATGTCTCTAACCTTGTCTTCTGATTGGCAGTTCCAGAGCCAACAGTAAACAAGATAGAGGGAAAGTTGAGAGTCTGGGTTGACGCAAGATGACGGCCTGTTCTCTGAGGCCATATACTTATGTTCAAGAAAAATAAAGAGCAATCTAAAATTAGTTTTACTTATCTTCAAACGTAAAACTCGAGCCATAGCAAAGCTGGACCTGGTAATTTTCTAAATCTTTTATGCATTTTAGGAATTACATTGTTTACTTACAACGTTTCTCCCAGTAGCGGCTAGGTGGCGTAGCGAGCAGTAGCATAAAACCAGATGCATCAAAGTCAAAATTATCTTTCTTCTTCAACCCTCGACAAGGTAAGATGCACATGTGACGTCTCCTATCTACCTGAAAGTGAGGTTTCGCACCGCCAGCAACTTCGTGTCGCATGGCATTCGAGAGGATTCTCAACATGTAAATGTTTAACTTGCCTCTTTCACCAGAACTGAAGGTCAGCTCTGGCTGTATACCCAAGGCATGCTTGATAGAGGTAATAATCAAATTATCATACTGTTTTATATCAACATGTCCTGCTAATTATTAATTATTCTTTCAAATTGTATCTTAAGTGTAATGATATGTGAGAAGGTTGAATGAACTCAGTACAGCGGAACTTATATGATTAATGAGAATTTGGCGATTGTGACAAGACAAAGAGGCTGAATCCACATAAAAGCAATGTGCATTTTCATCCAGTAGAAAAGGTTGACCAGTCAGCCAAAGTATACAGATTATCAAGGTCCCTGCTAAGACCAATTGCCGTTAACTGTTTTTCCTAAATTTGTGTTAACTCGGGCTGAAAATAAAACTATGTTTACGATAATTTGTCGTCAGAGACATTTTCTTCACAATGTGTCTTTCCTAGAAGATTGTGGTTATTTCCTCTGATTCTGGGACCAGCCAGAAACGATGATCTAAGGAGCTGCACTTGCAATTCTACTAAATGCTGGTCTAAGCCAAAATGTTACATTAGATGATATTAGCATTCTTTTTAAAGCATCAGAATAATTGGCTTCCTTCCCAACCTCATAAATTTTCTAGTTTGGCGTATGTATTTCATTAGTGAATTATATAATAATCCCAGGGATCGACCATTATTCAGAAAGAATTTCATATGAGAATTCTGCTAATTCGTCATTGTCAGATTATGAATAATTGATTCGCACTTGTATTTGGATACCTCTCTAATTCCATAACCAAATAATAATAATAATAAAAAATATTTTTCACATGGAATGTGCAATTTCAGCAATTCATTGGGAAAGTACGCAATACACGTATATCAATCAAAGAACATTGAAACTTCCATAATGTACAGCAGTTAATATCTACATCAGGTTATTGATTTATAAGCGTACGCAATAAACAGCAATTCAGAATATATGAGGTCCTGCTCTTTTAAGTGTGATCATTGGTTTCAAAATTCTTGTTGAATATACTGTTTCTGGATGGATGGATAGATGAATGGTTGGATTTTATGGCATGTGAACACTTGTTGGGTTATGCTAAAGGCAGTTTGTTTTATTCATTCTTCAGGGTAATCATTTTTATACTCAATCTTTTAAACACAAAAACTCATTCTTTTCTATGTAACCAATAGATTGGATCCTAACAGGTACACACACTCTGGGAGTAGCGGCGATGAAGGGGTACTCCACATTTCAAAGCCAATCAACCGCTCGCATACGTAGTTAGTTAACTATTTAATCACCGATCTGGAAAGACGTTCATTTGAACGCATTCGCCATTGACGAATGGACCTGCAACAAGGACTTTGCTCACGCAAGTATTTTACCCAACACTAAGGGACACAGAGGGACAACAAATGAGTCTAACCAAACATAAGGGACACGAGGAACCACAAAATGATTCTAACCAACACTAAGGGACACCGATGAACAACAAAATGATTAACCAACACATACAAACTAAGAGACACCGAGGAACAACAAAGGATTCTACCCAAAACTAAGAGACACCGAGGAACAACAAAAGGATTCTAACCAACACTAAGAGACACCGAGGAACAACAAAAGGATTCTACCCAACATTAAGAGACACAGAGGAACAACAAAAGGATTCTAACCAACACTAAGAGACACCGACGAACAACAAAATGTGTCTACCAACACTAAGAGACACAGAGGAACAACAAAAGGATTCTACGCAACACTAAGAGACACCGAGGACAACACATGTGTCTACCCAACACTAAGAGACACAGAGGAACAAGAAAAGGATTCTACCCAACACTAAGAGACACAGAAGAACAAGAAAAGGATTCTACCCAACACTAAGGGACACCGATGAACAACAAAAGGATTTTTCCCTGAGGATCAGCCTCGGCTTAACACAAGGGCTCTCTGCTGTACACTTCTCTCACTTTAAGCCTAAAAATGGCCACAAAAATCGTAACACCTAACACCTCAGATACTGACTTCGACAACACCTGGATTCAAAATCTCTTTCTACACTAACCGCCTAAAATACGACAATTCCCATCCATATACAACACTGACATACTCCTTATCAAGACGAAGTCGGCTAGTCAAGATAATGAGCCAGTTAGAACCTGGGATCTAGTAGAAAATCGGTAACAAAGAAACACACCATCAAGGAAACCACTAATTTTCCGAGTTATCACGCACGACCTAATATATTCAAATACAGAAGTGAACCTTATTGTCAAACTATACATATGTTCATAGTGTGTGTACACCCACCACAAAGACACCTACACACACACATAAATACACACAAACACACACACACATTCTCATACATATCCACACAAAGGTGGAGGAAGAGAAAGAAATAGAAACATCCATATTTTTAATTTAAGGAATAACCTTATAAAAATGAATGGACCCTGATTATTTCTAGGCTTTTGATATTTTCTGAGAGCGTTTTTACTATGTAAGTTAATAACTGAAACAAATTGGTTTCACCACGTATCGTGAAGTATTTCGTGTTTGATCATTTCCAGAAAGTCTCCGCTTTCAATGCATTTGCCCATATAAGAAATGTAACCGAATGAGAAATGAACTCTGTGCCATTCGAAGAAAACGAAAGAATCGTGGGGTTTCATTTAAGATTTACAACGCATAATGTCCGCTGCGTGCAACAGTCAGCAAACTACTTTGGGCAGATATTTAGATTCAAAAAGGGCCACTCATTTTATACCGGTTGTCGTCAAAAGAGAATGGACAGGGAAAGCCAAGTTCAAATCCTGGATGAGGCTGTCTGCCTTTCACATAGCTCAAATGACTTTGGCTGGTTTTTCTAATGCTACCAAACTTTGTAAGTTATCTAATGCCAAATCCGTTGTTGAAGAAGAACAGAAGTAGCAATATTTTACCAATTGCTAGGGGTATCAGAGTTCATGACTTTCGCATTTATATTAGTCTAAAAGTAAAGGTAATAGTTCGATTGGATTTCGAACTTACTTACAAAGTCGACGCACTCCAGTTGGTTAGCCATTACGCCATGGGCGGGTCTGTCCCTAAATTATATTGAGAATGATGTGTATATATGTATATTAATGAGTATATATATATATATATATATATATATATATATATATATATATATATCAAGGTCTCTCTGTCTCCCCTCTCTCTCTCTATATATATATATATATATATATATATATGATTGTATAAATATATAAATGACTATATATATATTATATATGATATATATATATATATATATATATATATATATATATATATATATATTATATATACGGACACGTACAAACAAAAAGCGCATTCGACATCACGTAACATGCAACACGAGAATACAGTTAAACAACGCACACATTTAACCCTTTATAACATTTCTCTCATTTAAAAAAACTATTGGTTGTAAATATTGTTCCAATGTAAATAAATAAAAGCTAAACCTTTTATTTGTTCATTCATATATATATATATATATATATATATATATATATATATATATATATATATATATATACATTTAATTAAATGA
>CM042152.1:37489135-37519135 GCA_023376005.1 Doryteuthis pealeii | reverse complement strand
CGAGAATGTGTATTTAACTGATAAATACTTACATAGGTATAATTGTCAAGTTAGAGTGAGAGGGAGTGTGAATGAGAAATGGACATGCCGCACGCGTTCAAATCCTGGGCTAAAACATGTGGAATAATTATACATCTACTTATGATTCATTTAGCTATGGATATACATAAGGGAACAATGGAGTCTTTAACGTTGGTATAGCAATTGGACTAGAAGTTAAAGAATTGAAGTCATAAAGTCAACGGTACTTGGGAACAGTCACATTCTCATCTATGTCATTTTCAAACCAAGATACAACCAAACAAATTAAGTATTTATGCACTATCAATGGTACTGAACACTCTTTACTAATCAATATAACAAACATATATATATATATATATATATATATATATATATATATATATATATATATATATATATATATATTATATATACAGAAAAAAAGACAGAGAGAAATAGAGAGCTGCATACATGCATACATACACACATACATGTATAAATACCCTGCACCAGGTCAAGTTTTAAATCGGAGTACAGGGGTTCGAATCAAGAAATGTTCTTTTCCCAGAAATGGTTACCTTTTAAACCGCGGTTAAAATATTGATATTGTGTCACATCCTCTCCGTTGCTGAGGGTTCAGATAGATAGCTACTCTCTGCTATTTACATTCCCGACATTTTAATTCTGATTAGGCTATGCTTATGTATACTTTACCTATCACCTAAATAGGCAGTCAAAGTCTTTCCTCTGTGTGCATGGCTTTCTGAAGAAGAGATATTAGAACCTAAGTACATCAACTGATGTAACACTATTGTGTTATGGGTTGATTGGCGACCTATTAATTAAGTACTAATTAATTAAAACTACCTTAATTATTAATTATGGTGGTTTGTTAAAATTAAAAGTAAAAATAAGAAAAACAATAATAATAATAATAATAATAATAATAATAATAATTGTTTATATTAAAAATATAAATTCATCTAAGCAAAGAATTTTCACCTAGACAAAGAGATTCCTTAAATTATGGAATTTAATATACATCATCGGAATTTTAAATTTCACAAAATGAAATAATAAATTTAATAAATAAGATTCCAGTTTTTGAAAAGTTCGTCAACAATTTCAAAAACTTAGATAAATAAAACAATGGTTGGCCTTGACTCCAAATGGAAAGATACAGGCTAGGCTGGCACAAGACCATTTAGACACGTAGGCAATGTTATAGAGTGGCTGGCCAATCAGAGACATATGTTAGGGGTGGGGAGGTCTGGATCCCATAAATAACAGACCTCAGAAAGAGCGAGAGAGCGGGAGAGACCGGGACAGAACGAAGACCGGAGAAGAGAGCTTGCCATGGCTCTGGGCCCTTGATAAAACTTTACCGATACACTCTGATGCCTTTCCAATCGGTACAGAATTGATAACTTAGCCAAAAACTAGCTGTAGATCGCCAATCAGCTGACAAGAAATCACCTCGCTCCTTTGTAAAATAAATGTATATAAGTTGTACATAAGCATAAAAAATGCGTTGTGTTCAATTGTTTTGTTGATCCGTTGACAGCTTTTGGTTATTTAATCTTATTTCAGCCGAGTTGGTAAAAGGAACGAAACAAGCTCTTTTTCAGCCTTCCTGTAAATCAACAGACAACATAAGAACGGGAGGTTGGAACGGGCAGTTTCGACGACTGTAATACTGAGCCGGAGCATCGTTCTCTATAACATACATGTCATACATCGCATACATACATAACATACATACAGTGAGACGGTGCCCCAGTTCATAGTATTATACTGATCCAACGATTTTAGAAGCTTACCATCCATTGTGGAGATGCCCCCATTTTGTTTAAAGAACATGAATACAATTTATCGGATATCAAATAGAGGTAAAAAAAACATGGTGCCTTTTCCAGTTTATGTAGGAATGATTTTCATTGTCCATGTGTATTTGCGAGAAGTGTCAGATCATCTCTGTAGACACCATTCGTAATAGACTTTGCAGGATATCGCCTTGCTTTTTTTTTAGGGTGAATACTTTTTCTTTTATGGGATCTCATTACGTTACAGGTATTGAAATGTTAAAAATATGCCTAGATTACATACTCCGCCCGGGGCCGGGTTAGCTCAGTCGGTAGAGCGTTCGGCTAGAAACCACAAGGTTCCTAGTTAGATATCAGTCCTCGCCAACTCAGCGTATGAGTAGCACGCGGATCTGTGCGGTAAAGTAAGGAGCTGATGGTTAGTGTGGCGCTCCACCTCAGATGCTAAAAACAATCACCTTCGTCTAGCGCTATTGAAAAGGGGATAGACACCCTCGCTGACTGGCTGATACCGATTTTAGGTCGCCCCGACGACTTTACTTACTTACTTTACATACTCCGAATGTTCGAAGTATTGAAATCTTATTATAATGGAGATTGTGTGTTTGTCTGTCTGTCTGTAACCGAAACTAAATCACTACTCGTCACAATTCCCTTAGTTATTGACATCACATTCACCATGAATTTATTTTTTATTTAAACCTCAATTATTGATAAAATAGTTGTACTTTATTAATACTGTTGGATCTACATACTAATAACATGCAAGTTTATTTATATATTCAACAAAATAGCGGTTTACAGTGTGAACGAGAAGGCTAATTTGCATATTGATATTAAGAAGTTGATTTTAATAAATATATGCTTAGTATTATTGATTTCTAATTGTTTGGTTTTCTCTTAAAAAATCTGAGCTAAAATCTCTTCAATAAATCTTAAAAGAAATCCATAAACAAGACGAAAGAACTGTAATTTTATTAAATACTTCATGATCTAACTAAATAGATAAATTAGGAAAAATGAAAGACGGGAGTGATGGAACACGATGGAAGAGTTAGATTTAAAGCTGTTCTATTTTTCGATTATACTCCCTCAGTTTATCATTTTCTAAATAGTTTCTAATTTGATATAATATTTTAATACATCAAAACCTAAATACTTGCACCCGAAAGGTGCATATATTTGCTAGTATCTATAATATTTGTAAATTACGTATGTTGAATAACAACATAGGCGGACATAAATGACTGTGTTAATAATTGTATTTTGAAATGTTTATCGCCAAGCACTAGTGGTAATAAGTCCATGGAATCATCAGTGGCACCAATCTACTTTTAATAAATTTCAGATTCCTTAGTAGTTAAGATAACTGTCCATTAGTATGTAGGTTCTCTAGCCATTAGCTAATCCCAGCGGATAGCCTTTAGCCGTTTATTTCAAATAGCCTGAGGATCTTTGAAGAAAGTCCAACTCAGAGTAGCAAATTAACTATGTTTCATATATATATATATATAATATATATATATTATATATATATATATATATATATATATATATAATTAAAGTAAAGTCATCGGGCGGCCTAATGTCGGTATCAGCCATGCAACGAGGGAGTATATCCCCTTTTGACTAACGCTAGACCAAGGAGATTGTTTTAGCGTCTGAGGTGGAGAGCCACGCCTACCATCAGCTCCTTACTTTACCGCACAGATCCCTATGCTACTTATACGCTGAGTTCGCGAGGACCGGTATCGAACTAGGAACCTTGTGGTTTCTAGCCGAACGCTTTTACTAATTTAAATGACTACTGTGGTTAGTACTATTTATTTGTCTTGCTCCTTTTTCTTCTTCAGTCAGATTTTAGCCCTGAAGAGATTTATGCGAAACTAATAGTAGGTTCGTCTGACTCATTAGATTATCTTTATATATATATATATATATATATATATATATATATATATATATAAAAGTTAGCGAGAAGAAAGCAGAAAGTCAACGGTGTTTGGGAACTGTCAGTTTCTCGCCTATGTCAATGTTTTTTGAAACCAAGATACAATCAAACAACTTAATAAATTTGAGTAAATAACAGGGCACCTAACGTGGTGTAATATTTAGCAAGCTAGATACGCAAACCATTGTTAGTGAGTTAGATTCTCATTGGGCGTCCATACTTCTGGTCTTGTGTCACATCTAAGCTAGGCTTACTAAATAACCGGGCACCTCATGTGGTGTAATGGTTAGCTAGCAAGATTCGCAGACCATTAAGGCGTTCAATTCTCAATAAGCGCCCCATACTTCTGGTCTTGTGCTACATCTAAGCTAAGCTTAGTAAATAACCGGGCACCTCACATGGTGTAATGGTTAGCAAGCTAGTTTCGCAGCCCCTTGTTAGTGATTTAGATACTCATTGGGCGCCCGTACTTCTGGCCTTGTGCCACATCTAAGTTAAGTTTGATAAATGACTATATGCACACTTCTACTAGCGCTAGCAATCGGTGTTCAAACAATGTTTAAACCATGAAACATATTTTGTTGGCTACTATATCCTCCTGACATAGAAATTTGCAGACAAATAATAATAAATCCCTAATCCATCATCATCAATTCGCGCCAACATCACGCATTCCCATCAGACCCCACCTCTCTATTGGTCATCGCATCAGTCAGGTCTTCAACACAGCATCCAGTATACACGTAAAACTGATGAGTTAAAGGTTTTGCTGGTTGGCCTAAAGTGGTGTATCCATATGTAGTAAAAGTATTTACGGATTCGAAGGGGCTTTTATTTCCCCGTAGTCGTTAGCAAATTGTTGGACAAAGAAGAACAAACTCAAAAGTAGAAAGCAGACACTTGTATTACAAAATTTACAAGGTTTACAAAAGTACAAGGGTTTACAAAAGGGTTTAACAACAAAAAGGGGTACAAGGATTTACAAAAGGGTTTAACAACAAAAAGGGTTTTGCAAATTAGTTGGAATTCGCGACCAGACTTATATGTTCTAAGAGTTCTTGGTTTCGTGGTGATAGGTGTTCTTTCGTTGCTAGGAAAATGGCTCTAAGAAGCTTCTCGGGTCGTTTCTCGTGGTTCGGTTAGTTTGCTATTAAAACAGCCAGTTACAGTATGCTGAATTAATGCCGTTGAATGTTTGTTGAAGGCTTAGGGAACGGTGATACCGCGACTACCCTTAGTGCGCGGTCTGTGATAAGTAACGGTGGATGGGGCCCTCTCCAGGTAGATTAGGTTCTCAGAATGCTATAGTAACGACCGGCGAGTTTGCTGATACTATGCCTAGAAAGGGTTTGACTAAAAAAATATGTCTGTCCAGTATGAGGGCCCCCAGACAAGTGGTGAGTTTTGATTTTGGCGCCAATATCCTAGCGGCAGGGGTAGATAATTCTCATGGAATTTCTGACAGTAGTTGTCCACAAGCGAACGTCACTTATGAGCCCGTCTTTCCTTATTCCGCTATGTCGTTGTTCTTCTTACTTTAATGTTTTATGTGAGAAGAGGTAAGTGGCTGTCCATTTGCTTTTTTAGGTGGTCCTTCCAGGATTTGTGCGAAAAAACACGCAGCATCTTGGTGTAGTTTCTATCTGGCTACTTTCTCTAAGTGTTTTGTAAGAGCCTAAGTGGTGCAGCCATAAAATAGCACTGACTCGGCCACCGTTTCGACAATTCCTCGCTTTATGTGATCATCGTACGTGCTTATTCAGTAGTATTTTACTTTGATGGTTCATATGATAGGGTGTAATTAGTCGTATATTTGTGTTTTATCGGTTGCTGCTTCTAAGATTTGAGCAAGACAACACGCAGTGTCCTTGAATAGTTCACATGTAGCTTTTTTCTCTAAGAGTTTATCAAGAGTTAAAGTACTGCATGCATATAGGAGTACTGATACGGCTAAGGCTTTGAAGAATTATCACTTTATCTAATCAAACAGCCGTTCTAAAATGAAATAATACTAGATTGTTTATTCTCGAAGCAATTAAAATGTGCAACACAAAACCCTGTACAATGTCGTTGTAACTAGCATTATTACGCCACAGACACAGAGAAATATATATAGCAACCTGACGATGGTGAAATAACCTGAAACCTGGGTAGTTGCTTATGAAAAACATTTATATTTAAAAAATTCAACAAATAAATAAATAAATAAAGCTCCTACAAATTTGTGCTTGAGCACTGTGATTTCTTCGTTTCATCCCAAATTTAATATATATATATATATATATATATATATATATATATGTATGTATGTATACGTTCATTTATATACACATATAGATACATACACATTCATTTATATACATATATATGCATATATATTATACATGCATTTATATATATATATATATATATATATATATATATATATATATATATATAGAGAGAGAGAGAGAGAGAGAGAGAGAGAGGAGATTGAGAGAGACAAAACGTGACCCGTTGGGTCATCCATTCAGCTCTGGGTATATAATTGAGATTTGGGAAAATCTGTTAGCCAAGTGAATATTGTCAACAATACGACCGGACTAAACATAAAAAATCCTTTTGTAAGCTTTCTAAGAAAGGGAATGTTTGACCTAACTTAAGCTACATGTTGCTGCTTGTGAAATTTAATATAGAAATACATTTAAAATTCTCCCTTCTCTCCCACCTCCTCTCTCTAAATATATATATATATTGTCTTGGTTCGTATTTATGATCCTGCGTTAAGAGTTACGTCCCTTAGACCAACTGTGTGTTTTTTCCTAAACGGGATTATTCTTGCATTTTCACCGCCCTTTTCCGGCTAGCATTATTCAGCGGTAAATTCAATCCTGTTTCTACCTCGCCACGACATCCATCAGACGTGTTGCTGACTTCTCCCTCTCAGAAGTTTATTACGGGCACCCGGTAAGGAAGATTTCTTATCTTCGCTCCCTAACATTAAATAGCTAATTTGTTACCGGCTATTTTCTACTGTTTACTTTTATCTGTTGTCCGACCTTGAATTTCTCTGTTCTATGTGAGAAATCTTGCCCCTCGTATTATTTTCTGTTATTGCCTATTATCTTCCCGGACCCTTGTATGACATGTATTGTTATTGTTTCTCACTCTTACTATTAGCACTTAGTAACGTTGTTTCGTATTCACTAGCCTTTGTTGACACTGTGTTTATTCCAGGAATACATGCTATTCTTCACCGCTGCTTCACACTTAGTTATGTCTGTTCGACCCCAGTCATTCAGTCGAACACCTCCCTCAGACACTTGTCTCAGAAACACCTCGCTTCATTTTCCTACTCAGTACAATTATTGTCTCTTCTCACTCATGTTGAAATAGCACTATTCTGAGTGAATCCCGGTCCACGTTCATAAGGGACCCTTGAGTTTATCGTTCACCTCCTCCTCCCTCTGGTTGTCTACCTCTTCCTACTTCTTGTGTCCCTTATCTGTTCCCTGTAATTTCTTATAATTACCTTGCCTTTTGTACCTTGATTTGCCTTGTCTGTCATATGTTTATTTTTTCCTTCCAGGTTTTTTACCTATTTCCTGCTGAATAAATTCATTATAACAACACCCAATGGTTATTTGTGTTTCCTGGCAGGAGGGGTTAAACTACACTGCGACGAAATTGTGTCTCGATCCCTGGCAATAGAGTCAGATACAAATTCAAGAGGCGTGATATATATATATATATAATATATATATATATATATATATATATATATATATATTCACAGAGAAACAGTATATGACGAGGAAATAATCTAGAGATACATAGGGGGGGAAAGTGATAGGGAGAAAATAGAGTAAGGGATTGGTCAATTTTTGAAAAAATATCCGTTTTAATTGGTTTTATGTAGTCGTAATTTGAAATAATTACGACTACATAAAACCAATTAAAACGGATATTTTTTCAATACACTATTCTATCATAATTGTAAGGAATAATTTAATATAATTTTCGTGTCATTAAACAGTAAAAAAGCCTTTTGGAAACAAAAGTTGATTCTCTCAGCTTTAGTATGATAATATATTACATAAAATATTGAGAATAGGAAAATAATATAGTCAATAACACCAAGTAATCGTTTATTAAACCCAATTTACATAAAAACAATATACATTATCCATTTCATACACTATGTAAATCTTTATATTTCAGGGATATATAACTTACATTATAGTATTTTAAAAGCATTAATAATATGAGCTGCTCTAATTTAAATCATACTGAGATGGACTTTAATATAGACCTCGTTCATAAACAATATATTGAATTATATAAATAGGAATTTAAAGATTGGTAAAATTTTTTAAAAAAATCTACAAAGAGAGGGAAAACTTACATCAACCGTTCTTCCTGGTAGTAAGATCAAACTCGAGTAATAAAATGGTTGTAATATAAATTAAGAGAGCGCTATTGCCATTGGCTGGAGGTCAGGTGACCAGTACTATATCTATGGTCATCAGGAGGCGAGGTCAGTTGCTGAGGGGGAAGGGTCGAGGTTTGATCAACCTCGATTGGTCCCTTGGGTGAGGAAATTCGTTGTTGAAAGACCAGAAATTTCCAATGATCCCAAGGAATAACAACGCTGATGACTTCCCCCTCAATCATCTTATAGATGTATTTTTACAAGTAATTTATATTTAATAATCATTTAAACTATAACGTAAATAGGTAAAATAATTCTGACATCGATGGTGATGAAGCCTTCATTATAATGTGCAATTCAGCACCCTTTACAAAGTCGTTGTGACTAGCATTATTACGAGTTCCAATACTGACTCTCAGGTTTCTTCTGTTCATTTGCAAGATATACGCACTGCGCGATTTCCGCATACCTAGAGCTTAATACACAAGTGATCTTATAAAACTAGCAGTACCAGTTCATATACCACAGTATGATAATTTAATTATTACAACGTTGACATGTATACTTAAGAGCAATTGCGATTAGTTCAATATGTAAAACAGTATATTGCCTTCTTTCATCCATTCATTATGTGTGATTGAAACAGATTAGAGCTTACCCCTCTATGTATCTTTTCCATACTCTCTTTCTTTCTTTCTTTCTTTCTTATTATATTTTTATGCGTAGAATTTCCTTTTCTTCCCCTACTTTGTTTATCATAAAGACAGAATGGTCCATTATTTAGCTGAGGAGACGACACTCATAAGATATAAGAATTCGGCGGATAAGCAACACCAGATAATCAGGATTTACATTTTTGCATCTAATCTTGGACAATTTGAACGGTCTCATTTTTAACTAGAATGTGTTTAAAGATCATAACGGTCGGGCAATTAAGGACCACGTGTAGTAATATATAGATATGATCTGCCACCTGGGTACATTTTTAATTTGGAGACATTAGTACGTTTAATGTGAGACATTTAAATTCCGTTCATATCTATGGCTTATCGTTGAAGAATAGGGAGACTCAACAAAAAAAACCCCAGAAGCCACAAATCCTGCAAGTGTACACTAACTTGAATTTTGTGTCAACGTCATATTTCGTTACAGGATCATAGAAAGGTCTTAGGTATTGCTAAAGATCAATACCTTGCACAAACTAATTCGTATAAATAAATTCCGTGAATAAGGAGGGTGCCATCATATTCTTAGAGCATTTTCCTCTTTGCATGCTTTTTCGCTTGCAGAAAAATTACGATCCTAATGACTGATAAACACGACACTATATGTGTTTTTACCGTTAAATATATATGTATGTATGTAAATGTATATATATATATTTAGTAAATGAAGAAAAACTCTAAACTTGCTTCATTACAATAATTTATTTCAACCATATTAATACGGCATCTTCAGGTAATCACAAGAACATGACTCTTACTTGTGATTACATGAAGATGCCGTATTAATACGGTTGAAATTATTTATTGTAATGAAGCAAGTTTAGAGTTTTTCTTCATTTACTAAATTTCTTGCTCTGTCCTTTTACTCACTGGTATTAGGCACATTGAGCTCTCCTTATGGTCTACCTGCATCAGCTTGGTTAAACCATACATGAAAAGACCCTAACTACGGAAAAAAACTATATATATATATATATATATATATATATATATATATATATATATATATATAAAGCATCCATCTTGTACAATATCCCGTGTTTATCTACCTTTCTCCACAGAAACACAAAACCCCCCAGAAATATATATATATATATATATATATATATATATATATATATATATACTAATGTGCGTATGTAAGGGGTACAGAGAGAGAGGGAAGAAAGATTTAGAAAATGAGAGCGAGAGAGAAAAGAGAAACGAGAGAAATAAACATTACAATCAAATCACAGTGACAGAATTGATTCCTATGACCCTCTTTCGCCACTCGTCCCTACAAGTCATCATTCCAGGCAGGTCTCCCACACGGCAGATCTAGAGTCTGTACAGAGGTTTTGATGTAGTTTCTTGCTGGTCGGACTATGTGTAGATATCAAAAGGAGAACGCCACGTCTGAGTTCGTACGTATTTCACAAGCAATGTGTTATATATTGTATAAACGGAAATATGAATTTCCGGTTTTATTAAACAAAGAAGTTTTAACAACTGCCCGTTATCAGATCAAGAGATAAAAATACGTGGGAGTAGCTATGAATATAAAAGAACCGAGGGCTTGAGACAGGTCAGTCGTCAGTTAGCCCCGGAGGCAGTCACCCGGAGAGAGAGTGAGGTGATCGGGGTCAGTAGTCGGCCGAGCGGGACCACGTGTAGTTGGTGTTGGGAAAGCTAGCCTTGATACTTACCAACTGAAAAAGCTTGTCACCCAGAAATTTAATCGAAGGACCGAAAGTCTAAAGACTGAATATATTAATTAAACTGACCCTCTCTCTCGAAGTTAAGAAGCTTGAATTTATTTCAATAAACTTCTGGAGGATAACTTTGGTGTTATTGTCATCCCTTACAACGAAGATAAAACTATTGCAATTTAGTACAGTGACGACGCGCTATGCAACAAATGTTCAGCATGTCTTCTTCTACTTACACGGATATTTTGTAAATTAGCAGGTAAGTGGTCAATATATATATATATATATATATATATATATATATATATATATATATATATATGAAGATAGGAGTGTTGGAGTAAAATCCGACAGTACGAGGTAAGGTAAAGGGAAAAGTGAAAAAAAATAATGACTCAAACAAGTAGAAGTAGGAGAGAAATATTTTGTCCTTCTTACGCGAAGAACATCATCAGTCTAAATTTATTCAAAGAAAAATACGAATATTTGTACTTATAGAAGAGAAAGTGAGTTTGTGGTGAAATTGAGGGGTAGGGAGGTTAGAGAGGATTTGATTGAACAGAGAATATCATCATATAAAGTGGAGGGGGTAGTTCAGAGGTTAGTGGTTTTAACCCACTTCCCAACCAGCCTCCTTTCCCAACAAGCACCTAGCAACCTCCTCATTTCATCTTCACATACAGACCACTAGCCTCTGAACTACACCCTCCACTTTATATGATGTTATTCTCCAAAAGAAAAAACACCGAAAGAGTTGCCAAAGTTAAATATGTAAAACTGCTTGATACCGTAAATAGACCAAAATTATAAGGCCCAAAGAAGGCCCAAACTACCTACCTAGGTTTCCTCTAACGGTTTATCAGGTCCACACACACACACACACACAAACACACACACACACACACACATATATATATATATATATATGTGTGTGTGTGTGTGTGTATGTATATATATAAGTTTTGTCAAAAACGTATCGAGATGTTTTTGTACTTTTTAACACACCTTGTATTATGAAACATTAACGTTCCATTAATTGTTCATTTCTATCTTGGAAAATACAGCTTCAAACCCGGCACTTTTATGACATACCTTGTATTCTGAAAAAATGTAGGTTCCATTAATTGTTAATTTCTATCTTGAACATCAATCTCGATACTTTTATGACAAAGCTTATATATATATATATATATATATATATATATATATATATATATATATATTTAAATAAATAACAAAAAGACTTAGAGATCTTGCATTATAGACTATTTCAGGGAGCTTAGACAAAAATGTCTCATTCTCCCGACTCATCAGATGCGAATGATGAATTCTTTATTTTTAAGGCATTTGAAAACAGATGTTTTTCCCCTTCCTTTTAAAATTGTCCTGTCCTGCTCAGCTGTAGAGTAATAAAAATAGGAATAAAAATACAAATATAGTAAACAGTAATAATAAAACCAAAGGTATCTGACCGCTTGTCAGTAATTTGTTAGGAGTTACTGTTAATTCAATTAATTCAGAATTCAGGGCCATCCCTGTTCGCTTATTTAGTAGATTATGTTTAACTTAATTTATTTTATTTTCTTTCCATATCGCTTCAAGTATACACAACCCTACATACCTATACAAACTTATACATATACATACATATACATATACATACATATACAATACACACACATACATACAACACACACACATACATATATATACACACATACAGACACATACATATATATACACATACACAACATATATATACATACATATATATACATATACACACATATATACATACACCTATACACACATACAACACACCCACATATACATACATATATACAAATACACATATACACACATACATCTATGAAGCCTGTTTTCGTAAATTATCATTTAGCCAGTTCAAATTATGTATTATTTCCCCTTTATTTGGAGGTGGACCTGCATAAGCTATATATATACCAATAATCTACAATATATTAGTAAACAGGAACTAAACAGTGTGAATGGGCTAGGTAATTCAAGGAATAGGAAACGCAAAGTAATTTGGTTTTAACCCCCCCTTACTGTAGAATAGCAAAATTAGGCATAGGTAGAACTTTTCTGAATCTAATAATACACACTTTAACCAAAACAATCCTTTAAGCAAAAATATTAAACAGAAATACCCTAAATTAGCTACTCATGTACTCCCAATATCAATGCCCATAATAAAAAGATATTGAATGAATATCACAAGAATCTAGAGGAGAACACTAATATAAACTTAAATAGCCTCAGAACTAGAGACAGCAACCTGAACACAGGGAAATGCAATTGTAGAGAGACTCAGCAATGCCTGTAGATAAAAACTGTCTCGCCAGCAACATAATATACGAAGCCAAATNGGGGTGTTTTTAGTGTGTTAGTGTGTGTTATTGTCACAAGTGTTATTAATACACACGCACAAACGCGAACATACACACACAAACACAGACACAGACATACACACACCGAACTTTGTATGCGTCCTTTCACCTATGGCACACATGTGGTGTTAAAATACACTGACTTACACAAATAAACAGATATACACTCATTTAAACACAAACACACACACACACACACCACACAACACCACACACAATATATATATTATATATATAATATTATATAATATATATTAATGTTTTTTTTTAAGTTGGGCTTATTACGAAGCATCTAAAAATAAATGAATGAACTCGATGTTATGGAGTATTGGATTCACTTATTTTTATTATTTGTATCATCAAATTTTCGGATTCGTTAGATACCCTTTTTTGAATGAATGTTGCTCGTTCAACGGATATTTTGTCTTTGTGGTTATTGACAGCGGCAGCGTCTGTAAAATATTTATATAATAACGGAATATTCCAATATCAGCGTTCAGTCCCCTCATATGAGTTTGTAATTTTAGAATCCATTTAGTTTCAGTTTGTTGCGTTGTTGGGAATGCGTGTTCAATTAAATGCATTAAAGGTGTGTATATATATATATATATATATATATATATATATATATATAATTATAATATATATAATGTCAAAAATGGAAGTGAAAAGGACGGTATGTTGAAAAAAGAAAGGAAAGAAAGTATACATTGGATGAAATAGGATATTTTAATTAATTTTACTTACACGTGTTTCGGTCAGGAGTTTATCCATATGAACATTATTCAATCTATTATTATCTTTAGATAACAAAATGAATTATTATTATTATTTCAATTCATTTTGTTATTTAAAAATAATAATAGATTGAATAATGTACACATGGATAAACTCCTGACCTAAAACACGTGTAAGTAAAATTAATTAAAATATCCTATTTATCCATTCTATACTTTCTTTCCTTTATTACATATATATATATATATATATATATATATATATATATATATATATATATTCACACGGAGAAACAGTTTAGCCAGACTCACTTAGGATAAAGTTATGTTGAAAACACCGAACAAGGAGCTTAGATCAGATACTTAGGTGGGTGACCATTTAAGCAAGATCAGAGTTATGAAACCGAAGTCTATGTAATATATCTAAGCAAAGTTTAACACACACACACACACACACACACACACACAACACACACACACACACAAAGCACACACACGACGCACACACACACACACACACACACACCCCAATGCACCCACCGAACGCACACACACACACACACACAATTATATATATATATAATATATATATATATATTATATATATATATATATATATATATATGATATTATGAGTGTCGAAAAGTACGAGAATTTTCTTGATTCTGAAAAACCGTCTAATTCATTAACTTTCCATTCATTGTTTATTTCTATCTTGTAACTACAGCTTCAAACTGGCACTTTATGACACGTATGTATTCTGAAAATAATTAACATTGCATTTATTGTTTATTTCTATCTTGGTAAATAGCGTCAATCTCGATAGTTTTATGACACACCTTGTATATCTGCGTTGGGTCTGCATAGGTGAATTTATATTTTTAAATTACATATATATATTATAATATATATATATATATATATATTATAATACAGCATATATGCCGGTGCAAGTATTTAAGTTAAATGTAATTATTAGATTAATCAGAAAGGCTAATGAAACTAATTAAGAATTCAAATAAAAAGATTGAAACGGAGGGGTATAATCGGAAAATAGAACAACTGAAACTTACTCTTTCATCACTTCCGTTTTTCAATGCTAAATTTTCCTAATTAACTATTTAGTTAAAGGGGAGTACAGTTATTTCTTATTAATGAATTTTAAAGGTTTGAAGAGATTTTTTACTCATATTCATTAAGATAAAACCAAACAATTAGAAATCATAATATCAAGCACATTTTATTAAAATCAGTTTTTTAATATCAATATGCAAATTAGCTTTACGTTTACACTGAAAAACTGGTATTTTGTTGTATATATAAATACAATTGCATGTTATTAGTATTTAGGTAAGGCCAACAGTATTAATAATGTCAAACAGTTTTATTATTAATTGCGGTTTAAATAGAAATAGAATCATGAAGAATGTGATGTAAATAACTAAGGGAATTGTGCCTTGAGTAGTAATATAGTTTCGGTTACAGACAGAAAAACACACAATCTCCATTATAATAAGATATATATATATATAAGGCATGTGCCATTGAATAACATGGAGCTCTCCTTCATCAGTTTTGGGATCTGTATTTTTTCCAGTCGTCTGGCGATCTGTTTGATGTTTGGATCCAATAGAATATTTCCCATACTGTTATCCTGAGCGCTTTCGACTGTTTCGCCTGTAGTCATCATGGGATATATAAGTTGGTTTTAGTTCATTTTTTAGTTCTTTTATTTATCTCCTCCCCTGATATTAGGAAAATTCTAATCGAAAACACTAAAACCATCTACAAAAATAATAAGAAGAAACGCCTTGAAGCAATATGCATAAAATTTTTAAAAAATAACATCAATAAAATAGCATTTAAAGTCGGATACAACATATCAAATATCTTTAATAACACACTTAACTTATACCGCCTTCTTAAAAAACAAAAAAATAATAGACTCTCCAAATTTAATAAAAACATTCATAAAAGAACTAAAAAATGAATTCAATAGCACATGCCTTAAAAATAACTTGCTGCAAAATACACAACATATATATATATATATATATATAATATATATATATATTATATATAATTATAATATATATATATATATACTAGCAAATATATGCACCCTCCGGGTGCAAGTATTAATGTCATAAAATATTATATTAAATTAGAAAGTCTAAAGAAATTAAATAAGAATGCAGATAAAATGATTTGAAACAGAGAGAGGTATAATATAAATATAAATATAACAGCTGTAGCTTCCTCTTCTATCAGCTCCGTCTTTCCTTGCTAAATTTTTCTAATTTAGCTATTTAGTTAAATCAGGAAGTAAAGAATAAAATTACAGTTATTTCTTTTTGTTAATTGATTTCTTTTAAGATTTATCTCTGAGATTTTTGCTCATATTCATTAAGATAAAATCAAATAATTAGAAATCAATAATACTAAGCACATATTTATTAAAATCAAATTTTAAATATCAATATGCAAATTAGGCTTGCCGTTCACACTGTAAATTGCTATTTTGTTGTATATATAAATACAATTGCATGTTATTAGTATGTAGATATGGCCAGCCGTATTAATAACGAAAAACAATTTTATTAATAATTGAGGCTTGAATAAAAATGATTCATGGAGAATGTGATGTATTATAACAAAAATGGATAGTGACAATGAGCAGTGATATATATATATATATATATATATATATATATATATATGATGTTATATCATTAGGTTCGTAAAAATGCCTAGTTAATAACTAATGAAATATAAAATTTAAACAATCTCTCAAGGTGCCTATGGTGTAATTGATATCGTCGTAGGAAATGGGCACCGTGAAACGAATTCAAATCCTTGACTTGGCTTTATACATTTCCCTTTCCTATAATACTTTAGGGAAAGTTAAGCATCCAACTATTGTCCCTCCGGCTATGAGTAAGTCGACTGGGATCGTTAACTTTAATGTGGCAACCAGTCTTGGAGAAGGAAATTCTGAACTCAAAAACCTGTTACACACCGCTTATAAATTGACCTCGTATCGCACTCTGCTCGTGCGTAGGGGGTTGGTAAATACATAGATATTCTGAACAAAATGAATTCGAAAAGTAATGTTTTCAAATTGATATTTGCTATTTAAAAATTAGGAGCTACAAAATAATTGGGACACACATGCGCATGTGTGTTTTACCCTATTCATCCGTTACAGACATGAGGTAAAATTTCAAGTTAAGTATATTTGATCCTTATTTTTCCTTGACAAGTTGCCTTGCTAAGGCTAAAGTGCCCTGGATGTCTACCCTTCATCCATATGGAAGAATTGTATTCATAACTGATACAACGGCATTAGAACGAAGTGAAACATAAACTGTCTCGTCCAGGACTTTTCTTTTCTACAGCAAGTTTTGCCTACTCTCTCTCCCCTTTCGAACTACCTTTCTCTCTCTCTCTCTCTCTCTCTCTCTCTCTCTCTCTCTATATATATATATATATATATATTATAAATATATATATATGTGTGTGTGTGTGTGTGTGTATGTATGTATGTATGTGTGTATGCGTGGGTAAATTATTATGTATGTATGTGCCTATATATTTTTTAAATGGGTGTTATTTCCTAGGCATTGTATGATTATATATATATATATATATATATATATATATATATATATATATATATATGTAAATATGTATGCGTGTATATGTATGTTTATATGTGTGTTTCTGTGTGCTTTGTGTTTGTGTGAGTCCCTCTTGTGTGTGTGTGTGTGTGTGTGTGTGTGTGTGTGTGTGTTGTGTTGTGTACAATGATAAAAACAATAGTAAATGAGACAGATGTTTGGCTTATTGCAATCCTTTTTAAAAATTCAGAATAAAGCGGAAACGAGAAAAAGAAAAAGAAAGTTTGAAAAATTAGGGAAAAATAGAAGTCAAAAAGAAAGAAAGAATTTCGCCAGAGATTATTATAAGTTTTATATATTGAACTATTTTACAATAGCTCTAAAGTAAACATATCAAACGTTGTAATAATCAAATTGTCATACCATGGTATATCCAGGGTTCCCGCTCGTTATGAATATTCGTCATATATTTCATAGGAGAAAAGGAACGACTATAACGACCAAGATAAGAAAACTAATTTGAATGAAAACGTGTATACACAAAAAGGCTAAATTAAATGTCGATAAGAAACAGAAAAAAACGTTTTCTGATATTTTTTATAGAAACAATAATTCAATGGAGTGTCTTTTTAATTCCTTGTGAGCATAAACCAACGCGACTAATCTCTGGGATCTTAACTTAAATTTATTAAACAAGAGATTTATTGCCCTCTCTCTCTCTCTCTCTCTCTCTCTCTCTCTGTCGCTCTGTCGCTCTCTTGATCTTTTCGGTTTGTCTTTTTTGATTTCTATAATATTTATCTAAGAGCAATAATTTGCACGCAGTTGCATGGTTTCAAGTAACTGATAATTATAATCCTTGGTAAATAACTGCTTCACTTAAAACAAATAATGTTATAAGTCTATGTGAACAGGTATGACCATATATACAGGGCACGATACAAACCACTCCCACATTTGAAACTGTCACCCTTGGGGTGTGTGGAGATTAAAATAAGGTTAAAATTCAAAAATCTAATACAGAGCAATCTCCCAGGAGCCCTCAGACAGAAGAAGCTTATAGGAATGCGCAGAGAAAAAGCCCCTTCCTGGCGCCAAAAATAAATGTCACTGGATAAACACACTAAACCTATTAAACTCTGCTTAAGAAATTGACCTTGTGCCGCAGCCTGCGGAGGAGTTAATATATATATATATATATATATATATATATATATATAAATCACCCACGGACACGTGTTTCGGCATTTCACGCCTCTTCAGTGTGGCTAGACACAACTATCTTTGGGTAGGGTCGAACTCAGACTGACCGCATGGTAGTCCGATATCTTATCCCCTCGCCCACTGACAGCTGATGCGGGGACTGGTGTTTTTAAACTATTAAGTACATAGGAATGTTTATATATTTTACGGTCACTGAGAGATCAAATTTATATATAAGAAAATAGTTTTTATTCAATTTCTGGATATGCTAGGTCACCAGTTTATTTTTACTCGCTTTCTGTGTAGATTATCAATTGTTTTAAAAATATTTTCATTGTGGAATGATAATATGCGTCTTTTTTTAGGAGGCGTGAGTAGAGAAAAGGCTTAGTCTATGAAAAAGAACTTGAGGAGCCGTCTTCAAATTCAGGACAACGCTGTTTGACATTCATATTCACATGTTTTTCACCTATGTGTAAAATAATTTGATGGACTAGCGTATCTGGCATTGGAAACCGGCAATGAAAGTAGAAGAATCCCTTATTTCAAAAGATGAATAGTGCTCTTCGGTGGATCATGCTGTTTCACCATTCTTTCGGGATCAGCTAATCCAAAAAACAGTGTTGGATATTGTACAAACGGAAATAGGAATTTCCAGTTAGATTAAACAAAGCAAAGAAAAGACGACAAAAATGACAAAGGGGTTTTAGATGCCGGAAATAGATTTGATAGTTGAAAAAAGGAGGCGCGTAGGCGTTTTGAGATATACAAAAACAGACAACGGTCAGTAGTGAACAGTGAGGAGGGGACGGCGAACGGAGTGACCGACAATCGCGGTCACAGCCGATGGGCTGTGAACCATCACGTAGCCACCTTCCACCTCACCAACGCATTGTCAACCCTTGGGCAGATTCCCATTGTCAAGTTCGCCACCCACACGCATCACGAGGGAATTAAAGAAATAAAAAGTCAATCTCCTACTACATACAGCATGCCTTGTGATTTCATTAAGCGACTACTACATATATCATCTAGGGTTAGTGGCGAGACCCGCAGTATACCAGCAACGCATACGATTCAGCGTGAGTTTGAAGAAGCCGCCATATAATATATATAGAATTTGATGCCAGTATATAACAAATACGATTTAGTGCCGGTAAAGAAGGCGCTATGCAACACCAGAAGCCTTCATTATTATTTGAACAGATCTGTATGTGGTCATATCTACGAGGGTGAGTTAAAAAGTCATGCTATTTTCTTTAGGACAGATATAATTACCAACACAAGAACATCAATCATACATCTAACTGAAGCTGGTACTCTGTGGATCACATCCCCACTTCTCAATATAATCATCGTTTCTCTCAATAACAATGTTCCAACTTCGAATGAGAGCATGTATCCCTAACCCCATAAAATCCTGTTAACTGTTATTTGAGCTACTTTTTCACGACATATTTCATTTCCTCGTCATTGGAATAATGTTTACCTCTCAACCCTATTTCATGGGCCCAAGGGTCTGCGATCTGTCATGGGGAAGTCAGGAAGTGAAATCTGTAGTGAAGTAGAGGCTCAAAGAACAGTCAACAGAATGTTATGGAGCAGGCATTAATTAGAAAAAATAAGTTTCAAAATATAATTCATAATATATTCTAAATGGATTGTGTACCATTAGAAATGAATCAAACAAAACATATCGGGCGTAAAATAACCCAAAAAGGGTTGAAATGCTGTAAAATCCAACCAACTAACCAACCAACCACCAACTGAGTCTACTTCATATATTATGAATTTAGAAGATATTTGCTTTTTTATCTTAGCTGAACTTGGTATTAGCACATGGTCGAGTGTAAAGGTCACAAGTCCAGAATAGAACTGACTAGAATTAGTCCACTAGTCTAGCTCGTTTACTAATACATTATATTAGGCGTCTGTATAACTTCATTTACGTTCCATTATTATTTTTGTTTTATTTCAGAAGCACCAGTCAATGTCCTTTTCTCTTACTAATTAGAAAGCCTTCTGTTTCTTGTGATTAACTTTCATTTAATCATATATAATTTTCCTCTGGTATTTCCCATGAGGATTTTAGAAAGAAAAGTCGCCTCCTCTTTTTGTTTTGTAAATTCATTAAATCATTACAACCGCTTTGAGTTGCTTCACAAAGGAAACTAGCAGAAAATACCACACAGTGCGGTGCCTATCGGCGACTGTTATGTACCAGAAGCTTTTACGAAGCATCGAAAGAATATACCTGACTGCAAATTACTAGTACTAGTAAATATATGCACCCTCCGGTGCAAGTATTTAAGTTTTTATGTAATAGAATATTGTATTAAATTAGAAAGGTTAATGAAACTAAATAAGAATGAAGATAAAAATATTTGAAATGAAGATAAAAAGGTATAATTGAAAAATAGAACAGCTGAAATTTACTCATTCTTCACTCCCGTCTTTCATTGCTAAATTTTCCTAATTTGCTTATTTAGTTAAAATAGGAATTAAAGAATAAAATGTGTTATTTTTCTTGTTAATCGATTCATTTTGAGAGATTTTTGCTCATATTCATTAAGATAAAACTATACAATTAGAAATCAATCAATACAACACACATATTATCAAAATCAATTTTTTAATATAAATATATGAATTAGCCTTACGGTTCACAATGTAAACATCTACTTTGTTGTATATCTAAATACAATTGCGTTTTATTACTTTGCAGATATGGTCAACAGTATTAATAATGTAAAACAATGTTATTATGATTGAGGTTTAAAAAAATTAAATCATGGAGAATGTGACGTAAATGATTAATGGAATTGTGACTTAGTAGTAATATAGTTTTGGTTACAGTCAAACACGTAATCCCATTATACTAAAATGTGATAGGAATATTTGAAACCATATACAAAATGTATACAAGTAAAAAATAAAGTTGGCGAAGTGGCCTATTATCGGTATCAGTCGAACAGTGAAGGAGTCTATCCAATTTTTGCTAGCGCTAGACGAGGGGGGTGTTTTAATGAGGTTGAGCGACACAACTACCGTCAGTTTTCCACTTTACCGCATATATCAGATTAGCTACTCTATGCTACTAAGTTGGCGGGGACCGTACCTAACCAGGAACCTCGCGTTTCATAGGCGGATGTTCTACTTAAAACATAACCTATATTTATAAAAGAAACATTCTGTATGTCTGTCTGTATGTCAGTATGTATGTTTGCTTTTATTACGGAAAAATGGTCGAGGCCAGCAAAGATCAAAATTCAATAAAATCCTCACCATATTTTTGTCCGAAAAGCGGTTAAAAAAACTTCAACCCTTCATTTTCCATAAGAAAAGCTAAATAAAAATATAAGGGTATAAAGATCTAATCACGAAATCCCGTGATGCATATACTGGCGAAAGACAACGTTCTCCTTTCGGACTGGAGATATTTGTTAAAACGTTAGTTCACTTTACCCTCTCCTAGTCGGAATAGCTGTACAGAAGGAAACAGCGGAAAGAAGATCTGAAATTGATATTCTGTATGATCCGAAAGTCTTGTCAAACCTAAATATTAATTTGATAATAGGCCTCTCCGCGACTTTACTTATATATTACCTATATTATCAATGTATGTATGTATGTCTGTCTATCTATCTGTCTATCTATCTAGATCTCTCTCTCTCTATCTCTCTCTCTCTCTATATATATATATATATATATATATATATATAATATATTGGCTTGAATCGTTCTGAATTTCTATCACAATACAAGTTAAAGAAAAAAAATGGGTTAACTATGATGTTTTTCGTGTACTTTGATTTATTCTCTTATGTATATATAATTGAGCTAGCTTAACTGAAATTTAATTGATCTATCAATGATATTGAGCACTATATGCATGGAAATATACCACCAATATTTACGCCAGTATATGTATACACAATATATATATATATATATATATATATATATATATATATTATATATAATATATATATATATATATATATATATGTATTATTGTATATATATATATATATATATATATATATATATATATATATATATATATATATTGGCCATGTGCCTGTCTCTATAAAAGTTATCAGTGGTCTGAAGAAGCTCGTGGGCATACTCACGAGTGGAAATGGTCCATAACTACGATACCCATGGTATTTAAGGCCTTTTTATTCACAAATAACTTTGCTCTGTTTACAATAATTAAATATTGAGCTCTCATACGTAACCTGAACTCTACAACAAACTACTGGTAGAGAATAGGACCAGCCTAGAATCACCTTGTACCAAGAAACATGGTACCGCACCAAAGTATATATATATATATATATATATATATATATATATATATGTGTGTGTGTGTGTGTGTGTGTGTGTATGCATGTATACTGAGTGCGAGGGAGATTGGCACAATGAAATAGATGTAAGTGAATTAAGATGTTGAAATAAGAAAATATGAATGAACATGCGCACGTCCTCATGCACACACATATAGGTAATGCAATTAGAGGGTGACATAGTGTGTGTGTGCTTTGGTGAAAGAGAGTGAGAGAGAGAGGGAGAGAGAGACCGCGAGCAAGTGAGAAAGAGAGAAATTGTGAGATACATATATATATTATATATAGAGAGAGAGAGAGAGAGGGAGAGAAAGAGAGAGAGAGAGAGAAAAGGAATTATACGGTAGTGTTAGGGGGAGGGTATATTGAAATCATAGGCGACCTGGTTGTTTTGATATATCATATATATTTATTCTTTTAAAACACCTTTAAAAATTGAATTAATTCCTAGAATTTCGGGTTGTATTATGTACAATTTTTACCTCTAAATAGAAAACATTTTCTGACTACCTTTACAATATGCAAACCTCGAAATTATTTGAGTAAGTAGATCAATAGACAAAGAAGAAAAACGTGTGTAAAAAGAGGAAGGGTTAAATAAAGTGGACAAATTGCTATTTAATTGGCTCGTGAAAACTATGGAAGTGGTGCAGCATTGCTTTACACCGAAGGCAAATCCATTCAAGCCATCAGGGTGATACACCATACAAATAAGTAAAGGAATAAATAAAAGGTTGATCTCAAGGAATGAAAGACAGCTCTTAGGGATTTTTCCTAAGAAACTTGCTTCATTTGAAACCACTAAGCCCTGGTCTGATCTTTGAGAAGTTCCAATGACTCACAACTCGGATGTAGATCAGATCTTGAAAATTGGATAAAGTTTTAGCGTAAATTGATGTGAGGCAGAATGATGTACATCAAGGTTAAATGAGGCTTAATTGGAAAGCGCCTTTGCCAGGTGGGTTTCAGGGGGACTGTTTGAAGTGCTTTCCTTAGTTACATGACCCAACTGAAAGGTGTTTTAATGATTCTCCTTCTCTGGGCAAAGTATCATTGCAAATGGTTCATAGGAGAACAACTATAATTAGGACCGACAAAGCTAGAGGGTCAGAATTTGGAAATTATTGCCGTATACAATCTTTAAAGAAAGCCCTTAGCACGTGCGGTTACCGGTTTTCTTCATTCTGAGAAAATATCTCAGCATCTTTTTTTGTTTTATATGTGAACTAATACCTGTAGAATAAATGTAATGTTGAAAGAAAAATAGGTATTAATCAGCTGAAAATTGATGAGGCGGTATTGCTCCATGTTTGAAAATATACAAATAACCTGCGTATAGCATCATCATCATCATCATCATCATCATCCTCATCATCATCATCATCCTCACCATGTCGTCCTGACATCATGTGTATCCATGACGATTCCTCTCCATCCGAATCTATCGGTCATCACCCCTTGAATGTTCCTCCGCTCAGAAACCAGTATCCGTGCAGAGTTAATCGATATATTTTTTTCTGGCCGAACCACACTGGTCTGATCATGAGTCCAGGCTCATTGTAGAACGTCACTTATGGGCTCGTTCTTGTTTGGTTTGGTTTGGTTTGTTTTGTTTAACAGCATATCAACCTCAGTGGGTCATTTAATGCCGATAAAGTTTTGAAATAAATCAATTCTTAATGGATAATACAATTTTTTTATAAACACATTTTTCTATTTAACCCATAGATGGGACCCTAACAGGTACTACCATTCCGGGCCAGTGTGGACCAGGGAGCAATGGTGATGAAGGGGTGCTCCACATTCTCCAAACCTCCAAAACTGGAACCTCACCATCAGATAGAGTTTAACGTCATTCCCAGGACATGTAGACCCGCAGACACCGGCTTCTAGCACCCATATGATAAAAAGGGGTTGGGGCTTGCTATAAGGGCAATAGGGTTGGGGAAATCATATAGGTACTAGGGCTTGACGTGACCAGCCGATTGATTGGAGGGGGCCTCTTCGACCGCCCGTCTAGCCCAAGATAGGGCCAAAGTGGAGTATTGCATGGGCTCGTTCTTGTATCTCCAGCGGTGTCTAGAATGTATTGTTTGTCTTACCTGGATTATTTGTGTGATTCAGTTCGAGTGGCCGTACTGCTGCTCCTTTGAGTGGCGCTTCTTTCTGTGCACAGTCTCTATCTAGCTTTTTCTTCGAGCGTTTCGTTAAAGTTCAAGTGGCTATACAGTAGTACTGACACGACATTGAGTAAAAAAAAAAGAGCTACGCTGAGTGTTACATTTTTCCTCTGACCGAATGATTTCACCTAGTCTATGGGTTGTTGTTGTTATGTTGTGTTTGTTTGATTTTTCTTTTCATGGGTCTCTCGGTCGTATAGAGTTCGAAGTAACATAACCAATGGGATCTGATACAATTGAAGGAAGACACGGCGGATAACCCAACCTTTGTTACACTCATTTTTTCCTTTCAATTGTTCACCTTTTAATGTTTGACGTATGCGGGAAAATGAAGCCAAAAATGTGTTACTCTGGCTGTTATGTGACACTCTACGAAGCCCCTGATACTCCAAGGAAAATAATTGTGCAATGTATCCCTACATAAATTCTAGATTTTAACACATTTCAAGTAGAAATAGAATGTAGGCAGCAGGTATTATTAAAGAATATATTTATTCAATGTATGTATTTGTTGGCTCGTGGTTAGAATCGAAGGAAATGGATCTGTCGACCTGACTTCAAATCTTGGACGAGGCTCTTATTATTTCAAATAGCGCTAATACACTTGGGAAAGATATGCATGCAATTAATCTCCGTCTTGCTTTGGGTAAATAGTAAGGTCGACTTGGCTCTTTAACTTTGGCTAGGTAACCTGTCTACCTCCCTAGGAAAAGGAAACATCTGCTTCAAACCTGTTAAACTCCACTTAAGAAATTGATATTGTGCCACATCCTGGTCGTGCGGGTTAGCTCAGTCGGTAGAGCGTTCGGCTAGAAACCACAAGGTTCCTAGTTCGATATTGGTCCTTGCCAACTCAGCGTATGAGTAGCACAGGGATATGTGCGGTAAAGTAAGGAGCTGATGGTTGGTGTGGCGCTCCACCATAGATGCTAAAATAATCTCCTTGGTCTAGCACTATTGAAAAGGAGATAGACTCCATAGACTTTACTTACATATATATATATATATATATATATATATATATATATATATATATATATATATATATATAGAGAGAGAAGAGAGAGAGAGAGAGAGTATAAAACAATAACGAATAGACAATCTTAAAACTGAAACATCAATAGACAGAGAAAAAAGAATAATCAACATTTTCTTCGTAAGTTTTATATTTGTCAGAGACTGCTAGGCACCAACTCGGATATGGTGGTCTTCTGGAAGGGAGCCAATGATAGAATGGGGCCAAGATTACGTGAGTTCTTTTTTATACGTTTAATTTTGGTTTATTCTTATTATATCTTGTAGGGATCAAATGTACGTAATTGTAGACAATGTGGCTGCCGCTGATTTCGATAAGCTTTTCGTCAACCTGTATAAGATAAAGTGTTTCTTTTTAAATAACATTTTTTAGAATAAAATTATCAAAATATCTACCCAGAAGAAATTTGACCAGTCAGTAGAGCATGTGCCAAGCAATCACAAGGTTCCGGTTTCAATACCAGTTCTCGTCAACTCAACACATGAGTAGCACAGCTTGCGCAATCTGTGTGGTAAAGCATCTGGCTATTGGCGGTAGGTCTGGGGCTCCACACTAGTAAAAAACGATATCCCTGGCTCAATGCTAATGAAAAGGGGGTAGAATTACTCGAGGTCTGGTTTTATTTTACTTATCTCATTAGTTTGGTTTGAGTTCCACAAAGTGTATAAATTATGACCAATGATTGATTGACTGACAGACTATTTGATTTTGATGGCATGTCAATCTGCCGATGGTTATTTTATACCCAGGTTAAGGAATCGTATTTATTGTATGTTCATATTTATATTTATGCGTAGTTACTTTTAAGAGTTTTTATTTTTTGCCACACGATCTAATTATTATATATTCAATAAAATTTAAAAAAAAACAATAACAAAACGAAAAAAAAAACTGTGCAAATTCTTTGTAAATTTTTGTAAGAAACCCATTCTTGATCTCAAATTGCTTCTTCTTTGAACAGGAGAGACATGTCTCAGATCTTACCAGGGAATGATAACTTTCCCTCAACAAGTAAGACTTATCCATTTTTTGTACCCCTTTCACATACTGCTTATTCATAGAACAATAGTTGCTTAATTCTAGCCGTTGGGACACGTTTGTGTATTCTTTTTAATACCATTGGTATGTGTAATTACGTAAGCCCTCCACCCACAAGTAGGGTGTGACATAAGGTTAATTTTTTCAGTGGAATACAGTTGGTTTGAATTCAGTTTTCTTTCTCATAGACTTGTTGCCTAACTATGGCTAAATAATTTAGTTTGCCCTACTATTTACCCATAGTTGAGGAAGAATAGATAAATTCATGTCTTTCCCAAGGGCCTTAATGTGAAATGAAATGTATACAGTCTTGTCCAGTATTTGAACTCTGGTTACACTAATGCTAATCTTGGTGCTTGTGAGATTTTAATTAAATTCCCACAGATAAACATATAAGAGATGTTGGCACATTTCAGCTTTTTATTTCATCTGTATTAATTGAGTAAAAGCTAACAGTTGATATTTATTTGTAACAGTTTATTGATACACATGAAGTTTATGAACATTTTTACCCCAGTTTATAAAACCATACCAAACAAAAATATTTACTTCCAAATTGTTCATTTACAAATCATATAAAAAAAACAAGATGTGGCTTTAAATAGTCCATAAGGGTTGATATGCCAATATACAAAATAACCAACAAACTAACATACAACATATGTCTACCAATTAGTACAAAGGACTGCATCCAACTATCATAACTAGATAGGTAAACACAGAACTGATTTGTCACGGGAATTGATTAACTCAAATCTGTGAAAATTGCTTAAATTCAATCATATAAAGAAATCGAATAATAAATTGCTATCGCAAAAGAAAACAAATAGCCACATTTTTACCACTTAGAATTGCAGAGTCAAGTGGCCAGGCTGAGTGAGAAAAAGAAGAAGAAAGGAACATTTGCCAAACATTGTTTGTTGGTCTTCAATTGAATCACTGATGGAAACCGAATAAGAAGGAGGGACTCAAATAAGGTCCCACAATTGAATGAGGGCATCGAATAGTGCTAGTGTATTGTGGTGAATTTCTGAAATGTTATTAACGAAATACATCAAATAATTGTAAAGGCAAGCGCCAAGAAATGGGAAATAGGAATCCATGGAATAGATTATAACAATTCTTACTCCTCATATGTTGGCCTCGTGTAGAATATTGATCGAGCCATATATCTGAAAATGGATTCGCTGAATATGTCTTCCCTTTTATATTAAGATGGAATGAAACTTAAAATCATATATATATATATATATATATATATATATATATTATATATTAGCAAATATATGCACCCTCCGGGTGCAAGTATTTAAGTTTTAGTATAATAAAATATCATGTTAAATTAGAAAGGCTAATGAAACTGAATAAGAATTCAGATAAAAAATATTTGGAACAGAGGGGGTATGATTGAAAAATAGAACAACTTTGAAACTAACTCTTCCATCATTTTCCCTTACTCCCGTCTTTCATTGTTAAATTTTCTTAATTTAACTATTTAGTTAAAATAGGAAGTAAAGAATAATATTATAGTTATTTCTTCTTGTTAATGGATTTCTTTTAAGATTTATCTCCGAGATTTTTGCTCATATTCATTACTATAAAACCAAAGAAGTAGAAATCAATAATACTAAGCATATATATATTAAAATCAATTTTATGCAAATTAGCCTTCCAATTCTCACTGTAAACCGCTATTTTGTTGTATATATAAATACAATTGCATGTTATTAGTATGTATATATGGTTAACAGTCTTAATGATGTAAAACAATTTTATTAATAATTGAGGTTTAAATAAAAAATAAAATCATGAAGAATGTGATGTAAATAACAAAGGGAATTGTGACTTGAATAGTAATATAGTTTCGGTTACAGACATACTAACCCACAATCTCCATTATGATAAAAGATATATCCAAACATATATATGCATATATGTACATATAAATACATATACATATGAACATATATATATATATATATATATGCATATAAGCATATGTAATATATTTACAGACATCTCCACACAAGTAGGATGTGATACAAGGTCAATTTGCTAAGCAAAAGTTGACAGGTTTGAATTCAGATTTATCCTTCTAGGCAGGTGTGTAAAGAAGATCACAGTCTGCCGTGTACATACATATATTACCTACATACGATTATACACATATAAATATATATACATATATGTATATTAATACATACATATACATAGAGAGAGATATGCATATATACACATATATACATATGTATAGATATACATAAACATGCATATATATATATAAATACATACATAAATATATATGCATACGCATATACACAGATATATGTATAAATATATACTTATATCCATATCTCTGTATATTCGTGTATATATATACACACACACACACACATACACACACATATATATATATATATATATATATATATATATATACTTACGCATACATATACATACAATCCCATGTACACATAGAAACAGGATATATGCGTATATATATATATATATATATATATATATATAAACATTCATATACATACGCACATATATATATATACACATGTATATACATATATATATATATGCAAGGTGTGTTAAAAAGTATCGAGATTTTTGTACTTTTTGACACACCTTGTATTCTGAAAAAATATCACTCCATTCATTCATAATTTCTAACTCAGCACATTTATGGCAAACCTTGTATTCTGAAAAAAATAACGTTCCATTTATTGTTCATTTCTATCTTGGTAAATACAGCTTCAATCTCGATACTTTTTATGAAACACCTTATATATATATATATATATATATATATATATATA
>CM042152.1:37479135-37484135 GCA_023376005.1 Doryteuthis pealeii | reverse complement strand
ATAAAACCGGTGATCCTTCCAGTTATGGATTAAATAGAGCCACTACTGTTCATCATTGCCTTGACATTAAATAATCCTCAAAGTTTGATATGCCATTAAACATAGAAACAAAAGCAAAACAAACCAAATATTGATAGTGTTTAAGTTGAGTTGATAATATGAATTATGATCTGCCGAGATTAGGTACTTCGACCATCAAATGAAATCGGTTGAATCTCAAAGAGAGGGAGAGAGAAAGAGACAGACTGAGAAAGAGGAGGAGGAGAGAGACAGACAGATTGAGAAAGAGGAGGAGGGAGAAAGTATTATTCTTCTTTACTATATATCAACACTTAATGTGTCATTTTATAGTGAATCAAGGCAATTTTGATATACAAATGATTCAGATTGCGTACCCTACTTGCTGTTGCTTAACAAATGATTGTGGAACAGGCCATCGCTGCTTAATTTCGATGATTTAGCGGGAACCGATGATTTTCATCATGACTTGACCATAATGTATGTGTCAGAATATATATATATATATATATATATATATATATATATATATATATATATGGTGTGTCATAAAAGTATCGAGATTAAAGCTGTATTTACCAAGATCGAAATGAACAATGAATAGAACGTGAATTTTTTTTTTCAGAATACAAGCTGTGTCAGAAAAGTGCCGAGGTTAAAGCTCTGTTTACCAAGATAGAAATGAATAATGAATGGAACGTTAATTTTTTCAGGTGTGTCAAAAAGTATTAAAAATCTCAATAATTATTTGACACACCTTGTATATATATATATATATATATATATATATATATATATATATTATATATATATATATATATATAGAGAGTTTTAAAAAAACATCATTTTCAAAAAAAAAATTTTGGAAGAAATGCCATAGCTGGATATATATATATATATATATATATATATATATATATAATATATATATATATTATTATATATATATATATATATATATATATATATATATATCTTTAGAAATAGATAGACAGATAGAAAGATAGATAGAGATTGATAGAGAGAGAAAGTGAGAAAGAAGGAGAGAGAGAGAGAGAGAGAGAGAGAGATAGTGAGTGAGTGAGAGAGAGAGAGTGATTTCGTGCAACCAGCACAACTTATAATGGTAATGATGAAAATGATGCTAATTTGGGAGGATTAAAAAAATATATATATATTCTATAGGCAATTGGAGTATACTTCTTCTACACCAATAAAATTAATATAATTTTCTAGCATTTAAAAAAGAAAGGCCTTTCCTTTTTTTTTTGTTCTTTTGCAAATGGCGAATATGTTCTCTACGTCAATACTGATTTGTTTATTTCTTCTGCAAAACAAATATGGCCTTCATTTTTGGGAAATGGCCAGCAAAGAAAACTGCCAAGTACGATGTTTGATTATGATTTATAATTAATCAGAAAACAATTCGTATTATTTAATTTTCTTTTAAGAAATGATAGATGAATACAAATGTATGAAGACATAAAACAAGGAGAAAGGCAAATAAAGAAGAAAGACGTGGATAAATCTTTTATTAGGCTCCAATTATTTTACGAATATTTATAATATTTATTTTACGAATATTTATAAGCATGTTATTATAAGCACTAGCAAATATATGCACCCTCCGGGTGCAAGTATTTAAGTTTTAATGTAATAAAATATTGTATTAAATTAGAAAGGCTAATGAAACTAAATAAGAATACAGATAAAAAGATTTGAAACAGAGGGAGTATAATAAAAGATTTGAAACAGAGGGAGTTTAATAAAAAATGGAACAACTGAAACTTACTCTTCCATCACTCTCGTCTTTCATTGTTATTTTTTCTTATTTAAGTATCTAGTTAAAAGAGGAAGTAAAGAATAAAATGACAGTTATTTTATCTTGTTAATGGATTTCATTTAAGATTCATTGAAGAGATTTTTGCTTATATTCATTAAAATAAAACGAAAACAGTTAGAAATCAATAATACTAAGCACATATTTATTAAATTCGATTTTTTAATATTAATATGCAAATTAACCTTCCCGTTCACACTGTAAACCGCTATTTTGTTGTATATATAAATATAATTGCACGTTGTCAGTATGTAGACATAGTTAACAGTATTTAAAAATGTAAGACAATTTTATTAATTAATTTTTGCAGGTTTAGCATGGTAAAAAAATAAAAAATTTTCATGGAGAAATGTGATGTAATAAAAACTAGAGGAATTTGTTGGGGACTTGAGTTTAGGAAATATGGTAAGTTTTCAGTTTTTAACAGACCAAGAAAAAAACCACCCCCACCCAATTCTTTTTCCATTTTTTTATTTTAATGAGGGATTTGTGTATTTTATTTTTGTGGGGGGGCCAATTAATTTTTAGGGTTGTTATTTAGGCGTTAAAAATAAAAAAAAAAAAAAAAAAGAGGATTAAAAAAAAATTTTTTAAAAAACCTTATATTAAAAAAAAACCCCACTTCAAGGGGACCATACCCAGGTTTAGGGGGGACCCCCCACCCAACCGTACCTTTTCAAAATACTTAAAACAGGGTTTTCCAAGGAATCTTGATTATTAATAAACAGCGAGATCTTAACCTAATATACTCCGAAACACGGTGTATGTGGATTATATTTATATCTCTCTCTTTGNGCACTGAGCAAAATAATATGCACACCACTCCGGGATGCACAGTATTTAAGTATTGTAATGTATATAAAATACTTAGAATTGAAATGAAAGGCTCATAAACATACTAAATAAGTAATACAGTTAATAAAAATTTGAAAACAGAGGGAGTATAAATTAAAAAGTATTAAACAGAGGGAGCTTAAGTTAAAAATGGAAACAACTGAAACTTAACTCTTCCATCAACTCTCGTCTTTTTTCATTGTTATTTTTTCTTATTTTAAAGTATCAGTTAAAAGAGCGAAGTAAGATAAAATGACATGTTATTTATCTTGTTAATGATTTTCATTTAAGAATTCAATTGAAGAGATTTTGTTACTATCATAAAATAAACGAACAGATTAGAAATCAATAATACTAAGCACAGTATTTATTAAATTCCGATTTTATTAATACTTATATATGCAAATCTAACATTCCCGTTCAACTGTAAAAACCCGCTAATTTTAGTTGCTATATATAAATATAATTGCCGACCGTTGTACAGTATTAGACATAGTTAACCAGGTATAATAAGTTACAGACAATTTTATTAAATTAATTGAGCGTTTAGATTAAAATAAAATCATGGAGAATGTGATGTCAATAACTAAGAGATTGTGACTTGAGTCAGGAATAATAGTTTCCCAGTTAAGGACAGAAAAACCACAATCGTCCCATTATCATGAGATGTTATTATGGTGCCATTAATTTACGTGTTTTTTAGGGGGGGCCTTTAAAAATAAGGCTGTTAATAAAAAACAAAAAGATAAAAAATAAACCTTAATAAACACTCAGGACATACAGATTAGGACACCCAACGTAACTCACACTACTAAACAGGTTTTCCAAGGAATCTTATTATTAATCGACCAGGAGATCTTACAACCTATATACATCCCGAAACAACGTGTATGTGTATTTATAATTATTATTATTATTATATATGACTCCCAATTTGGTCGAGCACTTTAAAATTAGAAGGGATTTAAATTGCAACAACATTCACCGTATTTTTGGCGCACAGCTAGCCTCGCTATTGGTTCAATGATGTTTAGAGGCCTTCCAGTGAATTCATTCCGCTAGAAAATCGTAGCGATTAAAATATTCCTGTATATTGACAGTGCTATATGCCTACGTGGTAAAATTGGCGAAAACGAAAGTTCATTCGAGGTCTACGAACCCCGGCCATAAGGTGGATAAGCTGTTAAACGCGTGACATATTAATTATAACACAACTGTAATGAAACACCTATTGGATTACTTATTATAGATAATGATTTGATAGAGATGATGAATGATGATTAATATTAATGAGAGAGAGAGAGAGACGAGAGAGACCGAGAAGAGGAGAAGAGAGAGGAATTGTATTTTCAGTAAAATTTACCTTCCACGCTGTAGCGGCGATGGCGCAATGTCTGAGACGACCAGAAATTCAAGTCGGATTTTCTGTCCAGTCGGAGATTACATGCAATATTACAGCCCATTGAGGATATAAGTCGAACACATGCGTTCCTTCTTTGGATGACTTATATAATATATAATATATATATTAATTATATATATACTAATAATCATATGTAAGTAGAAAAAAAAGTAATATAAGACAAGCAGCGCGAAAATTTCTTATATTGTTGTATCTTTCTCAACTGTAGGTTTCGACCTCGTAGGTCATCGTCAAGAGACGCCCGAAGGGGAATATATATGACAAGAATGTTTTTTAAAAATTTTTTGAAATTTCGAACAGAGCATTATAAAGAAATACTATATATATATATTATATATATATACTATATTATAATATTATATTATATATATATTATAACTTGGTTCTGTGGTGGATGACAAAATGTATATGAGGTCCCAACTCCTAGTATTGGTTGAACTCGAATGTGGTTAAAAAAACTTAATTGTGTCGTATGATTAAGCCTTAGAATAACAAAGCTGCCTCGTATAAACAGTATGTTGGGAGCCCTCTAACGTATGTACGGTACATACGTCTATGTACTTGATTTATCGAGTTAAATTTACCCCTATTCCCGCAAAGTGGGCGATGGCCAACGTGGTTAAGACGCCGGACTGCAGATATCAATTCCGGATTCTATCCAGTCGGAGGTGCATGCAATGTCTAGCCACATATTGGAGGAGACGTGATACGTCGAAACCGTTGTTATGTGGTGAGCAATATATGCCAACATCATATAGTGTACATTTTTGAGTTGTCAATTTGGTTAGACCCTATTCAAGGAAAAATACTGATATCATTCCCCCCTATACACTTAATATATATATACTATATATATATTATTATATTACTATATATATACTATAC
>CM042152.1:37474135-37476635 GCA_023376005.1 Doryteuthis pealeii | reverse complement strand
CAAGTCGTTTCATGTCTTCAGAACTCTATTGAGTATTTTAGCTGTTGTCTGGATGGTCTCAATTCTTACTCTAATTTCGACTTCCTCCAATCGATTTTTTCTATTTAACCGATAGATGAAACCCTAACAGGTACTACCACTCTGGGTTAGGGTGGACCTGGCAGTAATAGTGATGAAGTGGGTATTCCACATTCCCCAGGGCTCCAGAATTGGAACTTCACCATCAGATACAGGTTAACATCAGACACAGTACATTAAGACCCTCAGCCACCAACTTCTAGCACATATATGATAAAAAGGGTTGGGGGTTTGCCATAGGGCAACAGGGTTGGGAAATATTATAGGTCCTAGGGCTTGGAATGACCAACTGATTGATCGGAGGGGGCCTCTCCGACCACCCATCTAGCCCAAGTAAGTGGAGTGTTGCATGTCATGGACTGCTCAGCCACCAAGAATCTGTCCTTAAGCATTACAGGTCACCACCCACAACCAACAGGTGGCTCCATTTGATTAAAAAATCTTTTGGGACCTTTCTAAGTGAACGAACTACATTTAGTATCACCTTCACACTCAGGTTGCACAATTTTTTCTCTCTCCGGCAAGTTCAAAGAATTTGTCTTTTTTTTTTTTTTTTTTTTTTTTTCACTCTCTGATCTGCCGGAACTTTTAATACCCACTAGATAAAAATCCTTTTTTTTTTTTCTTTTTTCTTGTTAATTTAAGACTAGGTTGACTCTTCTGGCCAGGATTAGTTGATCTGTTTTTAACTCAAAATCTAAACAACATTTATTATTATTATTATTATTATTATTATTATTATTATTATTATTATTACTCCTTTTGAGTTTTCACATCAGCATTAGCTGATGGTCTTTCACTGGAGTCTGAATGACAGCAAGTCTCCTCAGGTCTCCAGGACTTTTCTGAGTATTCTGGCAGATTGCAGCAGTGCAGTGTTTCTGAATGGTTTCAATCCTTCCTCTGATTCCAAATTTCCAACCCTTTTTCCAATCCTTTTGGGACTGTTCCAAGTTCACCAACTACAATTGGTACACTTTCACTTTCATATTCCATAACTTTTTCAGTTCTCTGCAAGGTCCAGATATTTGTCCATTTTTTCATTTTCCTTTAACTTCACTCTGTGATCTGCTGGCACTGAAAATCCACCAGTTGAAAGTTCTTTCTTTTTTGTTAATCAACACTAGGTCTGGTCTTCTTGCTGGGATAAGGTGATCCGTTTTTATTTCAAAGTCCCAGAGAATTTTATGCCTTTCGTTCTCAAGAACAGATTCTGGTCTATGCATATACCATTTTGTTGTATGGACAAAATCTAATTTTTTGCATAATTCCCAGTGGATCACCTTCCCAACCCAGTCGTGTCTAGTTTTGTATTCTCGTTGTGCTAGTTTGCTACATACGCAGAGTATATGGTTTAGAGTCTCATCTCTATTACCGCAAAGTCTACATTTACCATTTTGTTGGGTCTTATCAATTTTCGCTTTAATATAGTTTGTCCTTATGGCATTATTTTGTGCAGCAATTATAAGGATTCTGTTTCTCTTTTGAGGTTTCCCTTTCTTAACCATGTCCAAGTATTTTGATGTGCAACCTCTTCTATTTGTCGTTTGAAGCGTCCATATAATTGTTTTTCTTCCCATTTTTGTTTTTTAGTCTTTGTCGTTTTTCTGTTTGTCCATCTGTCGTTTCTACTATTGTTGGCCGCCATAAGTAGTTTGTCTTTGCTCTTTCTTGTGTAATGTTCAAGTTGTTGGATTGTGGTTTCTACGCATTGCTCTATGTTGACAAGTCCTCTTTCTCCTTCCGTTCTTGGCATATATAATCTATCTATATTATTATTATTATTATTATTATTATTATTATTATTATTATTATTATTATTATTAAAATCTATCTCTATTATTATTATTATTATTATTATTATTATTATTATTCAGACGATGACGTCACTCCGTGTTGTTCATCAGTTATGAACCCTCGTGGCTAATTAATTAATTAATTAATTGCAGATGCGGTCACACACAGAGCAAGGAAAATTTCCATCTGCATTTTGTGGTGCATGACGACGAACACGTCGCTGCTCTGCATCCCTATTAATCTCGCTATTGAGCAGCTCAGCTCCTGTGCGACACGTGTCCCGCCAATCCTATCTGTTGGAGGCCAGATCTCCCATGCTTGATGGTGTAATATCGCATTTCTTCAGAGTCATCTTCATATGGTCATTGAACCGATTTTGGGGACCTCCTGCCCATTCCTGTGCCTTCTGCGTGATCACCATGAAGTACTTTACGGGGGAGTCACGTCTTATTTATTACTTCGTAGACAAACATTTCAAGCCATGGAAACATATATTTGATCAACACATGATCCTATATACGTCAATGAAATACTGTTCAATTATTTTACAAAATAATGTGTGCACTTGACATTCTGTAACCTTAACAAGTCCTTTTATTTTTAATTTTATTTCCAGCAATCTATA
>CM042152.1:37446635-37469135 GCA_023376005.1 Doryteuthis pealeii | reverse complement strand
GGTGACATAATGAAGATTATAATTTCAAATGTAATCGAATTTAAACTCTGGTAAATGTTTTGAATTACTTTCAACATATTATCCAATGAATAACATATGCATCAATCATAATGATTAAATAAATTCTCTTGATATTCACAGTGACAACACGTAACAAGATAAATTTGACTTAAAATGTATAAATAATATACAATGTAATATAATATAAAATATAGAATATACCACATACCTAATTGATATAATGAACATGTAAATACCTTGGTACCCCCTCACTATAATCTGATTGGACAGTGTCATGTATAAATAGTCGACACTGTGTTGGTACAGGCACCTATTCCTATACCTACACCTATAACTACACATACACCTACACCTAATCTTACTCACTAGACTACACCACGTCTGCTCGGAAGACGTATTGCTATTCGACGCACCAGCTACTACTGCGATAATATACCAAATACCAACTTCAGAATATATCCCTTAACCCGGATATATCACTAATATAATATCTTATCATGATAGATTCGTGTCTGTTTGTCTGTAACCGAAACTGATTGCGTCACAATACCCTCAGAAATTGTGTTAGTGTATAAATATTTAATTTGTTGTTAAAATCTTTAATATATAAAATAAATCTTATTTATTGACGATGTTTCTATGAAAATTCGAGTTATATTTGCTTCAAAAGAGCCCATTTTATAAGTGCGTTGAAAATTCTGCAATGTTTATTTATAGAACCCAGTTTTAGTGATAAATTATCACTAAAATCGGGTTTAATAAATAATTACTTGGTGTTATTGATCTCTAATAGTATTTTTTTTATTCTCCAAAGTATAAAAATCAATCCTATGAATTATTCTATATAGAAACAAATGGAAATATGAATAAAATAAGTGTAATCGTGTTATATACGTTCTTTAAATATACTAGCAAATATATGCAAACACCGGGTGCAAGTATTTAAGTTTTAATGTAATAAAATATTGTATTAAATTAGAAAGGCTAATGAAACTGAATAAGAATGCAGATAAAAAGATTTGGAACAGAGGGGGTATGATTGAAAAATAGAACAACTGAAAAACTAACTCTTCCATCATTTTCCCTTACTCCCGTCTTTCATTGGTAAATTTTCCTAATTTAACTATTTAGTTAAAATAGGAAGTAAAGAATAATATTACAGTTATTTCTTCTTGTTAATGGATTTCTTTTAAGATTTATCCCGAGATTTTTGCTCATATTCATTAATATAAAACCAAACAATTAGAAATCAATAATACTAAGCATATATTTATTAAAATCCAATTTTTAAGATCAATATGCAAATTAGCCTTCCAATTCACACTGTAAACCGCTATTTTGTTGTATATATAAATACAATTGCATGTTATTAGTATGTATATATGGTCAACAGTATTAATGATGTAAAACAATTTTATTAATAATTGAGGTTTAAATAAAAAATAAAATCATGGAGAATGTGATGTAAATAACAAAGGGAATTGTGACTTGAATAGTAATATAGTTTCGGTTACAGACATACAAACCCACAATCTCCATTATAATAAGATTTTTCATCTTACAACGAGAAAGCAGGTGTGATAACCTATCACGATCAACTGATAATCAGAGCTGGTACCTGGGGGTGGGGTAACTCAGTTCCGATGGTCAAGGTGGTACTGGCATCATCGGCGCCACCAGCAGCCCTTGCCATTGGACAGGATATTAATTCAAAAAATATTACATTTGCGGGAAGCGTTATTTAGTCACGCGCATATTTTCATCTTTGGATTTTTTTTAAAATTATTGATCTTGAGAAAAATCCAGCCTGTTAAGCTCTGATCTCAAGACGATAAAAAGCCCCTTTCAAATACCATCCTATTTTTCAGATGAAAGAAGTGACCGTGTAACCCAGAAACCCATGGCACTCGAATCTAATAGGTAGCACATGGCATGTCCTTTCCTACTCAATCTCTCTCTCTCTCTCTCTCTCTCTCTCTCTCTCTCTGTCTCTGTCTTTCTCTCTCCCTCTCTCTCTCTCTCTGTCTCTCTCTCTCTATATATATATATATATATATATATATATATATATATATATATTATATATATATAAGGTAGTCAAAAAAGTATCGAGATTTTTTTGTACTTTTTGACAAACCTTGTGTTCTGAAAAAAAATGATGTTCCATTCATTATCTATTTTCAGAATACAAGTTGTGTCAAAAAAGTACCAAGTTTAAAGCTGTATTTACCGAATAGAAATCAAGAATGAACGGAACGCTATTTTTTTCAGAATACAAGGTGTGTTAATAAGAACAAAAATCTCTGTTCATTTTGAAACACCTAGTGTATATATATATATATATATATATATATATATATATATATATATATATATAACCATCTTTTACTATGTGATACTCCTCATTGAACTCTATCAGAAAATCATATTAGTTTGGCACTTTATTTGTACACGAAATTGGCCAATTTTTCCCAATCTCAGGCCTCGAAAATCACTTAAAACTCTTAATTGGGCACTTTTTTCACCATCAGTAAATTCAGGGTATTAGAATATATATATATATATATATATATATATATTATATATTATAAAATAAAATTCAACAAAACTCGGAAAATTAACTGAAAATGTAATTTCTACTGAATTATGAAGAGAAAGGATGAAAATAACTACATGTAAAGATTATTTGCGGGAGAATTTTATAGATTCAAATCTGTATTTTTCAAAATGGCTCATTTTTGCCGGTTGAAGAGGTCCACTTTTTTATTAGATTTATTTTATTTTTATATGTAAAAAATCCATAAAAAAAAAACTTTTATATGTAAGTTTAGGATCTATTTGTAAGGGGAAAAAGTACAATAAGTGATCATTTACAATTTTAATTCTCTTATAAAAGTTTAAATAAAGACGGAGATGCTGTACCAAATTAGTCATACCGAATACATTCCATTATCACAATACTGATCAGTTTGTTCTGTTAGCATGGGTTTCGATGACTCCTTCACACCAGCCGTCCCTATCAGTAACCCCCCCCCCCGAGAAGCCCTCGTGTCATCCAGAATCTGCAAAGAGCTGATTTATATAGGTTTTAGCTCGTATGTGTCAATTTGTACGAGGCCATTGGAGAACATCTAGGAGTTCGTCCTTGCTTCTTCGGAAGTGTCGAGCATGTCTTGTTCTTCTCCCCTGTATGGCTTGTGTAATAGGAGGCAGGTGAGCGTACAGTTGTTTTCTTGTGGGATGCTGCTTCCAAGATTTGTTCAAGATAGAGCGCAGCATCCTTGTCTAGCTCCCAAATAACTTATTTCTCTCATCACTTCATTAAAGCTCATGTGATGCAGCCGTACAGTAGCACTGATACGGCTATTGCTTGGAAGAATTTTCGTTTTATCTTATCATAGATCAGATTTTCACATGATGGAATCTCTTTCTATAGCAGTTCATGCCTTTCCTATGCAGGATTTGAAGTCGCTTTTTGTAGCTGATATATTACTGTATGAAACAGTTACAAATTTTAGAGTCTTATTACCCGGTGTGGAATTTTCTCAAATTGTATAGACACACACACACACACACACACACACACATATATATATATATATATATACTAGGCAAAACGTGACCGGTTGGGTCACCAAGTCAACTCTGCGTAGATAATTGAGATTAGGGAAAAGGGGGTTAGCAAAGGGAATATTTTTTTTAAATCAATACGACCGGACGAAACCTTAAAATCATTATCAATATGATTTCTAATAATGGAAATGTTTGAACTCATTTAAGCTACGGGTTGCTGGTTGTGAAAAATAACCTAGAAATACATTTCAAATTCTCCCGTCTTTCACTCTCTCTTCTCTCCAGATAAACTAACATTATTTAACGAGTAGGTAGTCAAGAGATACATAGACGGAAAGAAAGTGATAGAGAGGACAGTAAGAGATTGGTCGGTTTTTGACTTAATTGCACATTACGACTAATTAGAACCTATTAAAACAACTTTTTTCAAACATAATTCAATCCTAAAACTAAGGAATAATTCAGTATATTTTTCGTGTAATTAAACTAAACAGTAAAAAAGCCTTTAGGAAGTAAAAGTTGATTAACTTAATATATATATATATATATATATATATATATATATATATATATATATATATATATATATATATAAATGATATGCAATACATCTTATTATACTGGGGATTAACTGTATGTCTGTCCGTAAACGAAACTACGTCCCAACCAACATCACAATTCCCTTAGTTATTTATATCTCATTCTCAATGATTATCAAATAAACATTATTTAGTATTAATTGGCATCTCACCTATTAACGATATATCTATGTAGGTGAAGCTGAGTTAGCTTTGCCTCAAAACAGTCCATACTATTAATGCGGTATTTTCTACGCATCCCACTTATGCCGGTCAGACACAAAGGTCGATTTAGCCTGAGTAAATTTACGAACCGAAGCTCATGGGATACCAGACACAAAACATGCGTGGATCCCCTCGGCATTCCACATCAAGGGGGCACCTCAGTCATTGGGCAATAAACCCAGCTCTGCCTCTTTAAATCCAGTGGGCATGTGTTGCCCGGACGGGCGGCCCCCTGGTAACACGCCGAAGCCACCAGACACACACGCCCTGAAAGTCCCCCGTTATTAATCCGTTTAAAATCCTGCAATGTGATTTATACATCCCTTAAAAATAAAGGTTTACATAATATACAGTGTGAATAATTTACATGCTGCTCTTAGAAAAATCTAATTCAATAAATAATTACTTGGTTTTATTGATTTCTGATAATATTATTCTATTTTCAGACATAGTAAATCAACCCTCTGTATAATTTCATATAAAAATCAAGATAAGATAAAATAAGTTTAATATTCTAATTGCATTTCTGTTTAGTTTCGTTAATATTTCTAATTTAAATGATAATATATATTAATTATTAATTAATTATTATGTTTACAACTTAAATATTTACTCCCGATGGCGCATATTTTTGCTAGGAATATTAGATATATAAATGTATTAAATTTCCACTTAACTATTATCAGAAATATTTATTTTCTGTAAAATATTAATCCATCTAAAACATGAATCTATGAAGTTGTTGAGTGCCATTAACTTCAGTTGGCTAGTTTAAAAAAATATTTCATAGGTTTAAAAGCTTTAAATGAACATCGTTAACAGTTAAAAATGTTTTTTCTTTATTCCTACACTCAGATTTGTTGTGTCACTTCCCATTTATATAATAATAAGCGTGAATACTTCCATATGTTTCTTTACTAAGTCACATCCGAATTAGATATAAAGGTAGGACCACTTTATTATACCGTTTTTGACGGCATATAAACGCACGGGCATATAAGACGCACCCCCATTTCAGCAGGTCAGATTCAGGGGGGAAATTTTTTCTGTGTATTTAAGCATATATTGGTGAAAACAGTCTAGCTGTGCATTACACAAGCAGAAATGTGGCTGTATAAAAGCAGTTTGGCAGTACAGGCAAGCAATAAGCATACACAAGATATCTCAATAGCAGGAAATCATAATGATAATAAATTAATAATAATGATAATAATAAAATCTTATGATGTTTCAGACGCAGGCTATTTTTGTGCCAACATTTTTGAAAAAAGTGCGTCCTATATGCCGTCAAATACGGTAATTAGACACAAAACTAGCTGAAGATGATAGTGTCTTTGTTGCTGGATAATTGAAATTCCGAGAGCCCTGTCAGCCGGGTTTGTAGAATACGCAAACTGTTGGATGTGAGTAGTGACCCGTGATGCATAAGGACTGATTCCTAGTGGCTGAGTAGCAAGACATGCAAGACTTCCGTACTTAGGCTAGACGTGACCAGAGAGGGCCTCTCTGATCAATCGGCTGATTAGGTTTAGCCCAAGCACCTATATGATTGTATTGCTCTTATGGGGAACCCCCTAACTATTTTGATCGTATATTTAGTGTCCTGATAAGGCACTAAACTTCATCTAGTGGTAACGTTCATCTGATGATCTGAGGATAGAGGCGTACCCTCTTTCTATTTCACTCAATACCCACGTGAATTGAATAAAGGGCTGGGTTCAAAGTTCCGTGATGTCTCCCGATTACGACTAGAAGGTTTCCGATTACGACAAGAAGGTTCCCAAGGTCAAAAAGAAGGTTCCAGAGCTCGAGAAGGCTCCCGATTCCGACAAGAAATACCTGAAGAAGGTTGGAGGGCACATCGGTGAAACTCTGTACAGATAACAATACATATTAGGACAATAGTTCGAATAATCCAAATAATACTGGGTACCCTTTATTTGAATATTCCAGGTCCACTCTGATTCCCAATTATATTTCACTCAAAAATCGAGAAGCATCTCTTTGTAAATGTTTACTAAACACCCGGAAAACTGAATAACTGCTGAATCAGGTCTCCGATGATTTTATTTTAACGTTTTCCAACACAAAACTTTTTTCATTGACCTTTAAAAGTAATGGTAATGCTTTTGATTTAATATTTTACCATACATATTGATTTTCCTTTCACTCCCTTTGCCTATAGCCCTTCCGGACATTCATTCACTCCTTTCAAATCATACTGGTTATTCTATTATTCAACTACCCTGACTATAATACTGAATACATTATCACAATCATAATCATCATCACTAACGTTACCAGCATCGGTCTACCAAGCATTTCGTCGGCTTCAGAGACAATGTTTGTTTGTTTTTTGTGTTTTTTTTGTTTTTTTTGTGTTTTTTTTTTTTGTTTGTTTGTTTAAATTCAATCTTCGTTCGCTGAAGCGAGTAATTGCCCCTTTTTCTTGTTCAATAACTTTTCAAATTCAATTATCGTTGTGGTGATTTTGAAATATTCATTATTTTCATGCAACCCGTTGTTGTTTCAACTGATGAGAACAATTCACATTGAACGTTTCACATGCAGACTACTTTTAAAAAAATATTAAAGAAGCAATTTACGTTTGAAATCTGTCACCGAATACAACAAAGAGAAGATTTAAAAACCACAGCAACTATTTTTTTTTGTTTTAATTTTTAATTAAAAAAAAATTATCAATACAATCCTTCTTTATTCAAATCAGTTTATTTTTTATTTCAATTTTGTGGCGTGTTTTAAAATGTTCTTTTTCCTTTTTTTAAAAAAAATATCTTTATGTATTCTTTGTAGTGTCACCAAATCTTTTGTAACTGATTTTATTTTATAAAAATATTTTCGATACGATTTTTGCTTGTGTTCGATTTTTGTAACATTTTTTAAAATCTTTCTAGTATGATTTTATAATTATTAATGAGTTTTTAAAAATGTATTATCATGCTCACATTTCAACTATTTTAAGCAAGTATATGGTTTCAATAACTGATTGATTGATTTTAACGACATGTAAACCAGTCTAGGGTTATTCCATGCTTCGAGAATAGCGGATCGCGTACATACAAGGTGTCATAAAACTACCGAGATTGAGCTCTATTTACAAAGATAGAAATATACAATGAATGGAATGTTATTTTTCCGAATACAATGTGTGTCATAAAAGTATCAATATTGAGCTCTATTTACTAATATAGAAAAGAACAATGAATGGAACGTTATTTTTTCAGCATACAAAGTGTGTCATAAAAGTATCGGGATTGAAGCTATATTTACCGAGATAGAAATGAACAATGAATGGAACGTTGTTTTCCGAATACAATGTGTGTCATAAAAGTATCAATATTGAGCTCTATTCACTAATATAGAAAAGAACAACGAATGGAACGTTATTTTTTCAGCATACAAAGTGTGTCATAAAAGTATCGGGATTGAAGCTATACTTACCAAGAGAGGAATGAACAATGAATGGAACGTTAACTTTTTGTCAGAATACAAGGTGTATGATAAAAGTATCGGGATTGAGCTCTGTTTACCTATATAGAACTAAACAATGAATTGGACGTTAATTTATTCTGACCACCCGATCAATCGGCTTTTCCACGTCAATCCCTAGCACCTATATGATTTTCCCAAATCTATTGCCTTATGACAAGCCCCAACCCCTTTTTATCATATGGGTGCTAGAAGGCGGTGCCTGCAGGTCTACATGTCCTGGGAATGACGTTAAACTCTATCTGATGGTGAGGTTCCAGTTTTGGAGGTTTGGGGAATGTGAAGCACCCCTTCATCACCATTGCTCCCTGGTCCACTCTGACCTGGAGTGGTAGTACCTGTTAGGGTCCCATCTATGGGTTAAATAGAAAAATGTATTTATAAAAAATTGTATTATCCATTAAGAATTGATTTATTTCAAAACTTTATCGGCATTAAATGACCCACTGAGGTTGATATGCCGTAAAACAAAACAAACAAACAAACAAAAAATGTATTCTGAATACACGGTGTGTCAAAAAGTACAAAAAATCTCGATACATCTTTACACAACTTGTGATCCGTTTATATCTATCTTTTTGTGTATTTCCTATTAGTTTATACACACAATGGCTTGCATCTAGGTACCTAATATGGGGCCCCACTTCACACACAAAAACAATCTCCCCTGTATTGCGCTAGTGAAGTGGGGATAGACTCCCACGCTGTCCCCACTTCACTACCAACACTGGGCGTACTTTGTTTGCCAATAATTCGCAAAAAGTTGTATGATTTCAGCTATTCCTAACTCATAATCATTCTTTAAATAAACTTTTATGGCTTCAAGTATATATTTCAGTTCAATAATCATCTGTTTGCACAGTTTTATGGTTTCATTCCCAGCAGATCACAGGGTGAAGGTGAAAGAAAACGAGATAGACAAATTCCTGAACCTTAGTAATAAATAAAAAAATTGTGGAAGATTTCATTTTGATTGTTATTCCTATGCAGGTCGAGGAGATTTTATTTTTATTTGCATGAGATTTCCTTTTTATTATATGAAGAGTCCGTGAGATATCATTTTTATTTACATGGGAGTCCATGAGATATCATCTTTATTTACATGGGAGTCCATGAGATATCGTCTTCTTTTACATGGGGAGTCCATGAGATATCATTTCTATTTACATGGGGAGTCCATGAGATATCATTTTCTTTTACATGGAGAGTCAATGAGATATCATCTTTATTTACATGGGAAGTGCATGAGATATCATTTTTATCTATATATCCACGAGATACACCATGTAACAGAAACGGGTCCCGGCTCCAAATAGTTTCACAAACCACTGTCCTTGACTTAGGGGAACACCGTGACGTAGTGGCTCACATGCTGGACTGTGACATCTCAGTAGGCGGGTTGTGACGAGTAGCGAGATAGAGTCATGGGAATCCGTGCTGTCACCACGACTCGACTCAACTCGATGATGATGATGATGATGATGATGATGATGATGATGATGACGGATCTATTGTTGCTTTGTTTCGTCTTGGACTTCGATTAATTCATTTACCATTCCAAGCATTTTAACCCTTAATCGCTTTTGTTTCCCTTTCTGTTTCTCTCTTTGTTCTTGCCTGTTTTTTTCTTTCTTTCCCCTTTGTTTATAATCTGATTTTTTTGCTCTCTTTCTACCATTTTTCGTGATTACAGAACAATAACTGATGCTATATCTGGTCTATCCAAACAGGCGACTCTCAATTTATTGTTCATTCTTAACATCTTTTCACTTACCGCCATTGTTTTTTTTTGTGTTTTTTTTATATGTCTATATATTTCTTTTTTTTTTTTTTACTTACTTTTTATGTTGTATTTTCTTTTTCCATCTGCTTTCCTTCTCTTCCTCTTTGCTATTTTTTCTCTTTTTTTTCTCTTTTTGTTTTGTTTACTGAAAACTTACCGATGTTTATATTGCCTATGCAAACATCTGTCAATCAATATTCCATTGTTATTAACTTTTTTCTTGTCATGATCTTTCCTTCTTTATATGCTGTTCTTGTTTAGTTTTCCTTTTCTTTTCTTTTTCCTATGACGGTAACAAATTACACCACGCGCCTCAATATATATATATATATATATATATATATATATATAATATATATAAAAAGTAAAGTCGTCGGGGCGGCCTAATTTCGGTATCAGCCAGTCAGCGAGGGAGTCTATCCCATTTTCACTAGCGCTAGACCAAGGAGATTGTTTGGGCGTCTGAGGTGGAGCGCCACACCTACCATTAGCTCCTTACTTTACTGCACAGATCCCTGTGCTACTCATATGCTGAGTTGGCAAGGGCCGGTATCGAACTAGGAACCTTGCGGTTTCTAGCCGAACGCTCTACCGACTGAGCTATATATATATATATATATATATATATATGTATATATATATATATATATATATATATATATATATATATGTATATATGTATATATATATATATATATATATATATATATATATATATATATATATATATATATATATATATAGGATCATTTTAGCTAAGTAGGAAGGTGCCTCAAGCTTCCGCGTTCGATACAGACATTCACCAACTAAATTGATTAGCAAGCTAGTATCGCAGATCAATTACTATTTTATAGCGTGTTCGATCCCCCGCTGAATGCCTCATACTTGTCCGACCCTACATGTGACAAACAGGTTGGGTAAAAGCGGGCGTCTAATTGAAATGTAATGCTGAGAAAGCTGGTCCCGAAGATCCATTAATCCTGAATAGCGAGTTCGATCCTCGCTGGATGCTCCATATTTGCGAACTTGTGTTCCAGGAAAACGGATTGGATAAATCCATAAAGGCGTCCCATAGTCGTGTAATGGTTAGCATAATAGTCTGATATATCTGTTACTACGGAATAGCGAGTTCGATCCTCGCTGGATGTCGCATATTTGCGACCTTGTCACATCCTACCAGTGGCGAACGGATTGGGCAAATAATACTTTTGCTTTTTCATTGTCAACGTTAATATCCATATGCACCTTATATTTCATTCTGAAATTGCCACATGGTATAATGGTGTAGTAGCTAATGTGCAGTAATGTGACATCTAGTAAATGAGTTTGGACTCACTTTTAGTATATTGTACATAGGGAAAAGGCATGAACACTATTACCCCTCAGATTAGATTAAAAGGGTTAGCAAATAATTATGACAATGGTGCCGTTATGGACGTATCAATAAAAACGTATATCTGGATTTAAATAGGGAGCTCTCGTATCGTAGTGGCTAACTTGTTGGACCACAACATTGAAGTAAGCGAAATCAAATCCCAGTCGCGATATCACGTCCACTTTCGGAGTGATGCCCTTGGGAAAAATATGGACGATTCATCCCCCATCTATAGATTTAAAAGTGCCATTACCATTCTCCTATAAGGATGGCTTTGGCATTAAATAGCTCTTGAAGATTAATTTGCCATTCAAACAAAGAAACCAAGCCAATTATCTCATTTTAATTGGCATTCGGTGTTTGCCTGTAACCAAAATTGCGTCACTGTTTACGTCGCAATACCCTCAGGAATTGCGTATGGTTATAAATAAATATTTAATTTATTTTCAAAATCATTTATACATAGTATAGAGAAGAATAAAACTTAATTATTAACGAAAACTTAAGTTAGTTTTACCTCAAAACAGCCCATGTTATCAGTCTTACAATTTGTGTTATATATCACTAAGAAATAAAGGTTTACATAATATTTGGTGTGGGTTATTTGAAAATTGGTTTTAACAAAACCGGGTTTAATAAATAATTACTTTGTGTTATTTATTTCTAATATTATTGCTTTATTCTCTAACATATTAAAATATATCCTATGAATGGTTTTATATAGAAAACAAATTGAATATGATTAGAATAAGTGTAATCATTTTATATGCGTTCTTATTTAATTTCGTGAGTCTTTCTACTTTAGTATACAAGGTCTGTCAAAAAAGTATCGAAATTTAACATTTTTTGACACACCTTGTATTACGAAAAAAAATAACGTTCCATTCATTCTTCATTTCTATCTTAGTAATTACAGCTTTAAACTTGGTACTTTTTTGACACCCCTTGTATTCTGAAAAATATAATAAATGGAACGTTATTTTTTTTTAAATTTAAGGTGTATCAAAAAGTACAAAAAATTCGATATTTTTTTTTAAACACCATGTGTTTCATTACATTAAAACTTTTGCCCGGAGGGTGCATATTATTGATAGTCATACTAAGTATCTTCCTTTCATTACGTTGTTTTCTGCTATCTTCCTTCTTTCCGCGCTTTTCATATGTTTCTCCCGTTTTGTTCTATTTCTATCTATCTTTCTCTTTTCTATTTTTGCTCTTATTTAAAGCTTATTAAAGTTTTCTGTTGTCTATGCAAACACCTACTGTCATTTGGCATCTGCTGATCGTTTTCAATTCAAATTTTGACAATGGAATATTTATGGCCTTAGAAAAGTGAGTTTTTGTGCTTCCCGCTTGATAGGGAGATTTCAGTGCTGAGATTTAAAATCAAATTATCGTTGAAAGTTAATTGAATTACATATTTGTAAAAAAAAAAAAAAGGACAAAATAATAACAAGACAAAACAAAACAAGACAGAAATCTCTACTAAATCAATTTTTTTTTGTTCTTAATTTTTCGCCGTTTACTAGAAAGAAAGGTCCATTGAAAATGTTAGTGTTAATGAAAGAAATAGGACGGGCGATGTGTTATTCGGAAGTTCATAATAGGATTTGAAGTGAAATGAATAATTCACACATTTGTTATCGGAAAAATATTCTCAAATGTCAGCGTCTATTTATGAAAATATACAGATGAATAAAATATTCAAAGTTACAAATATGAATGTCAAAATGTTATTCATTTTGGAAATTATTTTAATTAGAAATATAAATCGTTTACACGGGAGTCTCGATAACTTGCATTTGTTTGAGAAAGTATATGGAAACACGTGGTTTGCGAGAATAGTCTTATTATATCTTTGTTGAGCTTAAATACATACGATTAAAATGAAAATCATCAGACGTGACCGATGTTTCATGAACTCATATCTATCTATCTATCTATCAATCTATCTATCTATATATCTATCTATCTCTCTCTATATATATATATATAAAATATATATATATATATATATATACACGCACACACACACACACACACACATATATATATATATATATATATATATATATATATATATATATATGTGTGTGTGTGCGTGTGTTGTGTGTATGTGTGTGTGTGTGTGTGTGTAGTATCCAATTGCCGCTTTAACTTTTCCGTCAGAGTAGCATCAGTAAGTAAAGTCGACGGGGCGGCCTAAAGTCGGTATCAGCCAGTCAGCGAGTGAGTCTATCCCCTTTTCAATAGCGCTAGACCAAGGAAATTGTTTTTTAGCATCTGAGGTGGAGCGCCACACCTACCATCCGCTCCTTACTTTACCGCACAGATCCCTCTGCTACTCATACGCTGAGTTGGCGAGGACCGGTCTCGAACTAGGAACCTTGTGGTTTTTAGCGAACCCGGCCCATAGTAGCATCAGTAAATAATCCAAAAGTCCTCAATATATTAAAAAATACAGACCAGTAATACTACTAATTGGGATCATCGAAATCTCTCTGTACAACCGTACTGTATGCTCTTGTAGGTGTAAATATATATTCACACAAAGATTTTTATAAATCCCTAAAAAGAGCTCAATGTATAAAAATATATAAATTAAATTATATTCAGAGAAATATGTAACTTTTAAAGAAATAAAATTTAACAAACCATCATCTCGTTATAATCTCCTTTAGACCAGAATCTCAAAAAATGAAAAAAAAAATGAATTTTTTGAGTTTTTGGTCGAAAAAAATTATAATCGAATGGATAAAAATGCGACCGTCTAAATCGCCCAAGATAAAATGGAAAAATGTAAATCCTGATTATCTAGTATTGTTTCTTCGCCAAATTCTTTTTTCTTGATATGAGTGTCGTTACTTCAACTAAATTAGGGTCCATCCGGTTTTATCATGAAGAAACAAAGGGAAAGAAAAGGACATGCTATATAGAAAAATATGATTAGAAAGAAATAAAGAAAGATAGAGAGAAGGGAAAAGTTAGAGAGAGGAGATGAGGCGCGGAAACGATGATTCTAATCTGTTTCAATCAAACAACATGAAAATATGAAAAGAAGGAATGCAATAAAAAGAATGTGTGTGTGAGAGAGAAAGAGAGAGAGAGAGAGAGAGAGAGAGAGAGAGAGAGAGAGAGAGAGAGAGAGTTAAATCAAGATTATTATACTCTTTACATTGGGATCTATTCTGAAATAGCTCTTCTGTAACCATATCAAACGTCGTAATGATTAGATTATCCTACTAACCCTCTTTTAGTAAATGCTTGATTTTTGTTCATGAAAATATCAAGCTGTAAATTAATAGAGTCTTGTTTGGATTGTTGGATTTTACGGCAGGCCAACCCTTGTTGTGTCATTTTATGCCAAATAAGTTTTGTTCTATCTATACTTGATGGGTATCTAAAAATGTTAAACTCATTTTTAAACTCATTATTTTAATTTAACCTATAGATGGGACTCTAAAAGTTACTACCGTTCTGGGTTAGAGTCGACCTGGGAGTAATGGCGTTGAAAGGGTTCCCCATACTCTCCCAAAGCTCTTAAATTTTAATTTCGTAAGATGCAGGACAAAGTCATACCTTGGACACTCATCCATCGCCTTCAAGCATGATAAATAGGATTAGGGATTTGCCATGAGAGCAATAGGGTTGGACTATCACGTTAGTGCTAGAGCTTGTCGTGATCAACCGATTAATTGGGGAGGGTCTTCCCGACGACCATACATCAGTGTATTATTCTATCCCAGCAGACATGGCAAAAATTGATCAAGTATGGTTATTTGCCTCTCATCCCACTTATGAGGGCTTGACACAAGGACATTTTTATGTGGGCCCTAAAATTAATCAAATATGGCATAACAGATTTGTTATATGTCTAAAACAATGGAATGGAACCTTCTTATCCAACTCGGGAACCTTCTTGTCCAGCTCATAATCCATAGCCTTCTTGTCCAACTCATAATCCATAACTTCTTGTCCAACTCATAATCCAGAGCCTTCTTATCCAACTCATAATCCAGAGCCTTCTTGTCCAACTCATAATCCATAGCCTTCTTGTCCAACTCATAATCCAGAGCCTTCTTGTCCAACTCATAATCCATAGCCTTCTTGTCCAACTCATAATCCATAGCCTTCTTGTCCAACTCATATCCATAGCCTTCTTGTCCAACTCATAATCCAAGCCTTCTTGTCCAACTCACAATCCATAGCCTTCTTGTCCAACTCATAATCCAGAGCCTTCTTGTCCAACTCATAATCCAGGCCTTCTTGTCCAACTCATAATCCGTCCAACTCAGAGCCTTCTTGTCCAACTCATAATCCAGAGCCTTCACAGAACTTTGAACCGACCCTTTATTCAATTCAGTCTGTTATTATTCCGCTAAACATGACACGAGTTTAGCTATGTTACGTGTTCTATGTTATGATCCCCTGTGGTCAGGAGTGAACCTACAACATACAGATGATTGTTATTTAAAACTGTATTAACTCAACCCTTGTATCCGTTGCGTCTAACTTCTTTTGATGCTATTAAAATAAACGTTCAAAAATTAAAATCTTTATCAGTAGACCGTTTACATTTTGACATGGGACATATTTATTAGAGATTAGTCGATTAATTGTATTTACTAATCAACTGTGCAATTTCCGCATCTTTAAAAGCTTCATTAAATTAACTTAATTATATGGCCCATTAATGATCATACCTCTTTTTCTCTTGATTATAAACCCGCCGCAAAATAGAAGAACACACGGAGCGCTCTTTGTAGATTTGATCAAATATCTTTCCGTTTTTTTTTTAATAAAGTCAGCTTAATCATATTAATGAATATACATTTCAAAACAAACAAGTAAAACACTTTAAAGAGATCATCAACTGCTTCATCAACGCTTGGTTTAAACTAACCTGTTTTTTTTAATGTTAGACGTCCCCCCTCCCATTTTCAGAACCTGTTCATTGCTCATTGCTGAATAGTGCCTTCTATTACAAAGGGTTTGATCACTTGCATGCCTGGGTTTAATTATACAGTCTCCAGCTTCATAAATTTAAGGTTAATTAACGTTTAGGAGTTTTCTTTCATATCATATTAGCCATTCGGTCTTTAAATCTAATTTGGACGTTTTGGAAGGAAAAACGATACAGACTTTTCCTTCACATATTCGTAATTAGGGACCGATGTTCGAAAAGAGTACTTGTCAGATAATTCTATTTTTTTCTTAAAATATTCTACTTATTTTTCATCCTTTTAAAAAGTAAACATGATAGAAGACAATTTTTTTAATAGATTTAGGCATACGAGATCACTAATACAATCAAGACACTTTTAGACATTTAACTAATATAACATCATATTATAATGGAGACTATGTAACTGACTGTGTGTAACCAAAACTAAGTTACCACTGACTTCACGATTTCATTAGTTATTTAAATCATTTTCTCAACGATTATAAAATAGTAATTATTATTTAATCTTAATTAGCCTCTGCATGGACGTTTTTAGAAGAAAAAAAAACATACTCAGATTTTCAAAGAGACATCGTTAATGAATCAGATTAATCTATCTATTAATTAATAGTTTTAGCTATATACTAAATACTAATTGATAAACTTACGCAATTCTTAAGGGTATTGTGACGTTCACAGTGTCGAAGTTTCGATTACAGCCAAAGGGAGACCGATTCACCATTATAATAATATATACAAGGTGTGTCCAAAAAAGTGTGTCTGAAAAAAATTAACGTTCTATTCGTTGCTCATTTTTATCTTGGTAAATACAGCTTCAGACTCGATACTTTTAGAACACACCTTGTATTCTGAAAAAACATTAACGTTCCATTCATTGTTCATTTCTATCTTGGTAAATACAGCTTCAAACACGATACTTTTAGGACACACCTTTTATTCAGGAAAAAAATAACGTTCCATTCATTGTTCATTTTCATCTTCGTAAATACAGTTTCAATCCCAATACTTTTAGGACACACCTTGTATTTTTTTTTAAATCAACGTTCCATTCATTGTTCATTTTTATCTTGGTAAATACAGTTTCAATCTCGATACTTTTATGACACGCCTTGTATTCTTAAAAGAATTAACGTTCCATTCATTGTCCATTTCTATCTCGGTAAATACAGCTTCCCTCTCGAGACCATGAAGAAATTGAAAGAAAACCTTCAACGTAAATGATCCCTAGACTTTTTGTTTCCTCAAATAATCAAGAAGTTTTCATTAGTAAAATTCAATTGCTTATTTCTTTCACAACAGTGTAAGATTCTCGTTAATTGTATAATTCCACCAATTGAATGTACAGACTCACATGCAGGCTTGGGCAATTTAAATAAGTAATCAGCAAACTTCTAAATCACTGACTTCTCAAGTTTAAAAAAAAAACAGAAGTCATTATTGAGTCAGAATAAATTAGACATATTAAATGATTATCGGGTTCAAACAGAGTGCATTGTTCATTTATAAATTTAGAGAAATTCAAGAGCCTTCAACTGGTTGGTTGATTGGTTCGTTATCTATACATTAAAACTCGTGTTCCTTAAAAGTACGACCGTTATCATCTTGCAAACACCTTATGGTTAAAGATGAGACCGTCCAAATCGGCCAGATGCAAAAATGTAAATCCTGTTGCTAATTCACCGAATTCTTATTTCTACTAAATAGTGGATCATTCTGTTTTCATTCTAAAGAAAGAAAGGCAAGAAAAAGCAAATCATTATCAGGAAAATGTAATAACAAAGAAATAAAGAGAGGGGAATGATACTTCGTTTAAGATGAAATGCAACCATGTAAAACTTGATTATCTGGTATTGCTTACCCATCGAATTCTTATTTCTTATGAGAGTTGTTACTTCAGCTTAATAATGGACCATTCCGTTGTTATCATAAAGAAATAAATAGTAAAAAGGACATGCTACACAGAAAAATATAAAAGAAAGAAAGACATAAAGAAAGAGACAAAGAGAGTAGGGGAAAGATAGAGAGAGGAGGAGATAGCGCTAATCTATTCCAACCGAGGATAATGAAGGAAAGGAAAGAGAGAAAAAAGAGTGAGATTCTGTTGTAAAGAGAAGTAATAACTGAATTATCATATTGTGGTATATCCACAGGTTCTTTTAGTGTTGTATACCCTTTTCATTACTTTCTTCTATTCTTCTTCTTCTGTTCTTCTAGCATCTCTTCTAACATATTGGGGACTTCGTCTTGGCTGGTCGGTCGCACTTAACTCATTTCTTCTTCTAGATCAGTCTTGTTACGAATACATTCACCAACCACAACACCATGTTATTTTCTTAAGCTTTTTATTTACTTATCTAAACATTTCATGTACCTAACATCTGACTAACATAGCGCGCGTATGCAGTGAGAGTTCCAGTTAAGGCAGGACATCTTCTCTGCCTGACGTCTAAACTGAAAACTGAGGACCCAACCAGGTCCCACGTGACTTCACGTATTTCGCGAGCTTTCTGTACTATTCAATGGAAAGTCGCGCCCGTGATATGAAAAGGGCAATCCCTTCAGAAATACAGGGGATTAACAATAATCTTATGCAACCGCATAGATTATGTAACACTAGTTTATATATTAATACTCATTTTCTTTAAGAGTTGGACCCTTATCATGTTGCAACGTCTTCTAGTTGAAAATGAGACTGTCCAAAATCGTCCAAGATGAAATGCAAAAATGTAAATTCTGATTATCTAGTATTGCTTAAACGCCACATTTTATTTTTTACGAGTGTTGTCACTTCAGCTAAATAATAGACCATTTCGTTTGTATTATAAAGAAAGGAAAGAAAGAAGGCATGCTACACATAAGAAATATCAATATACTGAAAGAAAGAAAGAAAGCCAACAGAGGAAAGATAGAGAGAGAGGATGATTGTGTGGAAGCGATAAGACTGATGTTTCAAGCTAACATAATGAAAAGATGAAAAAGAAGGGATAGGAAAAAGAAAGACTGTTAAATCAATATTATTATACTTTTTACATATTGAATTATTTTGCAATATTTATCATGTTGCAACGTCTTCTAGTTAAAAATGTTGCAACGTCTTCTAGTTAAAAATGAGACTGTCCAAAATCGTCCAAGATGAAATGCAAAAATGTAAATTCTGATTATCTAGTGTTGCTTAAACGCCACATTTTATTTTTTACGAGTGTCGTCACTTCAGGTAAATGATAAACCATTCCGTTTATATTATAAAGAAAGGGAAGAAAGAAGGCATGCTACACATGCTAACATAATGAAAAGATAAAAAAGAAGGAAGTGGAAAAAGAAAGAGTGTTAAATCAATATTATTATACTTTTTACATATTGAATTATGTTGCAATATTTAATACCAAATCTTGTTTTTGTATATATGAAAACACGTATAGTGAAAATTGTTGAGGTAACTTCACCGAAAAATTAATTTTTATTAATGCGGCCTGCTTCTTGGGAATTGTTGTTAATAATTGGTAAATAACATGCATGGACAACCCTTAATCATATTGATATCAGTGGTTGAATTATCTCGAGATAGATATTTTTATTTAATTATAATCGTCTTTATCTCAATGTGCATCAATAAATTGGCATAGATAAATGTTATGTTAGAATTTTCATTAATGTATCAGCGCATTAGCAGAAATAATTTTCACTAAAAGCGGCTACCCGGCATCGCCTGGGTAGAGGATGGTTTCTTTAAAAGTTAGTCCCGCAGATCCATTATAACTGAATCGTGAGTTGGATCCTCGTAGGATGCCCCATTAATATCCCCATGTAAAAAAGACCTTGCATTGTTCCAGCCACTCTAAAAAGAAACGTTAATGTCTACTCTTCAAAATATTAAATGCGAAAAAATAGATTAAATTTTATTTTCTAATTATCTTCAAAAATATAATTCAAATCTTATTATAATGGAGATTGTGTGTTTTTCTGTCTGCAACCGAAACTATATTCCTACTCAAGTCACAATTCTCTTAGTTATTGACATCACATTCTCCATGATTTTATTTATATCTAAACCTCAATTATTAATAAAATTGTCATACATTATTAATACTGTTAACTATGTCTACATATTGACAACATGCAATTATATTTATATATACAACAAAATAGCGGTTTACAGTGTGAACGTGAAGGCTAATTTGCATATTAATATTAAAAAATCAAATTTAATAAATATGTGCTTAGTATTATTGATTTCTAACTGTTTGGTTTTATTTTAATCAATATAAGCAAAAATCTCTTCAATGAATCTTAAATGAAATCCATTAACAAGATAAAATAACTGTCATTTTATTCTTTACTTCCTCTTTTAACTAAATACTTAAATTAGAAAAAATAACAATGAAAGACGAGAGTGATGGAAGAGTAAGTTTCAGTTGTTCCATTTTTTATTATACTCATTCTGTTTCAAATCTTTTATTATACCCCCTCTGTTTCAAATCTTTTTATTTGTATTCTTATTTAGTTTCAATATTTAATGCAATATTTTATTACATTAAAACTTAAATACTTGCACCCGGAGGGTGCATATATTTGCTAGTCTTTATAATTTTTGCTCAAAATGCAAGATCTGGTGATTGTAAATGTGTGCCTATATCTATTTTATCGTTAATTGTGTTATCTTTGTAGTTTCCTCCGGACATACATACACACTACTGCCATTTATATATGTATAGATAAACTTCATATGTATCAATAAACTGATAGAAATAATTTCATGTGTATTAATAAACTCATGATTTCTTTTTGCTGAAATTCATTAATTTTTATTGGAGAGAGTTTGAATTACTGCTTCATTGTTAGGGTCTCATCAAATAGATCCGTTTAAACATTATTTTATTCGGTTGGTTCTTTTGTTTTATAGCATATCAACCCTTTTTGGGTCATTTAATGCCGAATCAAGTCATTTTGATATTCAGTCGGTTGGTTGTTTTGTTTTATGGCATATCACCTCTTTTCGGGTCATTTAATACCGAATCAAATCATTTTGGTATTTAGTTAGTTGGTTATTTTGTTTTATGGCATATTAACCCTTTTTGGGGCATTTAATGCCGATTCAAGTCATTTTGATATAAGTTTGCTTATAGCACCTGCTGCTGTTTAAGTTGCTTAAGTGATCCCCCATTTAAGAATTGAACAGGATCATTGTCGCTCTCTATCTATCTATCTATCTATCTCTATCTATCTATCTCTCTCACACACATATATTTTCTTTCTTTCTCCCTTTCTCTCTCTCTCTCCTCTCTCTCTCTCTCTCTCTCTCTCTCTTTCTCTTATTTTCGCTTGATTATGAGCCGTGTCTTATGCAGCTTGCTTCTTGAAAACGGTTGCCCATGACTGGTATCTATATACCAAGCAGATCTGAAATTTAAGAATACTGAATCATGATATACTGAAGAGGATCAGTTAACTATTAATGAATAATTTAAGAGACCCAAAAATGAGTACATTTATGCCCAATCTTACTTTAATTTTAAATTCTAATGAGTATAATATCAAGTGTATTACTGATTTCATTGCACTGTACCTGGACAGATAGTTATATTCTAGTGTTCCTATGAAGACCAGGGGAATGTTAGTAACTTTAATTCAGGGTCCTCCTTTAACTTTTATAAACTTATAAGGAATATATACCACGTGAAATTTAACATATCAATTATGATGCACAAGGCTCCATTCTCCAGGAGCAAGCCGTAATAATAATACAAAATTGGAGGTAATTATTCGTTTAAGGTTCCACAAACATTTTTATTATATGCGCAAGGACCTGTTTTTCAAACAGGGAAAATATTTTTTCACTTCCGTTGTAATTTATTTTCTCTAGAATATTGATGTATTGATAAAATATTATCACTGATATCAATGTGATTAACGGGGTGCTGCCGCCATAGATTACGGAATAATTAAAGGAAAAAGATAATAATTGAAAAATCAATGTATTCAATATTAATATGATCCGTGTAAAAAATTCAATATTTTCATAATCCGGAAATCAATATCGTATTAAAACTATTTTCTTTCATTTAGAGATGCCTATTTTAATAAATGATAATTTCTTCGTGAAATTTGGAGACACATTCTGAAAGCATGCGTTCCTTGGACTGCATGTGTTCCGCTATGGTGTTAGAGTCCACTAGTAAGTATGAAAAATATAAATAACTAACCATGAAAAAAATGGTATATGTGTTAAAGATTGGTACATTCTACAGCATCTCACACCGTATATATATCTATCTATCTATCGATCTATATATATATATATATATATATATATATATATATATATATATATATATTTCTCAACCTCTCCGCACGAGCCTGATGCGACACAAGCTCAATGTATTAAACTGGGTTTAACAGATTTAAATTCAGTTTTCCTTATCCTGGATTGGTTGCATAACCAAGTTTAAAGTATCAAGTATGTCTTACTATT
>CM042152.1:37431635-37441635 GCA_023376005.1 Doryteuthis pealeii | reverse complement strand
ACACTGCTGGAAAAGCAAGGACGAACTCATAAGCGACGTCCTCCTGTGGAAGCCAACACGTGGGCACGCCAGTGTGGGCCGACCAGCAAATACGTACATTGATCAGCTCTGTGCGGATACAGGATGCTACACAGAGGATCTCCCGAGAATGATGAGCGATAGAGACGGATGGAGAGAGATTGCCATGGATATCCGTGCTGACAGCGCGACATGATGATGAATTTTCTAGATATTTGGTTTAGCTCAGTCGATAGTGCATTTGCCTAGTGAATCGTAAGTTTCCGGGTTCAATATCCGTCGTTTCGGCAATTCAACAGCGTTTGAGCAGGATTGTGTCATTTTGCTAGCTGTCGTTACAGAGTAAACATGGCCACTCTCTTAGAGGTATGCACCAAGGAAGTGACACGATTCTTTTGGTCGGTAGGAGTGTCAAGGACTGAAGTTCATGGGAGGCTTTCATCACAATACGAGGACAGTGCACTACCGATTAAAAGTATGCATGAGTGGATAGAGAAGTGAACCAGGGACCATTAAGTGATTAACGGGTACACCACATTCCCCAAATTTCCAGAACTGAAACCTCACCATCAAAGACAGTTTAACCCATAAAGACCCTCAGGCACCGCCTTCTAGCACCCATATGATAAAACGGATTAGGGCTTGCCATGAGGGCAATAGGGTCGGGACAGTCATATAGTTGCTAGGGTTTGACATGTCCAGCCGATTGATCGAAGGGGCATCTCCGACCGTCTAGCCTAAGTAAAGGCCAAAGTGGAGTGTTGCATGCCATGTACTGCTCATTCACCAGGGTCCCGTCCTTAAGCATCAGGGGTCGCCACCTACGGCCAACACGTGACCTCATTTGGGTCGTCTTACCCCTCTGCAGAAGGGCTGTCGTTGTATTCTAAAAGCCCCAGGCGATAGGGCTGATATAAAGTTGTTACTTCTAGCTTATACTCATGGAGTTAATGAAAATTCTAAAATATATACGATTTCTCCCAATTTATTAATATACATGAAGTTTATAATTATGAATAAAAACAGGAAATTATTACATGATTTATGAGCTGTTATAAACGATGAACGTACCTGTACTTAGAATTTTGATTAGGGTCCGTAGACTTAAAATAACGGGGTCCTATGGAAAGTTACTCGCTGATTATGGACGGTTAGTGACCTTTTACTTGACCTCGTGAAGGCGCGTGATTGGACGCACGGGTATAAGTTTTAGTTTAGTTGGTCAGACGCGAGCCTGTATCCTAAAAGAGAGGATGTCTCTTAGGGTTTGCAACTTAAATGGGCAGGGTTGAAAATAAATGCTTGATCAAGAAACAACCAATTCTTGTTGTATTAAATGAATGCTAAGAACAAGGACCAGCCCAGTAACAAGTATTAACAAAGAGGAATTAACAAAGAAAATCGACCCCAGAAGTCCTGGATAGAAGTCAGCCCAGAGAAAATGGCGACCGAGGTAGAACCAACAAGAAGTGTAACAAGTAAGAAAGAGCACCATCATATCTAATCTCTGTCTCTGTTTCTGTCTCTGTCTCTGTCTGTCTCTCTCTCTCTCGTTTATATATATATATATATATATATATATATATATATATATATATATATATCACTGTTATTACTCTCCATCTTTTCTCTATACCATTTTCTTACACTTCTCGAAGGATTTCCTCCCCTCTCATATCTTTCCATCTCTCTCTCTCTCTCTCTCTCTCTCTCTCTCTTCCTGCTTGTCACTTTCGCTTTCCCTCTCTATCTTTCTCCCCCCTCTCTCTCTCTCTATCTATCTATCTATCTCGATCTTTATTTCTTTTCTCGAAATTTCTCTCTGTTGTATCTTTATTTCCTTTCTCTGAATTTCTCTCTCTATCGATCTATCTGCATATATATATATTACATGATACGAGATGTGGGTATATAACCAAATGATAAAACTACTGCTCAAAATACGTATAACTTAAATGTTATATACGGAAATAATTCCCTCTATTATTTTAACGCATTGTATTTGATTCAAAGGTTGGAATTTAGAAATATAGTCAAACATTAACATTGTTATATGCATACTGAGTACATTTGAAGGTTACGTATTGGAAAATATCGAAAATGATTATATTATCTAATGTACGAAAATGGGTGTTTCAATATGCCATTCGACAACATCTTTGTAAAAAACTTCAAGTGAACCCGTCTTTCAAGATACCTCCCGGTGATTAAAACCGATTTCATAATTACCCTGAAGTAAAACGGAAGCGAATTTGATATTACACCTGCACTGCTCATCTTTCCCCGACGATTTGAGTTAGCTCCAAGGAGGAATGATTATGCCTAATAGGTTCATAAAATGAAGAATATTGAACCCAAAAGATGTTATGCTACTCTTGGTGTTTGAAAAAAAAAGGGGTTAGAAATAAATGAAATAATTAATTATTTGAGATAGTAATATGAAATCGTAGGAGATTTAAAAAAAGCCATTGGTAATTTTAAATCTCTACTATTATACCCGTTACAGAGTAAGTTGCGTTTTAAGTTACCGTAGGTTGATTGAAGCGAGAAGTAATCTGAAATGGCTACACCTCTAATGTACCTGAGGTTTAAACATGACCCTTGTGGCTCAAGGCTATAAAGGAGTCTATGAGTCTTCTCTATTTAACTATTTTATTATTTTTATTTATTTATTGCATTAACATGTCAGTTATTGATTTGTCTTTGAAAAGTGGTATTTTTTTGTCATAGGTGGGTTAAATCCTCAGAGTTGGAAACCAGGAATTGATAAGTCCTACAAATACTAAAGTGAGTCAAAATGTTTGCAATATTTTATTAACTTGCTGTAATAAGTAATTGAGAGTTACCTCCACTAATTTATGATTAAGGAATACTGGACTATATAAACTCTTAATAAGTGTACCAATTATTCTAAGTAGAATAAAGCTTTCCAAAGTATATCGGTGTTATCGTTTCTCATTACACTTTCTCAGTTAATGACGAAACACAGTATCGTGCAGCCTACTCTTTACACAGCAAATAAATCTCCATCTAACATAGTTTATCTTCCTATACCTTAAACATAATATTCATGACTACATTAAAGTTATTTATTCATCATTATATTTAGAATATTCCTGAGAATAGGTTATTTTAATGTTTAGAATAACCCCAGTAATATCAATTGGGAATTATAATACTTAGAATAATTCTATTAATCTTAGGTTATTGCAATGCTTACAATAATCATATTCATCTTAATAAATCATAATAATACTTAGGATAATTCTATCAATATAAATTGGCAAATACAACGATTAGATTAATCCTAGTAATCCTAATGGGTTATTATAATGGTTAAAATAACTCTAGTAATCTTAATAGGTTACTATAATAATTAGGATAATCCGATCAATTTTAATAGGCTATTATAATGTTTAGAATAATCCCAGTAATCTTAATAGGTTATTCTAAAAATGGTTAGGATAACCTTAGTAATATTAATTGATAATTATAATGCTTAGAATAATCGTAGTAATCTCAATAGATTATAATAATCTTAGGATAACATCTGAGGATACGGATGCCATTGAAATGAATACAGCAATATACATCCCGCTCTGTCGGCTGGGATTTTAAAATACACCAACTACACACCCTCGTCTAAAAAGGTGTGGCACAAATATACTTACTTACCTAGATTTCGGGACTTTGGTTTCTAGTCCTCTGACTAAAGTAAAATTAATCACGTGATCTCAGCGGGGTGTCCTTAAGAACAATTCCTAAAATTACATGTAAAAGACTTTTCTGTGAATTTCTTAATTATAACAATGAAGCAAATCAAAGAGAGAAAAACGGAATAAATGCATTATTGGTCGGAGTATGATGCACCAAAAAGGTGATTGGCGAAGGAATCACGCACTATTTTGCACTGGTTACTGTCTGATTTTGGGTTTGTGTATGGTGCCCCACGTTAAAAAGACCTTGTGTCAATACGACCTGGTCGGAGCTCAGAAAAATAAACTTTCAAAAAGGAAAAATAGTTTTTCTTTCATGTTAATAAATTGTACACAAGGGCCGAGTTAGTTCAGTCGGTAGAGCGTTCTGCTAGAAACCACAAAGTTCCTAGTTCGATACCGGCCCTCGCCAACCCATCGTATGAGTAGCACAGGGGTCTGTGCGGTAAAGTAAGGAGCTAATGGAGGTGTGGTGCTCCACCTCAGACGCAAAAACAATCTCCTTGGTCTAGCGCTAGTGGAAAGGGGATAGTCTCCCTTGCTGACTGGCTGATAGCGACTTTAGTCCCCCCCCCCGACGACTTTACTTAGGACTTACACAATAGCAGAAAACCTCGTCATACCACATTAGGTTTGGTTTGGGTGGTTCGTTTTACGGCATATCAACCTCAGTGGGTCATTTAATGTCGACAAAGTTTTGAAATAAATCAATTCTTAACTGATACATATTTTTTATAAACTTCTGTTTTTCTATTTAACCCATAGATGAGACTCCAAGTCAGAGTGGACCTGGAAGCAATGCTAATGAAGGGATGCTCCACATTACCCAAACGTCCAGAACTGAAACCTCACCATCAGATAGAGTTTAACGTCATTGCCAGGACATGAAGAACCTCAGGCACCGCTTTCTAGCACCCATATAATAAAAAGGGTTGGGGCTGGCTATAAGAGTTATACGCTTGGGACACTCATCTAGGTGCTAGGGCTTGACGTGACAAGCCGATTGATCCGAGGGGGCCTCTCCGACCGCCCTCTAGCCTAAGTAAGGGTCTAATTGGAGTGTTGCATGTCATGGATTTCTCATCAACCAGGATTCCGTCCTTACGCCACATTGGGACCTTTTTCAGGTCTATTGAAGAGAAGGATGTGAGAGGTACCTTTCCCCTTACATAATCAGGTCAGCGGTCGCGAGGCTTATCCTGCACAAAACCACTAGCGCTAGTTAAAAGGGGACCCCCCTCGCTGTCTGGCTGATACTGACCTTAGGCCACCCCGACGACTTTACTACTTTTACATTCTCGTAAGGATTAATAATTATTTTCTTAGTAATAAAGAAACGGACATATCAAGCTAAACACACCGTCCCTTCTCACTTGACTAACTATTAATAATAAAGCTAGCCAACCGTTAAGTCTTTTCAAAATTTTCATAAAAGCGAGTCTACGTACTCAGTTTCTTTCATAATGATCATCTTATAATACGTATGAGAATGTACTGCTCGTGTATAGACTGATTTGGAGGCGTGTGGTGTAATGGTTACCGTCGTAAGAAATGGACACGACGAAACGAGTTCAAATCCGGGTCGAGGTTGCCCATTAGGTTGTGTTCTGAGGAAGCGGGCCCCGAATTGGGAAGTCGTTGTCCTGGGTGTGACCTTGCCATCTGTAATCCTGCGATGGGATACACGGCAAATACAGGTTAGGTGGCTGCGCAGTTTGAATTAATATTACCATTGACCAGGTTTGGCATTCTCCGTTTGTGGCATGGGCTGGTTGCACAGTCCGTTGAGTCCCCGCTCTTTAGTCTGTGGTCCACTGGTTCAATCTCTTGTGGAGGAGATTGTGGTATGCACTGCTGATGAGACCAAAGGAGGTCTAAACAGCTGTACAGTGCTCCGGATTTCGTAGATGGTGTTTGCCGAGTTGTCTAGTCCTGGTAATATGATTCAATTATATATAATTCCTCTATGAGAGTTAATATATATATATATATATATATATATATATATATAATATATATATATATATATATATATATTAAAATAAGTATATTTTAGCAGCATTTTTTCTTTTATGCTTGTTTTGTTGAACCCAACGGACTATACTCGTCTGACGAACTTCTTTTTTGTTTTTTCCAATTGTCTGCCCATCTTTTTTATATTAGTGTGGAATTGGTGAATGAATCCGACAAAAGTTCTTACACTAGTGCTTTCTGTACTACCTACTGCTATCATCAGGTGTGAAGTGGTGAGATGTTTCCATGGTTCCTTCTGTCTATTCCTACTCTTTGTTTAAAAAAAAACATAGAAACATCTCACCACTTCACACCTGATGATGGCACTAGGTAGTACAAAAAGTACTAGTATAAGAACTTTCGATGGATTCATTCACCAATTCCACCCTGATATAAAAAAGATGGCAAGAAAATTGGAAAGGATAGAAAAGAAGCCCGTCAGACAAAATTTTCGGTCGAGTTCAACAAAAGACACACACACACACACACACACACACACACACATATATATATATATATATATATATATATATATATATATATATATATAATTTAGTATACCAAACTTGTTGGTAAATGCTCGCGGTGAGAAAAAAACCAGCAAAAAGTTTAATTGTAAGAATATACTACCAAACATCAACCGGGAAGAAAAAAAAAATTGTAAAAAAGAAAAGACCAAGATAATCGTACCAACAAAAAATAATCAATTAGTACAATACTTTGGCCAAAAGAAAAAACAATTTATATGCATATATATATAAGATATAAATATACATACAAACCCGCCAGGAGACTAAAGCTAATAAGTAAAAAGTGCTCAATACCTAAGTAGAGCAAATAATAAAGATAAATCTAATGTGTCAGACGAACCTACTAAAAGCATCAAGTGAAACTATTAGTAGGTTCGTCTGATAGATATATATATATATATATATATATATATATATATATATATATATATATATATCACATACACGTGAGCATTAGAATAAAATAGGAAATAATGAACTTGTTATTTTTCACTACAATATAGCTGAAAAGAGTTATGAAAATATAAGAGAAAAATATTTTTTCTGGTGATCTTGTTCTTATAGTGAATTTTTCTATTGCCTTCCTTTTCTCGTATTGTGGGATTTTATTTTCAAATCTTACCTATACACAGAAATAAACGCACTCCACACACATACACAGACACACGTACGAACAAACACACATATGCGCAATAAGCACATACACTCACACAGACATATAATTATGTATACATATATACGTATGTGTGTGCGGGTACATTTATGTGTGTGGGGGTGGGGGTGTATGTGTGTGTGTGGTACACTTTGAGAAAATCATTAGGTGAAGTGTTTTCCTCTGAGACATCTCTCATGAAAAGGGAGAGAAGATCATTATTTACTTATGGGTTGATATTTTCGTGAGCCGAATAAAATATCAGCTCAGATACAAGAAAAGATGGTTATCTAAAGAGATTGGAAGATTATCAGTTGCCTGAATATCACGAATATTTGTGCAATCTCAGAATCTTTCGCTCTCTCTCTCTCTCTCTCTCTCTCTCTCTCTCTCTCTCTCTCTCTCTCTCTCTCTGTGTCTTTTCTGTATATATATATATATATATATATATATATATATATCTTGAGGTGAGCTGTATAAGAGGCAACAAACCCAATATAAAAAAATAGCAATTAATATAGGTACCAATATACTAAACATCTTCAATAACCTACAGATTAATCTTAGCCACCCTATAAAAATATTTCCCAACTTGAAAATGCAATATGCAAAAGGACGAAAAAACACACTACAACCTAAAATTCCCTGATGACGACCGACGAAATGGTTGAAGGCACTAGGGTAAAGAATGTGGAACGGTTCCAGTACCGGCTGGATACCGAACTAATAAAAATTACTAGGCGACTAGATAAAATCTGGAAAGAGAAGGGCTCTGTGTTTTTCAGCACTATATATATATATATATATATATATATATATATGCGTGTGTGTGTGTGTGTGTGTGTGTGTGTGTGTATATATATATATATATATAAATATATATATATCATCATCATCATAAAGTGGTGGTGACAGAAAGGATTCTCATGACTCTCCACCCCTCTCTTTCTCTCGCCACTCCTCCTTATCGGTCAACACTCCTGCCAAGTCACCCTTACGACATCAGCTATCCGCACAGAGCTGATCAATGTAAAGTTTTGCTGTCTATGTCTTTCCTATGCGTATACTAAAATCGTTTTCTATTGACGTGACATTAATACTTAAGTATGTGAACTGGTCTACTAATTTCAGAGGCTTTTCAAAACAAATAAACATTTTGTATATAATTTTCTAATTTTAAGGGTAATTTAGGACAGTATCAGTATAAGAACGACAAGTTTACTGATTTGATACCGGCCCTAAAAATGTTTAAAAGGTATTGTAAAGGATCTGCAATAAAATATATCGTATTATGCACCAATCGAGTTCTGTCAAATTACTACCGGAAGATATGCTATACATATATTTCCCAATGTTGTTAGTGCTATGTGAAAAGCTTACAACCTTGCTCAGGATTTGAATTCAGGGGAATTCCATGTCAAATCATCCACAAAAAGTAAAATTATCACCCATCCTCTTTAATTTTTCTGTATTTTTCCAGTCTAGACTTTGGTAACGTTAAATGTCCCCTCTCCATATTTTGAGCGTCCTATTCCAAATATTGGCGGAGCGATTTTTAGCTCTCCAAATAGCGACTTTTTAGAATCTATTTTTGTCTGTAAAATAGACAAAATATATCTAGTTCTAGAGCTCCTCATTGGTTTATAAAGGTATTTTAGCTCGAGAAATCCAAAAATGCTATAAAAATTCTTGAAATCAACCACTTTTAAGTTATTGATGATTTCTGATTTTTCATGAGAAATATCGACATAACTCCGCCAATTTTGGGAATTGGAAGCTCAAATTTTGGGCATTGTCTAACTTAATTCACACTTGGGCAACCTTTCAAAAACACTGAAGGGGCTGGGTAACATAGCTTGCATAATTTGATATGGAATTACCCTCATTTCTTCGATTAAATTACCAACGACTATAACCATTACACCACGCTCTTCTAAAAGTCATAGTCAACATTAGAAGCGAGTGAACACATTTGAAAAATTTGGAAACAAAAACTAAAGGCGACAAGATTTGAAAGAGTTAAACTAAGCTGAAGGAGATAAAACCAAAAAGAATAAATTATATAATAAATAATATGAAGACGGTAGAAAAAAGATGGAAATACCAAAAAACAAAAAGAAATATATTAAAACGAGGTAGATGCTCTGCAAATAAACAACATATAATTAAATTAAAATACAGAAACGTTAAACTTACGAAATAGAGATACATTATGATAAGATAAATAATTAGCCATCTCTATACATTGAAAAAAAATCACAAAACAATCACCTCGTCAGACAATACTAAGTTGGTTGGTTGGTTGGTTGGATTTTACAGCAGCTCAACGCTTGTCGGATTATTTTATGCCGAAGATGATATGGTTTTATTGATACTTAGTGGGTATTCAACATTTTTTTTCAAATTCAATTTTGTTTTCAAAACCAATTTTTTTAAATTCATTTTTTCAATTTAACCCATAGATGGAATCCAACCATTTCGGAACAGAGTGGGTCTGGAAGTAATGGTGTTGCAAGAACACTGCACATTCCCCAAATCCCCAGAACTGGAACTTCACCATCAGATAGAGTTTAACGTTAAAAGAAGGAAAGAAAGAGAAAAAAGAATAAGAGAGCGTAAAATTAAGATTATTATAGTAAAGTCGACGGGGCGGCCTAAAGTCGGTATCAGCCAGTCAGCGAGGGAGTCTATCCCCTTTTCAATAGCGCTAGACCATGGAGATTGTTTTAGTATCTGATGTGGAGCGCCACACCTACTATCAGCTCCTTACTTTACCGCACAGATTCTTGTGCTACTCATACGCTGAGTTGGCGAGGACCGGTATCGAACTAGGAACCTTGTGGTTTCTAGCCGAACGCTCTACTGACTGAGCTAACCCGGCCCCTACTTTTCACATATTAAACTATTTAGCAATAGCACTTAAGTAAAAAATATCAACCGTTGAAATAATTAAATTACCATACTGTGGTATATCTACAGGTCCTGCTAGTAAGACAATTAATAAAGTAGTATTTCTTCAAATTATTTACCGTGTTTGTTTAAAAGCTTATCTCTGAAATTTAAATGGAAAA
>CM042152.1:37404135-37426635 GCA_023376005.1 Doryteuthis pealeii | reverse complement strand
TAGTTATTTTATTTCAAAACTTTCTGACTTAATTAGGTATTTCTGCTATGCTAAATTAATATTTAGAATTCATTTATAATATGAAACGCCTAATTTCAAGTTTCAAATTTCCTATTTTTAGATTCTAAAAACAAATATCTAGTTATTAATAACTACCTTAGTTTTTTTAAAAATCTGGTTTTAGGTATTGTTGTTGTTGTTATGTTTTGCTTTAGAACTCAAACAAATAGTGTTTGCTGAAATGTATTATTTTATTTGTTTGAAATAACGTACGAAACATTATACGAAAAAATAGAGCACACAAGATGCGATAATTTTGTAAACAAAGATTAAGAAATTACGCTATTTTACGTAAATTTACTTTTAAATGAAAACATTTAGGTTTTATGTAAGAAAGATTTCTTTAACATAAATTTGGGATTGTTTATATTAAACGTAAATACATTGAAGAGAGAGAGAGAAGAGAAAAGGAGGGATTAAAGAGAAATTTACTGATTTTACCGTCAGTCAATAAGTGAAAAGGGTGTAGGTGGTGTGCCCTGACAGTTGGCTGATGGCTATACATCTTTACTCCCCCTCACATCCTAAGTGGGGAGTGACATGCCCTATAGAGAGTAAAAATTAAAGAAAAGTATACTGTAAAGACTGGGATGAGTCAAGATTTGACTTAATTGCAAATTACGACTAATTAAAGCAATTAAAGTGGATTTTTTAAAACAATAGTTAGAGTTAAAACTAAGGAATAATTAAAGACAGATTTCGGGTGATCAGGTTACGAACAAAAAAGCCTTTAGGGATTGAATGCTCCAAATCTCAGCTTAGTATAATAATAATAATAATAATAATAATAAATAATAATAATAATATAATAATAATATATAATATATATATATTATATATATTATATAATATATATATATATATATATATATATATATATATATATATATATATATATATAGCCTGGGATAGTCACCGCTTCAGCTTTCACTGGAATGGTGCGCCAATTTTTCGATTTTTTCGATTTTCCTTGTATTCCTATCAACGTCACCTGATGAATGCATGCGATTTCTGCATGTATGAAAGCTAAGGTTGTGACTGTTCTTTATTACCATCAATAAATAGATATGTAATACCTTTTTATATTTATTATATTATATTATATATATATATATATATAATATATATATATTATATTAATATATATATATATATATATATATATAAGGTGTGTACAAAATATCGAGATTTTTTCTACTTTTTGACACACCTTGTATTCTGACAAAATAATAACGTTGAATTCATTAACTTTTTTCAGAAGACAAGGTGGTTCAAAAAGTACAGATTTTAAAGCTGTATTTACGAAGATAGCAATGAAGAATAAATGGAACGTTATTCCATCTCGATACTATTTGGTCAGCCTTTGTATATATATAAAATTGGCCCAGTTCAAACTATTATTCCACCAAAAACTGTAGATTTAAAAAAAAATAGTATTCATGAAAACAATAACTGTATGTTTAGATATAATTATGCATACTCTTTTGTTGTATTCTATTGGCTTTTGTTTTGCCTTTGTTAAGATCTTTGTGTAGTCCTAGTAAAAAGATCTGATTAAAGAAATACTTCATTTCTATATTTTGTTTCGATTCCTATTAAAATACATTCCGTTTCCCCCTTTTGATGTTACCATATGTGCGTTTCAATTACTCCACATTCAAATATTAGAACTCATTAGGATTCTAGTCTTTTTCACGACTGCATAACTTTTGAATGATTAATTCTTGTGATATTTGAAACTTAATAGATTTTATTTTAAACTGGGAATACATTTTCTCGTATATAACGCGAGTCAGTTATGTGTATCTCTCACTGATAAGTCCATATGAAAACATTTTCAATTTCACTATGAGTTATTGCCGGAGGAAACGTTCGCTATTTAATTTTATCTTGTTTATCTTGAAAGCTTAGTTCAGATAAATTTCTAATAAATTACTCCGTCAACAATTTTGCTTCACTTATTCCCAAAGTATCATACACACAAACAAATATATATATATAGGTATATACTCATCGGCTCTATCATATATATATATATATAATATATATATATATATATATATATATATATATATATAATAGAGCAGATGAGTTGGTGGTGGGGATGTTTCTATTTGACAACTTTTTATGAACCACAAAATTACAAATGTATATCCATATCTTTCTCTCTCTGTCTCTCTCTGTCTCTTTGTCTCTGTCTCTGTTTCTGTCTCTGTCTACCTCTATCTATCTATGTATATCTATATCTATATCTATCACTCTCTCTCCCCCTCTCTCTCTCTATACTATATATATATATATATATATATATATATATATATATTATATATATATGGGTCATCCACAGACACGTGTGTCGACTTATCAAGTTTCTTCAGTGTGGCTAGACATTTTGTAAGCTACCTACAACCGGGATTGAACTCCGGTCGGTTGGGTGTCAGTCCGGCACCTTAAACTATATATATTATATATATATATATATATATATATTATATATATATATATCGTGTCTTGTACTTAAGTTCTAGAACAGCGTCTTCTGTAACTGCGAAGGCAAATGTTTGAAAACAGTTTCTACCAGAGATGACACATGTGAAGGCCAGTTCAAATATTGTGAAGACGATTCTCTGTTGCTGTTGCTTTCTCTTGGACCTCTTTGCTTTATGGTGTTGCGCCAGAGTGACTTCAGAAACAAATACCCAGCTACAAACAATCTGCGCCATCGAAGGCGGTCCTGAATCAAATTTCCCCGTTGTTATATATATATATATATATTATATATATTATATATATATATATATATATATATATATAAGAGAGTTTCATAATTTGCTTGAAGCATTGTGTATGTATTGGTTAGGAGACTGATTTAGAAGGCTATCACAATGCAGTTTGGAATAAATAAAAAAATAATAATACGGTAACAATGGTGTTGTGTGTTGACCTGTATTTTTATTTTTAAAAATACAGATCAACACACAACACCATTGTTACCTTTTATTATTTTTTCATTTATTCCAAACTGCATTGTGATAGCCTTCTAAATCAATCTCCTAACCAATATATATATATATATATATATATATATATATATATATATATATATATATATATATATATATATATGGTATCACATTAATCGATCAGTCGTTGCACAGCTTCGTTCAGGTTTTGAGCTCGTCTTGCTGTATCCATTTTTAATATAGTAGTAAAGATATTCCCAGTTTGAAATAAAATTTAAGTTTCATGTATCAATGAATATGTCATCACAAGCATCAATCAGTCATTGCACAGCCTCGTTCAGGATTTGAACTCGTGTCACCGTGTCCATTTCCATGGGGAGCTCCAGCATGAGCGTAATATATTAGTAAATGTATTCCCAGTTTAAAATAAAATTCAAGTTTCATATATCAATAAATATGGTATCACAAGAATCAATCAGTCGTTGCACAGCCTTGTTCAGAATTTGAACTCGTGTCACCCTATTCCTTTCCACGGGGACCTCCAGCAAGAGCGTAATGTAGTAGTAAATGTATTCCCAGTTTGAAATAAAAATTTAGGCATTATATCTTATTATAATGGAGATTGTGTGTTTTTCTGTCTGTAACCGAAACTATATTCCTACTCAAGTCACAATTCTCTTAGTTATTGACATCACATTCTCCATGATTTTATTGTTATCTAAACCTCAATTATTAATAAAATTGTCTTACATTATTAATACTGTTAACTATGTTTACATACTGACAACATGCAATTATATTTATATATACAACAAAATAGAGGTTTACAGTGTGAAAGGGAAGGCTAATTTGCATATTAATATTAAAAAATCGAATTTAATAAATATGTGCTTAGTATTATTGGTTTCTAACTGTTTGGTTTTATTTTAATGAATATAAGCAAAAATGTCTTCAGTGAATCTTAAATGAAATCCATTAATAAGATAAAATAACTGTCATTTTATTCTTTACTTCCTCTTATAACTAAATACTTAAATTAGAAAAAATAACAATGAAAGACGAGAGTGATGGAAGATTAAGTTTCAGTTGTTCCATTTTTTATTATACTCCCTCTGTTTCAAATCTTTTATTATACTCCCTCTGTTTCAAATATTTTTATCTGTATTCTTATTTAGTTTCATTAGCCTTTCTAATTTAATACAATATTTTATTACATTAAAACTTAAATACTTGCAGCCGGAGGGTGCATATATTTGCTAGTATCTATAAAGATGGCATCCCAAAAATCAATCAGTTCTTGGACGATAATCGGTTATCAAAAAGACATGAAATGTTATGAGTTAATAACTCCAAGTGAAATATTTGACGAGGAAAAGTTGGAAAATTGAAAGGCCGTTTTATTAATGGCATCATCAAAGATTAGAAACCATTATTTATTTTAACAACTTCAAAACAAAATAAAAAAATCGAAGGCAATATTTGTTTAATCAGTTTGTTTATTAAAACTATGCAATTAAAAATGTTTATGATAGATATTTAATTCCTGGAAATTTGTTTAGTTTTACCCTAAAAAAAAAAAAACAAGATGTTCTTGATTCTTTATTATTATTACTAGTAAATATATGCCCCCCCCCCGGGCACAAATTTTGATATAATTAAATATCAATTTTAATTAGAAAGATTAATAAAATTTTAAAAGAACACAAAAAAGATTACACTTATTTTAACTTTATTCTAATTGATTTCAGTACAAAATTATACATAGGATTGTTTTTAATACGTTTGAGAATAAAACAATTATATTAAAAATCAATAACATCAAATAAGTATTTATTTAACACGGTTTTGTTAAAACCGGTATGCAAAATATTCACACCATATACTATGTATACATTTATCTCTTTATCTCAGGATTTGAACTCGTGTCACCCTATTCCTTTCCACGGGGACCTCCAGCAAGAGAGTAATGTAGTAGTAAATGTATTCCCACTTTGAAATAAAATTTAAGCATTATATATCTATAAAGATGGCATCCCAAAAATCAATCAGTTGTTGGACGATAATCGGTTATCAAAAAGACATGAAACTTTATGAGTTAATAACTCCAAGTGAAATATTTGACAAGGAAAAGTTGGAAAATTGAAAGGCCGTTTTATAAATGGCATCATCAAAGATTAGAAACCATTATTTATTTTAACAACTTCAAAACAAAATAAAAAATCCAAGGCAATATTTGTTTAATCAGTTTGTTTATTAGAACTACGCAATTAAAAATGTTTATGATAGATATTTAATTCCTGGAAACTTGTTTAGTTTTACCCTAAAAAAAAAAAAAATGTTCTTAATTCTTTATTATTATAACTAGTAAAAATATGCGCCCCCCGAGCACTAGCATTTAAATTTTGATATACTTAAATATCATATTTAATTAGAAAGACAAATAAAATTTTAAAACAACACAAAAAAGATTACACTTATTTTGACTTTATTCTAATTGATTTCAATACACAATTATACATAGGATTGCTTTTAATACGTTTGAGAATAAAACAATTATATTAAAAATCAATAACATCAAATAAGTATTTATTCAACACGATTTTGTTAAAACCGGTATGCAAATTATTCACACCATATACTATGTATACATTTATCTCTTAATGATGTATAAGACAAATTGTTGGTTTTTAATCAGATTAATAATATGGGCTGTTTTCAGGCAAATCTATCTCAGCTTGACATCAATAGAAACATTGTTAATAAATAAGATGCTAATCAGTAGTAAATAATGATCATTTGATAACCAATAAGAATATAACGTAAATTACTACGGGAACTGGGACAGTGATGGTGACGTAGTTTCGGTTACAGACATACACATAATCTCCATTATAATAAGATTTCATCTGTTCATTACGTTGTTGACATAATCACCTGTTTAGTTTTAGCGGCAAAATAGTGTTTAATTAAGTAGCTTGTCATTAGCGGTAAAAATTTTAATTATACACTTATGCAAAAATGGGAGGCAAATAATTCTAATCATATTTGGAGAAATTATTACATGAGAAAGGAAAAAGTAAAAGACAATGATTTACATTAACGTTTTGTACATAAGAATAATTAAAATTGTTTTTAGTCTTTTAAGGAATAACATTTTGAAATAAGACATAGTCAGTAGCATTTAACTTTGACTGTTTAATAAAATCATCTTCATCATCGTTATCATCATCATCACCATCGTCGTTGTCATCATCATCATCATGATAATCATTGGTGGAACAAAGGGGAGTCATGGAGGGACATCTGTCCCAAACTAAATCCCCCCACCAACCTTAAAACCTTTGCGTTACTATAACATTGAAATATATGGCTTAACATTTGCCACTGTGCTCCTGGACTTAGGGGATTAAACCCCGAAAAAAATCCGGAGTTGGAGTCCCTAAGATGGCGTAACGGTGAACTCCAGCGCTACACAGCAACTCCTGCGACACTGTCGCTGCCAAACTGCATTGGTTTCTTACCTTTCCTTTGGACCACGGTGGCAATTTGGAGAGGGAGGATCTGCCGCTTGAGAAACAGCACATCCTACATATCAACCCGTCAACGTGTGCTTATCTTTTTTTTCGTTTTTACAAATGTGCCTGCTGACGCAAATTGTACTTGCCGCTACAATAACACGTCGATGTTCAACAAAATTTGGACACTACTCTTTCGCAAACGGAAGGATACCACCACCACCACCAACAACAACAACAAAAACAAAAAACAAACAACAACAACAACTCTTGGACTATGAATGCATAGAATTTGAAAGTGGGCGGTAAGGTGAAACTTTATAAAAAAACTGAATCAGTATTTATTGGCCCCTAGAGGGGACGCCGTGTCGAGCTCTTGCTCCCTCTGTATCACGACATTGGCATACCACGTGTGTTGTTAGAGAGGTTTAACTAATCCAGCTCCTAAACCTAAAGCGGGTTTTGTAACGTAGCGATATAGTCACGGTACCAAAAACGATATATGTTACGTAGCGGGTCTTGTCAACGTGTTTCCAAATTCACAGCACTAAAAAGGTATTTGTTATACGACGGTCATCTCGTCGATAAAAAAGATACAACGCTTGAGATATATCGTCACAAGGGCTTAGCTTTTATTTTCGGGCTCGTCTCGTGGGTTGTTTCTTAGAGGAGGAGAGGCAGAGAGAAAAAGAGAGAGAGGACACTGTTAAATTACTGTAATCCCACACTAGGGACCAGAGGCCCGTCCTTACACTACGCCGTCGGAAAGCAAAAAGAGACCGATCTTGTTGTTCGTCGTTCCGGAAATAACATGGGCTGTTTTCAGGCAAATCTATCTCAGCTTGACATTAATGGAAACATTGTTAATATATAAGATGCTAATTAGTAGTAAATAATGATTATTTGATAACCAATGAGAATATAACGTAAATAAGTACGGGAACTGTGACAGTGATGGTGACGTAGTTTCGGTTACAGACATACACATAATCTCCATTATGATAAGATTCATCTGTTCATTACATTGTTGACATAATCACCTGTTTAGTTTTAGCGCCAAAATAGTGTTTAATTAAGTAGCTTGTCGAATTAATTAAGTAGCTTGTTGTTGAGAATATAACGTGACTTCCGGTGCCGGTCAACACCCGAAACTTCCGGTTGGCTTTCAATTCTCCATTCGGGGGTCATGCCTCGGTCAAATTTCCCGACAACCCGTTTTGTGTCCATTACTACTTTTTTTTAAACTTTTAATTTCTCTTATTTCTTCTTCCTCTCCTTCTACAGCCGTCCGCCCAAAACTCCGGACCTTCACAATCACGTTTACATCTTTATAGCGTGGTCTAACTGTTTTGATAAGTAAGGCGAGGGAGTCTTTCCCCTTTTCCCTAGCGCTAGACCAAGGAGATTATCTTTTATAAGGTATTTATATCGTTTTATAAGGTATTTGAAGTCTTTTTTACAGTCTATGCTATAAAAGTGTTTTTGTTATATCTAATAAATATTTTCGAATAAGTCCTCTAAGATGGCATCCTTCCGTCTGCTTAAATATGATGGCGTAGTGTCCAAATTTCTTTTTATCTACATTTGCGTGAGTGGCTGAACAGGTCAATATTTGAATGGCAGTATAGCTCAGTCGGTAGAGCGTTCGGCTAGGAATCACAAGGTTCTTTGTTCGATACCGACCCTCGCCAACTCAGCGTATGAGTAGCACAGGGTTCTGTGTGGCAAAGTGAGGAGCTGATGATAGGTGTGGCGCTCCACCTCAGACTCTAAAATAATCTCCTTGGTCTAGCGCTAGTGAAAACGGGAAAGACTCCCTCGCTGTCTGACTGATACCGACATTAGGACACCCTGACGAGTTTACTTTTTACTATGTGGTGCAATGACTGTACACAAATAGTGATGCTTGCAGGGGTAACACTCTGTTCGCAGATAACACTCGTGGCTTCTTCAATGTAAAGTAAAAGTAAGTCGTCGGGGCGGCCTAATGTCAGTATCAGCTATGCAGCGAGGGAGTCTATCCCCTTTTCACTAGCGCTAGACCAAGGAGATAATTTTAGCGTCTGGGGTGGAGCGCCACCCTTACCATCAGCTCCGTACTTTACTGCACAGATCCCTGTGCTACTCATGCGCTGAGTTGGCGAGGGCGGGTATCGAACTAGGAACCTTGTGGTTCCTAGCCGAGCGCTCTACCGACTGAGCTAACCCGACCCTATGTATAGTAGAAATAAACATAAATATTTTCCCATAAGACTTGTTATAAAGTGAAACAATATATTCAATAAATATGGAAATAATATCACTTTTTTTCGTTTTTACAAATTTGCCTGCTGACGCAAATTGTACTTGCCGCTACAATAACACGTCGATGTTTAAATGGGGTGTAAAACAATGTATGTAACTTCATAATAAGGCGCACATGAACAAAAACAAGGGAGATAACTCGTATTCCTTTACACTTAGAATTGAATAGTTTTATGACTTTCCGAATATTTATTATTGTTCATGAAATATCACCTCTTTTTATTTGGTTTAAATGCAAACTCTAAATATCAGTTTTAAAAATAATTTTCTCTAACGGTGAATTTTGTTTACGCTTCAAAATTTCGGTCATGTTTTTTTTTTTAATGACATTAGAATTTCCTAATCCAGAACTCAAAAATCTGTGTCACTGCAATGTAATTTTATTACACACCAACTGCCCGTGATGAGATATATTCAGCGACATATAAATATTGTATATGTATTTACAAACCCCACCGCATGAGCAAAGTGTGACACGAGGTCAATTTCTTAAGCGGAGTTTAACAGGTTTGAATTCAGTTTTTTCTTCTCCTAGACTGGTTACCCAGTCATGGTTAACGAGCCTTGTCTGCACTTTTATTTACCCATAGCTGGAGGGAGAATAGTCGGATGCATACATTTCCCAAGAGTATTATCATTATTATTATTATACATTGAATAAAAATAGTAATATTATTGTTATTATTATCGAATAGTTATATATTGATATTATCATAATACACACACACACATACACATACACATATGCATATATATATATATATATATATATATATATAATATATATATATATAGTGGACTCTCCTACCGAGAACGATAGATGAGGTCAGTAGTGAGTGATTTGATTCCTCCCATGTTGTGCATGCTGTCAAGAAAACATTTTATGTTTCCTCTAGTGTGATAGCAGCCCAGCCCTGCTGCGAGCCATGAAGCCACACTGACAAACGAAATGCTCCAATGCAGGAGTTAAATGTTTTTCTTTTAAAGTTAGGCGGAGCTGATCTCTATGCTTCAGTGTATTTTGTTTAAAGCTCTTTAGTTTAGCGAAACATATCTTACGCCATTCCTTCCGATCCCATGCTAGATCTACCCAATCACTCAGGTCAATATCGAGACAAGACTTCAATTTTTCCTTGTAGCGTAAGAGAGGACGTCCAATAGAACGCTTAGGATTTGGTAGTTGCCCGTATAAAATCTTCTTTGGAAGCCTGTTCTCATTCATTCGGACAACGTGACCAGCCCACCTAAGTGGAATCTTGGCTATTAGGGTTTCGATGCTAGCAATATCGCATCTTTTTAAAATTGTGCTATTTCTTACTTTATCATCCCATTTTATACCGCAAATGACACGAAGACAGCGCATGGGAAATGCGTCAAGTTGGTTTATGTGCTTGCGGTAAAATGTCCAAGTTTCAGCACAATACAGTAGAGTAGAAAGCACGACTGCTCTGTAGATGTTAATTTTTATTTTAAGATAACTAATTAGAACTGAGCCTACTCTAGTGATGAACCACCTTTGCTATTTCATATGTTTACTTTATCATTAAACAGTTTAAGATAATAATAGCACGACTTAGTAGTAGTAGTAGTAGTAACAATAACCATTTTAATAATAATAACTATAACAATAGATATGAGTATAATAATAATGATAATAGTAATAACTATCACGATATATATATATATATATATATATATATATATAGGGTAAACTATAGACACGTGTTTCGAGGTATCACCTCTCATCAGTATAGTTATACGGTGTTAGCAGCTGCCTCTGGCTGGGTTCGAGACCCGAACGAACTTACGCTCGCCAAGCCTCTTACCCACACATCCACAGTCAGTCGCCAAGTATAGCAGGCTATTTAATTGCTATATTTCTAAGGGGAAATGACCTTCACCTAGAGTTCTCAAACTTTGTAAACAAAGTGAGATTTGGCTGAGCCGAATACGGTGAATCTGCAATTATATACCTCCTAAATAGAGTGCTCAACCGAAATGGGAAGCGTATAATAGGGTAAACTATAGACACGTGTTTCGAGGTATCACCTCTCATCAGTATAGTTATACGGTTTTAGCAGCTGCCTCTGGCTGGGTTCGAGACCCGAACAAACTTACGCTCGCCAAGCCTCTTACCCACACATCCACAGTCAGTCGCCAAGTATAGCAGGCTATTTAATTGCTATATTTCTAAGGGGAAATGACCTTCAATGCGTATTTTAATGATATTAATACATACACATTATTATAAATTATCGGGTCAAACACCTTGATTTCAATTAGGGTTACAATGTTTTGACAATATTTTTACTATAAGAAAGATCAATACTTGCTATTCTGTTTTTCCATTTAATACAATGGAAAAAATATAACATCGTCAAAGCGCTGCTCTCGCGAGCCACGCACTCTTGAAGTCTGACCCTGAACTTCTGCAGGGCTTGCATAAAGATAACCTCTTGTATTGTTCCGATAATAAAAAAAAATCATTGAGTTTGTCAGTTGTGTGTGGCCTACGTAGAAATACTTAAGCCGGCAAGTATCCTCCGAGGAAGTGAATCATAAGGGGACATATCGGGTGAGCTATCTTGCCCCGGAATGTCAACATGTATTGAAATGAGCAGCCCCGGAAAAATGGATGTCAAAACTTGCGTAGATGCCCTTGCAGTGTGAGCGGTGACCCCAAATTGTTGGAACCACAGAGGCGGATTTGCCAAGTCGTTACTGTAACTGATACAGTGCATCGTTCTTCCTCCAAAAAGTAGAGCCCCACAAATCCAAAATCCACGGCACCAAAAACAAAAAAAAAAAACAACAAAACAAAAACCAAAAAGATAACACATCCCGCAATAAGTCCCGGGCCTGACATATAGATGGCGCCACTAATAAAAAAAAATCCACATAATTTTTAATAATTACTAACCTTCAAATGGCAAGTGTTTGTTTGTTTTTTTCAAAACAATGGAAAAATCTGAATTTCGTGTGTTTATAAAGCATTTCTTTCTGATGGGAAAATACTGTTCAAGCAAAGCAAGGGCTTGATAAGTGTTATTCGGACTCCATCGGAAACAAGGGGTTAGAGGTGGTCTGATGACGTTAAACGCGGTCGTACAGACACAAATGATGCTGAACGCTCAGGTCGTCCAAATTACGCAGTTGTCCGGAAAACACCAAATCACTCCACAAACGACTACTGACTGTTTTTAGACCTCAAAAGAATGCTCCTGGGAAAGAGATGTGTCTTCAATGAAGAAGTGATATCGGAAAACTGAGGCGTATTTTGAGGCCAAAGTCAAATTATTTAACAAAAATGGCATCGAATTATTAAAAATGTATTGGAATCATTGTTACACCCTAGGAAAAGACTATGTTGATGAATAAAATCGAATTTTGCCTAAAAGTCTGTATTTTATTAGTTAGGCCCGGGACTTATTGAGTGATGTGTAAACACGCCCGCTGTTGTGAGTTCGCTTGTGGAATTGTCAAGAACTGTTTGCGATTAAATAACGAGAGTCGCGTTCACGTTTACATTTTTGTTTTGTTGTTTCTGAAGATTTTTTTTTGCACACGATCCTATCGAATATGAATGATTTTTAAATTTGGGAGTAATGGCAATGGAAATGCATTCCACCCTTCCCTGATCTCCAGCACTGGGGTCCCACCATAAGTAGCAGTTTAATGTTATACCCTGTGTCAGGTAAAACCGGTAGCCCCAAAGGTTTTTTGTCTGATGGGAGGGTGGCTATACACCCTGCAGAACGAAAAACAATACCTGTAAAAATGGTGGAAGATGCTCTTTGCTGAATCCCTCCTCACCGTGGCAGGGTCGTCTTAACTTGGTTGTGTCAAAGCTATGCCGTCGGGAATTGACGTTCCTGGTAGGCGGACTGGTCTGATACCCAGGTTTATTAGGGCCACAACCCGGGAAAAAGAAGCTCAGGCGAAAATCCAAAGGGCGTCTCCATCAACGGCTTTTGGTGTACTTGTCACGGCATCTGTGGAAAATCTACGGCAAACACGAGCATCACCTTCCCCTGACTGGGATATGCATGAGAGTTTAGCGGTCCACTTGTGAATTTAATATTCTCTTGTTACTACTTCCATGAATTCACCACATGTGAAATCGTTGGTCAGAGCCACCACAACGGACCCAGGGTGAATACTGTACCAATGCGATAAGGAAGGATTGGACTTTAAAATATTGTGCAAGATGGTCGTTGAACAAAGAGCTTTCTTCAGCATTTTACTGGTCTTATTTTTTGTTCTGCAGTGTGTCTAGCCACCCTCCAGACCAGACTAAGTCCGTGGGGTTACCGATGATCTGACTATAAAACAGGTAGTACCGGGGAATATAGTACCAGTAGCACATTGAGCAACACATTGCCTTTATCCCAATTCATAAAATATTGAGGCAATACGAGAAAATTAAAACATCAGAATCAAAAATACTTGGGAAAAGTTTGGACCCACTCATTGTCCCAGTTATGTGTTAACTACTACCACTACTATTATTCTACCCTGATAGATTGTACATTAAATAAACAAGTGATATGAATATGCCATTCAACAAAGAAACCAAACCAAATGTATTTTGGAAGAAATATATATTTACCAACCCCTCAGCACGAGCAGGATGCAACACAAGGTCTATTTCTTAAGCGGAGTTCAACAGGTTTGAATTCAGAGTTATCATTCTCCTAGAACGGTTGCCTAACCAAGGTTATAGAGCCCAGTCTGCCCTACTATTTATACTTAGCTGGAGGGAGAGTAGTATTCATACCTTTCCCAAGGGTATTAGCGCTAAGTGAAATACAATTACTACATCCAGGATTTGAACTCGGGGTGATTGAGTCCATTTCCCATGACTTTAACCATGACACCACGCGTTTCCATACTATTTTGAAAGAAATAGACTTACAAGAAGAAGTGTATGATACTTATTAGTGATGTTGTCTTCAGAATCAAACTCTATTCCAAGACTCGCCTTGTCATTCAGATACTCCATCCACACTTTTAAGCAATGTAATCTAATTCGCTACCGATGACCTTGAATGGTATTTATTCTAGGGGCAACTTAACATCCAAAGCGATGTCATTTCATATTTCCCCTTTAAATAGATTAGCCCCGGCCAAAAGGCCAACCACGTTTTACCGATGCGCACTGAACTTTAAATTGACCGCTCTATCTACATTACTCATTCTGTATTCGATAGGTTTTCTTGCAACCTACTAATAATCGATGTATAGCCTGAAAGCCGGTATTTTCCTATTGTACATTTAATAACGAGGTAATTACAATTATGTAAATATCCAACCAGATATATCTCGTAGTCTTTGTAAGTTTCCTATAATTATTATCCTTGTTATTGCGTACAAAGAAATATGTCCTTGATTGTACATGAGGTTTCCCCCCACCAGCAAACCACTCGGTAAAAAAAGAAAAGAAAATGACTTAAAAATGTGCAGTGGTACGTTGACTTACGAGATAAATTCGTTCCTCAAGTAACTCAATTTCCTCGTATGGCAAATCAATATTCCTTATTGAAATAAACTGAAATGTCAGTAATCCGTTCTACCCACCTGCGAAAAAAGAAAACAAGCACAGTATTTTTGTTATGCTTTTTAATAAGAAAAAGAACATTATAAAGTAGAGTGTTATGAGTTATATGCAGTAATGTGTTGTAATGTTTATTTTTCTTTGGAGTACAAATTTGAAAACTTAAAAGTCTTTAGTGAACTTAACATAAGCGTATTTGAAACTCGCTCATACCATTATGTAAATCTCTAACCAGATGGATTTCGTGGTCTTTCCAAGTCTCATGTCCTTATTATCATTGTTGCTGCGTACAAAGAAATGTACACGTGGTACCCCTAGAAAACCACTCAGAAAAAAAAAATGACTTAAAAAATATGCAGTAGTACTTTGACTGACGAGTTAAATTCGTTCCTCAAGTAACTCAATTTCCTCGTATGGCAAATCAATATTCCTCATGAAATAAACTGAAAAGTCAGTAATCCGTTCTACTCCCCTGCAAAAAAAACAAAACAAAACAACACACAGTATTTTTGTTATGTTTTTTTAATAAGAAAAAAAAAACATTATAAAGTAGAGTGTTATAAGTTATATGCAGTAATGTGTTGTAATGTTTATTTTTCTTTGGCGTATAAATTTGAAGACTTAAATGTCTTTAGCAAACTTAACATGAGCGTATTTGAAGCTCGCTCGTACCATTATGTAGATCTCTAACCAGATGGATTCCGTGGTCTTTCCAAATCTCTTGACATTATTATCATTGTTGCTGCGTACAAAGAAATGTGTCCTGATTGTACACGAGTTATCCCTAGAAAACCACTCAGAAAAATATGACTTAAAAATATACTGTAGTACGTTGACTTACGAGTTAAGTAACTCAATTTCCTCGTTTGGCAAATCAATATTCTTTATTGAAATAACTGAAATGTCAGTAATCCGTTCTATTCCCCCGCAAAAAAGATAACGACACAGTATATCTGAAAAAGAGCACTGTATTGTATGAAAACATTATAAACTAGAGTGTAATAAGTCATATGCAGTAATGTGCTGTAATTTTTATTTTCTCATAGATAATATTTTTCTTTGGTATTTAAATTTGGAAACTTAAATGTTTTTAGTGAACTTAACATAAGCGTATTTGAAGCTCGCTCGTAACCTTATGTAAATCTCCAACCAGATAAATTTCGTGGTCTCTCTAAGTCTCATATCCTTATTATCCTTGATGCAGCTTACAAATAAATGTTTTACAGACTGTACACAAACCACTCGGGAAAAAAAAAGAAAATTACTTTAACATGTATACAGTGGTAATTAGATTTACGAGTTTAACTCTTTGTCTACTGTAATCCGCGCGCGGTGGCTCTACTATCACTGCGACCCTACATTAAGCCACATGCAGCGGCTCTTGCACGTGCCAATTGTAGTTGGAATCATTGGAACGATCCGCAAACATCTGAAAAAGAGACTGCAGCAACTAGTGACCAGAGGAAGAATCACGACCCTTGCGACCACAGTACTGTTGATGGTTTGGTATGTTTTGTTTTACGGCATATCAACCTCAGTGGGTCATTTAATGCCGAAAAAGTTTTGAAATAAATCAATTCTTAAGAATAATAATTGGAAAAGACAATTTTTTTTATAAATACATTTTTTCTATTTAACCCATAGATGGGACCCTAACAGGTACTACCACTCCGGGTCAGAGTGGACCAGGGAGCAATGGTGATGAAGGGGTGATCCACATTCTCCAAACCTCCAAAACTGGAACCTCACCATCAGATAGAGTTTAACGTCATTCCCAGGACATGTAGACCCGCAGCCACCGCCTTCTAGCACCCATATGATAAAAAGGGGTTGGGGCTTGCCATAAGGGCAATAGGGTTGGGAAAATCATATAGGTGCTAGGGCTTGACGTGACCAGCCGATTGATCAAAGGGGGCCTCTCCAACCGCCCGTCTAGCCCAAGATAGGGTCAAAGTGGAGTATTGCACGTCATGAACTGCTCATCCACCTGGGCTCTATCCTTAAGCATCACGGGTCGCCACCCTCGTCCATCAGGTTGCTGGTCGACAGTACTGTTGAATCAGCTAAAATACTGAGATGAGTCCTGGAAACCCAACGAGACTTAATGTTTCCCAGACTACAGAGAAAAAAAATACTTAAATCGTGTGTGAAAAATTCGCAAGGAAAAAAATAATAGATAATCTTTAGATGTCTGCACAGACATTTAGATTCGTGTTATCTAAAAAGTGACAAAATACAGCGGAACTTTATTTTACAGCTGACTCAACACTAGATTAGCGTTCTTTTCTGAAAACTTTCATAAAAATACTTTGAAGCATTGGAAGTAATTCAATTAAACCTGAAACATTTCTGTATTCTTTGTCTAGTTCACATAAACAAAGACAATTAAGACTTAGTTACAATTGTGAGTTTATAATCCCATATGTAAACTTACGTCATACCAAGGTTTATGTGTGTAAATGGTCCCTAATAACAATATACACGCATAGCCAACTAAATCTATTGTATTTGAAAAAGAAAACAACACACACCTTCACCAGCTGTTTTTCTTTTCTTATTAAATTATTTGCTATAAGATACATTGTTTTTAAATTGTAGATATGCTGATCATGTATTGATTCTAATATATCACCAGCCTAAAAACAGGGGTTAGAATACGATGATGCTATCCCTGAAGGGGGTTGGAAGAATCCCCCCCCCAAAAAAATGTTCTGGTTACATAGTTACTATACACAGACATATGTACAACCCTCTGCCACTAGCAGGAAGTGAACCAACGGCAGTTTTTAAACAGATTTTAACTGATTTTAATTCAGAGATTTCCTTCTCTCAAACTGGTTGCCATATCAAGGCTAAAGAGTCCAATCTGCTCTATAATTTACCAATAGCTCAATGGAGGATGGTTTGATAGATATCTTTCCCAAAGATATTAAACCTATTGTTTCATAATCTATGAGCAGTCATAAATTATTAACATACCTGTGGTTAGAATATTTTAATTTGGGTCAGTTAACTTAAAATCTTGGAGTCCATTGAAAATTACCCGGTTTAGTTTAATAAACTTTGACCCTTTCAAGGCACGCGATTGAGAGCCATGAAAATAAATGAGTTTAGTTAGATTCGACACAGCTTTCAAGGAGCGTAACCGTGTTGTCAACTCCAGAGGCCGATCTTACCCGCGGCGGAATCATCGGCTAAAAAATAATGCTTTATTACCGTAAGAACACACATTCTTGTTGTTGATTAAATTAGTAAACAAGCAATGTCCAGTCGAGCACAACGTATCGGGGCTGGGAAACACTCTCCACTAATATATATATATATATATATATATATATATATATATACACCAACCCCTCCGCACGAGCAGGATGTGACACAAGGTCATTTTTAAGCGGAGTTCAGCAGGTTTGAATTCAGAATTTTCCTTCTCCTAGACCGGTTGCCTAACCAAGGTTAAAGAGCCCAGTCTGTCCTACTACTTATCCATAGCTGAAGGGAGAGTAGGATTCATATATTTCCCAAGGGTATTAGCGCTAAGTGAAATGCAATTATCACGTCCCAGGATTTGAACTCGGGGAGACGTGTACATTTCCCTAAACTTTAACCATTACACCACGCAGTTCCCCTCCACTGATATAACTTCCATGTTCAAATCTCACAGAGAGTGGTAGTACCTCTTAGAGTCCTATCTATGGTCCAAATATATCTGGTGTGAAGTGTACATGGACAAGATGTATTACTGAAGTAATAACTCATCAAAACATATGACACCTGCCATCTTGTGTCACATGCTCCGGTGGCGAAAGAGTTGGGTAAAACCTACCCTCAACGATTAATTGCATAACGAACTTTATGGTACTAGCAAATATAATGCACCCTCCGGGTGCAAGTATTTAAGTTTTAATGTAATAAAATATATAAATTAGAAAGCTAATGAAACTAAATAAGAATGCAGTTAAAAAGATTTGAAACAGATGGGGAAGTATAATCGAAAAAATAGAACAACTGAAATTCATTCTTCCCATCACTCTTGTCTTTCATTCTTATTTTTTCTAATTTAAGTATTTTGTTAAGAGGAAGTAAAGAATAAACTGACAGTTATTTTTTCTTGTTAATGGATTTCATTTAAGATTCATTGAAGAGTTTTTTTGCTTATATTCATTAAAATAAAACCAAATAATTAGAAATTAATAATACCAAGCACATATTTATTAAAATCACATTTTTAATATCAATATGCAATTAGCCTCCCGTTTACATTGTAAACGCTATTTTGTTGTATATATAAATACAATTGCATGTTATTAGTATGTAGATATGGTTAACAGTATTAATAATGTAAAACAATTTTTATTAATAATTGAGGTTTAAATAAAAATAAAATCATTGAGAATGTGATATCAATAACTAAGGGAATGTTACTTGAGTAGTAATATAGTTTCGGTTACAGACAGACAAACACACAATCTCCATTATAATAAGATTTGTAACATGTTCAAGTCTTAGTAAAATTCTAATGTATAGTTTCGGATTTCGATCGGATTTAATAGCTTTTGATATTTTACTGTTTGCAGGAAACATGATGCATAGGCCGTCACATAATTCGTCTCTTATACCGTTAATATTAGAATATAATGACCCCGAGGCAAATTAATATATTATTATTATTAGACAAGCTACCGAACCACAGCGGCGAGATCGGCAATGGCGCTCGTTGCGCATGAGATTAAACAACCAACCAACAAACCCACAAGGCACACATGAACACACGTGCATACACATATGCACAAAAATAAGATGTCAAACACTGGGAGCCCGTTTAAGTATTCAACGAAAATGTATATCTAATTTTTAGACTAATTAGAAAATATTTTTTTTAGAATAAAGTTTCAATATTAATATCGGGGATCAATAATTATATTCAATAAACATTTCATCAATATGAAATTAGCCAGAAGAATATATTACATGTAGATGACATTTTCCATTGAAAATACATGTAAAATACTTTTTGTTTCATTCTTTCAACTCACAGAAGCCAATAAGCAATTTTTCAGTAAATTTCATATAGAAAGATTTGTTTGATTGTTTATTTTTAAATTATTTTAAGGAAAAGCATATAAGTACATTAATCTTAATTGATCAGAGGTAAAAAAAAAGACTGTCGGGCCCAAGAAGATCTTACCCATTAAAAAAAAGCCTATAAGTAACATTAATCTTAATTGATCAGAGGTAAAAAAAAAAAAGACTGGCGGGTCAAAGAAAAGAATTTACCCATTAAAAGAAAAGCATATAAGTAACATAATCTTATGATCAGAGTAAAAAAAAAAAAAAAGACTGGCGGGGCCCAGAAAAAGGATCTTACCATTAAAAAGAAAAGCATATAACTAACATTAATCTTAATTGATCTGAGGTAAAAAAGATTGCGGGTAAAAAAAAACGATCTCACTCATTAAAAAGAAAAGCATTTAAGTAACATTAATTTAATTGATCAGAGGTAAAAAAAAATTAAAAAAAAAGACTGGCGTGGTCAAGAAAATATATACCCATTAAAAAGAAAAGCATATAACTAACATTAATCTTAATTGATGCAGAGGTAAAAAAAATGACTGGCGGGTCAAGGGAAAATATCTTACCCATTAAAAAAGAAAAGCATATAAGTAACATTAATCTTTAATTGATCAGAGGTAAAAAAAAGATGGCAGGTCCAGAAGATCTTACCCATTAAAAAGAAAAACTATAAGTAACATTAATCTTAATTGATCAGAGGTAAACAAAAAAAAAGACTGGCAGATCGAAAAGATCTACCCATTAAAAAGAAAAGCCTATAAGTAACATTAATCTGAATTGATCAGGAGGTAAAAAAGACTGGCAGGTCCAGAAAAAGATCTTACCCATTAAAAACAAAAGCATATAAGTAACATTAATCTTAATTGATCAGAGGTAAAAAAGACTGGCAGGTCCAGAAAAAGTTCTTACCCATTAAAAAGAAAAGCATATAAGTAACATTATTCTTAATTGATCAGAGGTAAAAAAAGACTGGCGTAAAGAGAAGAAATCTTCCTTACGACGCAAGAGTTTTATTTAAACAAAACCAAGTCGCAGTTTGAGAGCTCAATGTCTGCTCTTAATGTTAGAGTCACCAGCAAATATATAAGTAAAGAAATAACAAAAGACTTAGAGATTTAGAATTATAATCTATTTGTCTAAGCTCCCTCAAATAGCCTATAAAGCTCATCTCTAAGTCTTTTGTTATTTCTTTACTACACCACACACACACACACACACACACACACACACACACATATATATATATATATATATATATATATTATATATATATATATATATATATAATATTTAGAAAAATAAACTAAATTGCCTCCTTATGAAAACACTTAACAACACTCTCCAAATACTAGCGCAGATGATTATGAACTACTTAGACATTTTAACAGTAAACATATCTATCAAGGACCAGGCATACCTTGTTATCATTGGACAAGTAACCTGAGGAAATGAAAGGAAACAACAATATACTAAATAATAAATTCAGCAATAAGAAGACCAAAATGAATTCCTCTAGTACAAATAACTAAAGTGAACTAACTCATTTACTTGATTCTCAATATGAAAAAAACAAAACAAATTTAAATTTACCACAAGCAAAATTGCAAAAACAATATGTCAGGAAAATAGATTGGTAATTTTATTTTGGGTAATTCCATGTCATATCATCCAGACCATGTCACCTACCTCCTTCAGTTTTTCTGACATTTTGTGTGGATTATCTTAAAGTTAAACAGTCCCCAAAATTTGAGTTTCCAATTCCAAAAAAATGGCAATTCTTGTCTGTAATATGAGTTCTAGAGCTTTCCAACTCCTAAAAATTGATTTATAAAAGGATCCTTGCCAGAGAAATCCAAAAATGCTACCAGAGAAGTTTGAAGGTCAACTAATTTTAAGTTATTGATAATTTGTATTTTCATAGCAAGATCAATATCCCAATGTGGCACTGCATCAATGACAAGATTTTTTCTATTATTATTTCATATCTAGTGAACATTATTTCTTGCAACCCACTCAAATTTGGAGAGTTAAAAATCGACATAACATTTTTGGAACTGGAAGCTCAGATTTTGGGGAATGTTTAACTGTAACACAGTCCACATCTGTACACATTTTCAGAAAATTGAAGGGGTGGGTGACAATTTTACTTTTTTCTGGATGATTTGACTTGGAATTACCCACATATATATATATATATTATATATATATATATATATATATACTAGCAAATTATCCGGTCCATGACCGACTAAAAAAAATAGGAACACCATAGAGTGTTTTCAGACATATTTACATCCAAGGTAAATAGTTTATTGAAATTTCATGAAAGTCGACCATTAATTGATTTTTCATAGAATTAAAAGAAAAAAAATTCTTGTCGTAACTTGTTTTTGGTTACGGTTAAATTTTAGTTGATATTAACGGTGCAAAATATAAAAACTTTTTTTTTTCAGTCATATTTTCATTATTTCCGTGAGCTTAAAATTTTTTTGTTAAAGTCATAATCGAAAAGTTTAATGTTTCTTCTTTCGAAATCGAAAATGGTTTTTAAAGATTAAATTAATTTTTATGAAAGTTTCATTGGTGTTGAATATAGGAGGGGTGGGGTATAAACAACAAAAAAAAATAAAAACACAAATTACTATACATTTAATGTTGAAAAATATTTTTTAAACCAAGTTTAATTGAAATTATACATTGCAATACTAACACAAAACAACCTGTCTCAATGATAGATTCAAATAATTAATCAATTGTTAATTAAATGTATAGTATTTTGTTTTTTTTGTTTATTTTTTTAAAGCAATACGTAATTAAAAACAACCTTAATCCCTAAAACCGTAACCCAATTCGCAAAATGTTAATTCATAGACCGTAGTTAACTGTCATTAGGTACCACCAAAAAAACTTTCGTTTAATTTTCCGACCTAAATCAAAAGTCAGCCCTCTTTATTTATACTGTAATTAGTCAACTTAAACATAAAAAATGTTACGCCCAACATAAGGGAGGGTCAAAAATTAAGTGACCTGA